>OU015467.1:16822611-17185111 GCA_907164805.1 Brachyptera putata | reverse complement strand
TCCTTTGTCTGTGACTATATATACTATAGGCAAACGCAGAATATGCGTTTTAAGATGAGCGAGGTATCTGTATCAAGTATACGCGAAAACTACACACCTTAATGCATATAAAATATATTCAATTTGGTTACTATCGAGTCTAGGGAGTCGTGAATCCATACCTGCAACATTTTTCTGTCATTATTTCTATCTATTTGATGCATAAAAAACATACATTACATTATTTTCTTCGAAATGTCTGGTCCGAATTGCACACAAATTTGTAATTTACTGTGTATCAATTTGGTGTTGACATCCAGGAAAAATTTGAATTTGTTCGGAGAGATTTTATTTCCAAATTATCTTGCCCAGCCTAATCTAATAGTTTTCAGAAACTTTGAGATGATATTTATCAAAAATAAAATATATGTGCAGTTTCAAATCTGAAAAGTCTTGTACAGAAAAAGTTTCATGACGATCGGTTGAACCGTGGGACCTGTGCAGTGTTTATACAAACCAAAAAAAACACACAGACAAAGCTCCATAAGAGGGTGATGGAAATCTTCGCTAATGCTCATCTCAAGATGCATTGAGGGTTGCGTTGGTTCGCCGAGTTGAGATGTTGTCTCAACTTAAACCGGAAATACGTTCCATTCCCTGATTTCTTTCCTTAGAACACCTGATCGCTTCTCTACCTAGATGACCTAGTGTTGTCTTGTAGAAACTTGATGGCATGCCTTCTATAACTCAAATATTCACATCTAAGATGCAGTGAATTATTAATTACTTCACAATCTAAATAATGCACAATTTAACCTCACTATCTCCGTTTTACTTCATATAAGAAACTGTTTCAGACAACTGAGCAAACGTAAACGTCTTTTTTGTGTATTTGTAAACAAAGTTAGTTCCTTTCATTACTACTCACTACGCACAGTCGGTTGTTCTAACAATTTGGATGTTACATTGGTACATATTTTAAACATGGGAGGGATAGGAAGAAAATTCCCATATCGAGGCCGGCGAACCAACGCAACCCTCTATGCAGGGGTTGACCGCGTTTGCTCTTTTGGAAAACAAATCCGCGTCCGTCAAGAAGCAAAGAAGGAAAGCCAAGAAGAATCACCTGATGATGGCTGGTCAGATCCAGCCGAAACGTTGGAAACACAGACAACGTCCCTTTTGGGACCGCAATTGTTTTCCGAAAGAGCAAACGCGGTCAAGGTCAACCCGAGAAAAGTACACAACATATATATATATATATATATATATATATATATATATATATATATATATATATATATATATATATATATATATATATATATATATATATATATATATATATATATATATATATATATATATATATATATATATATATATTATGTATAGGTCTACATGCAGTGATAGTGATGAACTGATGACTGTCTCTTATAGGGTTTACGACGTACTGTAATGATAGCGAAGATCTAATGGCGTCGGATGGATGATTAATGAGATAATGGGATGATGAAATGATGAAATGAAGGTTTCTTGGGTAATGGGAAGGATAGTATATTTGCACAAACATCAGCAAATTGAAAAAAGAATACATGATTGACTTATTGCAAGAATTGAATAAGCATTTACTCCACATAATCAAAGGTAAGTCACGACTGTCTTTTAGAAGTTGCTCTGTTCTATTCTTTTACACTGTAGCGCGGGGGTCTAGGATTATCAGTCACTTTATTTGCGCGCCCTGCATTGAATATTAAAAATATTAAAATCCTCTGATCACCCGCCTTCATTTCCAACAATGTTATCACAACTAGTTGAAGCTTGTATTGGGCCTACATGTAAGTCGTCACAGGCTCTTGAGTCTTCACCGTTACGTAATATAGGGGGGGGGGGGGGGGGGCAAAACCTGAATACGACCCTGCCCAAACTACGTCAAGTTGTTCGGATTATATAACCAACTAAACTTGGAAGACGATACAGGCACTTAACATTCGGACATACACTGTTTTATTCAAAAATACAAATTTATTCGCAACATAACTCCACAGAGAAAACAGACATTTTTACATAGACTAGAGAGATGATTTTTATCAACTCAAAATAAAATTTCAAGTTAATTTTCGTGACCTTTACCGCAACACTGAAATCTCCAAGTTTTACATTTTGCACCCGATTGAGTTGATTATTTTTTGTAGTCTGACATCACCCACAAAAAAATATAAAAAATATAAAATACATTTTTTTCTCATAATTATTCCTTAATTTTTTTTAAATCGTTATGGTAACACTTTTTTCTAGAAAATGGCTCAAGAGAAGTAGATATTTTAAAAATAATAGTGTTCTAGAAAGTGCATTCGATGAAGTTGTGCATTGTTGTTACTTTTTTTTTTGGAGGAATGAGAAATTAATTTTTCCCACACATTCTTTTATTTTGAATTATCCATTAATTTTTTTCAAATTCCACAATTATTTCATTAATCTATTTTCAAGATATACTGATAATATGCATAACTCCATTTATTTACTACTTCATAAAATACACAGAAAAAATGGTGCAAATCCGTCCAATAGGATGGATTTTATTTCCTTCCCCATCCCAAAATGAGTCGAAAAAAAGATTTTTAGCAAACTTATTTCGATAAAGAACAACGCACCCATTCTAAAGGGATTTGCTTCGACATTAGATGGTTGAAAGTTTAATATAAAATATGCCAGTGGATTAATTCACATTACTCCTTCAGTAGCCCAAAAAATGGATATTAAATAAATTGATAATTGTTGAAAAAAATCCGTAAAAATTCCAACAATTGGACAAATTTTCAGTGTTGTCTCCCCCCTTTTTTTTAAAAAAGTTAATTTAGTGTTTTTCGATAGGTCTGGAAGATTTCTGTCAGAAAAAATCTAGGCATTTTGAGAATTGAAATTATTTATGAGTTAAAATCTCACTCAAATATGACAATGAGAAAAGCACCACACAATGTCAGCCATCGCTACAAAACTGTACCACAACATGAAAGTGCACATAAACACTTTCTACGTGGTAACAAAATTTAAAAAAACGCACCAATAACCGGCGACCAAAAGTATTTATATATATGAGATTAATTTTTTAACAAAAAATGAAAATGAAAATTCAATGACAGGAGGCAACATGAACATCTGTCAAAATATACACGTCGACCCAGAAACTATTATATCAGAGTGAGTTTAAAACCTATAAAAAACAACAATTATTACCGTGCCCAGACTTTCTTGAATAGATAGGGAGGGGGCCTAATCAAGATCCATCAGAAAACACCAAACACTTGAAAAACAAACACTAATTCGCAAAGGTAAAGGTCACGACAATATAACACATTTCGAAGTTCGTGATTACATAGAATACATGAATTTATATTTATTCTATTTTCTAAGCTAAAACCACGGTCTAGAATAGAGAGGTCTGTATCGAAGCTATTCCGTAGGTTCCAACAGTGATGCTAGTTCCACCAAAATCCGTGCGGAACGCTAGATGAAAAGAGGCCAGTGGGCCACGCTCTACGCATGCGCGCACCAAATGTACGTCATTATTGCCTTGTTGGCGGCAAGACGTCAGCTGTCAAACGTCAACTGGACCCCTTACTGGCCTCTTTTCACCTAGCGTTCCGCACGGATTTTGCTGGAACTAGGAGCACTGTTGGCATCAGCTTTTTCAACGCACCGAGATAGTCCAATACAATGACCTCTACTATTGTAGACAGTGGATGAAACACACCTCCGACCATAACCTATACCATGATCTAGTGATACCAATTCTGACTTTATCATAATAATATAAAGAAGGTATGCAGACTCTCATATCAGGTCATTGGTGGTTTCTTGCCTTCAAATCAGAGCCAAAGGTCCCATTTACCCTAGCGGATTCTCTTGTGAACTAGATGAGATTGAGTGGCTATACGGTACCGGACCGGTGAACACCTATTGGTACGGTACCTATATTGAGCTGTGTTCAGCAGTTCAATATGAAAAGCGATAGTTGTGCAACAGGCAAATGGGACCTCTATGACGGCGAAAATACTCGAATTGGAAGACTGAGTCGGCACACCTTCTTTCTATTATGATAAAGTCAGTTGGTATCACTACATCCTGCCTATACAATATGAGGTAACAACACAGGCTGGAATATCAACTTGCGGCTGGTACCAACTGTTCGTGAATCCATGGTAGCAGTTTAGCCAAATCAGTAAAAATTACGTAGCTTCTGTCATCGCATGTACTTTCATCTGAAGACTGAAATAAGAAGAATAAAGCGACGAAATTATTATCATGTTATCTTATAATTTGAATACCCCTAGAACTTTTATCAATTAGTGTTGAATTAAACACGAAACGTTTAGACCATCAGTTTATTTCACATACATTATGGTCATCCGTTCAAATTCATTAACAAAAACATAAATTAAAGTGAAGAGAACATACAGACATGGTATGACTGAAACACAACTGTACTAAGAACCAACTTCCAACTAACCTAAACAAACGACCAACTATACTAAAAATCAATTGTACTAAAAAACCAACTAACCTAAACATTTATTTCTTGAACAACAAATCGTTACCACTCGTCAAATGTTCTAGTGATGATTGAGGTTAGGTGGGTGACGTTTGTGTCGAATGACATTTCTGCATGAAGGGGAGGAGTCAAACCTCCCACTTCAACTTCCGTACAGGTTGCTCAAGAAGTAGAACTTTAGGTCAGTTGGTTTTTAGTACAGTTTGTTTTTGGGCCAGCTGGTTTTTAGTAAAGTTGATTTTTAGGGCAGTTGATTCATAGTTCAGTTGGTACCTCCTCGTGCGTTATATTACTTTTCGAAATATTTATATATTTGTATTATTATTTTCACAGACTAGTATATTGAATTACCTTGATCTTGCTCACACTGACCACTCCTCGCAAGTACCAGGTTTTTGTTCGTCGTTGAGGATTGTTCAGGAAGATATTCATGCCGCCACCAGAATCTCCGACACATGCACTTGTGCCTGTCGTAAAAAATTGATTAAACGTGATGAGTGGTGACACAAACTGGAGAAACGAAAACCTTCTATCTTATTAGGGGCACCTGAAGAGCGTATACTGGAATAAAGTCGACTCTGGTGTGTGACATGGGTTCGGGTCTCCAACCTACGTTCTATTGAAAAGTACCCCGAAGTCCATGTCTCACGCAGGTTGCACTATAAATATCAACAAGTTACAGGTAAGGTTTTAAACGATAGAAGTATTCCAAGGTCTATACAAGTATTCCAAGGTCTATAGATGTAGAGTGAGCCGGAAGAATATTTTACATTATAAATTTCCATACTTCTAAGCTCATCACAGAACGCACATTCTGCGTTTTACTAGTTCTTAGCTTACGTCTTTACCATTCCTGTATCCTGCGCAGAAAGTAGCATCAGAAGTGAAGAGTGGGTAGAAGACGTCACTTCTTAAACATATCTCCTGCGAGACGATTGGCATTTTGGCCATTTTCAATTCTTTTCCGATACCACCTTCTTCGTCATGTCCCCATCCGACTACCTACGTGATGGGATAACAAACAAGTAGTTGAACATTCAATTGAACACCTGATTTTTAATCACAAAATATCCATATTTTGGGTGGTGGTAGAATCCACCGTGATAAGACAACAAAATTAAGATGTGTATTCATGAAAAAATCACAGTCTTATTATATTATTGAAGTTATCAATAAAATACTTCGAGGAAGTAGTTAAGAAATAAGTAAAGAATGTTTGGTAAAAATTCTGTCCATTCTGTCCTGACGTTTTATTATAGGAATGTAGAAACATAGTTTAAATTCATAGACTAGAGCAAGGATTACGTCCCGGAAAATTTCTTTAACATTTTTTCCTTGGAAATAGTTTCTTCAATAATGTCTTTCACCATTGTCACGCTGAAAAAAGTACTCTTTATTCATTTTTAAAAACTCAAGGTTCCACGTGTCTCAAAACTATAATTGTTCATGTACGGGCACATGTATTTCCTGCAATTTATGTATTGAAGGACTTTAACTTTCAACATTTAATGTCGAGTATATTTGACATATTCCAAGAGTAGAAAATTTTGATTTATCGACCTCATCAGAAAAAAAATGATAATTATATAGTCATTTATTGTATTTTTTCAATTATTCCTTTAACCCTCTTCCGAGGAAATCGGAATGTCCTACAATTTGGTTGTTTCTCAAAAATAACACAACTTGGAATATTTTTCACACTCCTGTCCCGTCGTACCTTGTTGCGCCACTGACTATAGGGCTTTCCTGAACCTCGAATAATTAGACGAGCTTTTTAGCGAGGATTTAATTTGACATACTGAAAAAAATTGGTGTTCGTTTTTATGTGTTTTTTTTTTTTTTACTTAGATCTGTAGAGTTTTGTGGCAATATCGGGGGGTAACTTTTTTTTATGAATTTTAGAAATTTCAAAAATACCCATTAGAATAACATACCTAGCTGAAAAAAAGGAAATATTATCATTTTCCAAAAAAATGAAATTTTGGGTGAAGTTGAATTACCATTTTGATACACATTTCTAGAAATTTCAGCTTGATCGGGTCAGTCATTTTGAAGAAAAAACATAAAATGTGCTGAATTGGTACCACTCGAAGCAGTTTTTACTTTTTACCCATTTTTGCCCATACTATTATTATCCGCTCGTCTAACAACGCATATATGGCGTTTTCCTAGTAATTATAATGAATGTATTGCCCAGGTCAAATTGCTTCTCATTACTCACGGTACCAGGTTGATTGCCAACAGACGCCAGGTCAGGTGACCTGTCCCACAGGCATATTGGCGTCACGTAGTCACTATACACAGCTGCTTCTGTTAATACAACAATCGCTAAGTCAAAGAGAAATGTCGATGTGTTAAATTGTGGGTGTATTATTATATGATCCACCTGAAAGAAAAATAAGAATCCCAATGTACTTCAAACATAGATTGAGGAGGTTTTTAAAAACTTCATTATTCTATGCTATACAAACAAGAACTAAATAGAGGTATGTGAACCTAGCCCTTCCAATGTCAGCACAAATTCTGAAACTTATTGTCCAGAGTTTGTGTAGCCTCTAGATTTTATGCCGAGACTGTCAGAATTTGTGCTGGGTAATTTTCCAAGAAAATCGATTCTCACACCATGAGGGGTCAAGTACTAAATAGTAGGCCCATAGTATGTCACAATTATCTAACTATAATCACTATAACTGTTACTATAAGAACTATATAGACCCTACAATATATAGGCCTACATGAAGTTGCTGTATAATGAGTAGTTACATTACAATAATATCATACATGTATCATACAGTAGTATCATTTTCTAATTAATATTTGATGGTTGATTATATGATTTTTACAATGTGTTGAATGAGCTTTATTATATCTAACTATTCTTTGGGGGGGGGGGAGGTGCCCCGTTCACTTCATCCGAAACTTTCGTCCTTTGTCTTCATAGGGCTTTGTGTCAAATTTTCGGTGTTGATAAAACAATATAAAATATTTTGCTTCGTTATTATTATTATAATTATTTAAAAACGAAACACTCTCACATCTCTGGCTTGTTGTCCCTTCTCAGTCCACCTTCTGAGGTTGTGTTTACCAAGGTACAAAGTGATTGTATCACTCTCTCTTGGTTTAATCTTTGATTTTTCGGTAACACAATGCGCCGCTGAAAACAAATCAATAACATGAACCACTCTGTAGATATTCTTTTTCCATTTTGATCTATCCAATATTTTTTCACATGAATTATTATCAAAAAATATGATAATTTTCGGTTTATGTTATCGTAGGCCTACTTGAATTACGTACTATTTTTCATGCCATTTTTC
Organism: Brachyptera putata; assembly: GCA_907164805.1. Taxonomy (NCBI): domain Eukaryota; kingdom Metazoa; phylum Arthropoda; class Insecta; order Plecoptera; family Taeniopterygidae; genus Brachyptera; species Brachyptera putata. Next base: position 17,177,263 of record OU015467.1, on the reverse strand, counting down.
TTCTTCCCCTATACACTCCATGTCACATTTTGTGATTTTAGGATGAACCCACCCCTAAAATTACATGAAAATCAATCCGAATCAGTCCAACGAACCGAAAGATTCATCTGAGGAGTGAACAGTAAGGAGGAGTAAACGGAAAATTTTCCCCATGACTGTGAACGCTTTATAAGAGTCCATGGGAGTCGATTTAGCGGAATATCAGTTTTTGGTGATCTTAAAAAATGTGTATTCTTTGTATACGCCTGTTGTCGCCTGACAATCAAGCGATATTGGGTAAATATTTTTACTGATACCATTTTGAAGGTATTGAAACTATCTGTGTTTTCTTGTTTTCAGAATTTTGATATCTCACACCGTTCAAAAGTTATCACCATTAAACTGCCACGGCTAAATCGATTCCGCTAAATCGACTTCATCGGACTTTTAAGAGTCCATGGCAGTCGATTTAGTGGAATATCAGTGTTTTGGTAATACATTTTGAACGGTATGGGATATCGAAATTCTGATTACAAGAGAACACAGATATTTTTAGTACCGTACCTTCAATATGGTGTAATTATAACTATTCATCTCAAATCGACTGATTGTCAGTCGTAAAAAAACAAAATTAACCGTATACGCCCAACAATCATGCGCTACGAGATAAATAGTTATTACTCACACCATCTTGAAGGTATTGAAAATATCTGTGTTTCCTTGTTTTTAGAATTTATCACCATTAAACTTCCACCATTAAAATCAACATCTTTAAACTGATATTCCGCTAAATCGACTCCCATGGACTCTAGGGTGCCACCACAATTTTATTTGTTACATGTCATTTTGACATTTCGAATAATTATAATTACCTGTGATTACATGACGTCTTGATATCAAATTTCCACTACATTGAAACTCCAAATCTCCATTATGTGCAATCTTGAAAATGGCAACATGCCACGGCCATTGACCTTTCACAGTAGCTTGTCCATTGACAATAAGAGAATTAACTATTCTAGATGACGGTGATCCACATTCGTTCATGTTTACTGAAAATAACATCAAAATAATTAAATAAACATAGACAATTGATTACTGATTGATTGTTTGAATTAACGATCCCAAAAACAACTAAGTTTTTCTAGGGGTAGGCCTACGAATGAGCAGGTGCAAATGACACGATGAAATGATTTTGAGTTAGAGGACGATTTCAATAACTCATCCATTATGCGTAATTCGAACCCATACCTAATTTGGTGAATTAAGTTAGTAAAGCGGGACTGAGTAAAGTTGACTGAGTTGACTGAGTTGAAGTTGCAAAGTTAACTGAACTAGCCATGAAAAATCGAACGTGAAACTGCGAACGATAAGTAAAGAGAACATTATGTAATAGAACTGAGACAGGTGATCGAGTGGCTAGCACAGTGAACCGACATTCAGGAGACTGGGTTAGATTCCCTCCATGGTCGACCATCCTGACGTTTTATTTTCTTGGTTTCCCTCTGTCGTTCAGGTCATTACTGAGATGGCTCCTTAACAACAGGCCACGACCGACTCCTTCCCACATTCCAAAAACCTAATGAAATAACCCTTCATCTCATTATCCCATCATCCCATCATCTCATTTATCATTCAGCGACGCTAATAGATCCCAGGTATCAATACAGTACGTCGTTAAACCCAATACGAGAAAAGATAATAGGACAATGGAAGACGGAAACGAGAATTTATAGACCTACCTAAATACTCGGAGGCAATGTCTTCATCATCGTTCATTTCTCCTCCTTCCTCGTCTTCTTCATCTTCTTCTCCATATTCTTCATTTACATATGGTCTTGCAGTCGAACTCGTAGCAGGAATAATTGGAGGACGAATAAGATTTGACGTTGCAGGTTTTCCGGGCACAGCTGGAAAATTCCACGGAGGAAACAAAATATGTAAATAAATATATTTAATACATTGATATTTCCGTCCGATAGACATTGCAATACTTTCGGCCGTTTGGATCTTTGTGTAAACATATAATTTGGATTTTCAAATATAAATCATAATAATGTAACATGATGTAAGAAGAATTTTGATTCATATTTTTTACTAAAATCGAAACTTCATACAAAATCATTGTTCCGCAATTAAGGCTATGGATTACAGTTGGATTGTTTGAACTGGCACCACAAGGGCACCCAATTTCAATTATTTCAAGAGAAAAACATTGAACTTTGTTTGACACCAGAACTGCGCTGCCTGTAACCATACTTTCTCGCCGCAGATAAAAGTGTTTGAAAGAAGAAACACATTTTTTCCCGATAAGACAAAGATAATATTCTGCCTCGGATTGGTAGAGAGGCACAGAAGTTTCAGCAGTCTTGACGAGTGGTAGATGAGTAGGATAAGGGGGAGGATAGGAGGATGTTAAGAGAAAGGAGGATAAGGGAATGGTAGTCGTGGAGCCGTTTTCTCGTCATGACCGTGGTCTTCCACAGTATTGGTATAGGGACTTGGTTCCCTACGCAATGAAGAAGAAGAAATTATTCCTGCATTTTTCATCACGACCCCTGGGGAGATGGGCGCTTAAGGAGGTGCATGCACGGTGCTTATAAAAATGAGAAATTTTTCTGTTGTTATGTCCATCCATTTGATGAATGAAAAACATTTATAAAATTATTTTCTTTGAAACGGCTGGTCTGAATTGCATACTAAATCGTTCTACTGTGTATCATCTCTGTTTTTACATTCGATGAAAATTTGGAGTTATTTCGACAGATTTTATTTTTCAAATTTTATTGCCCAGCCTAATCTAATGGGGTTTTTCGAAACTTTGGGTTGGTATTTCTCAAAAATGGTCACACCGATTTAACCCAAACACTATACAGTTCTAAGTTGGATAAGCCTGTGTATACTTAAAAAGTGACATGTCGATCTGTCGAACTCTGCAACCTCTGTGCAGTGCTTACAAAGCCTTGGAACTGGCTACATTTACACATGATCTGAAGAACATATAAGCTAACAGGTCCTCTAAAATAGAATATAATATATTAACAAACTAACAGAACTGTTGGACGTATTGTTGTCCTTCTTGGCCAGGTTGAAATGATTTGACCGTAGTCGTTTCTTCGAACTGGACATTCTGTCCATTTTCCACGTTCTGTATCATTGTTATTGGTTTATATCCAGAATCAGAAACAGGAAGAAATTCGAACACGTTACTGTCTTGTCTTCCCATCGTTAAACCTGTGGTGAGCGTGTATGTCAGTTCGATCGAGCCAGCAGGGCGATATAATGCTGCAAATAGTAATTACAATCTTATTAAACAAATATTAATATACATTACATGACTGGCATAATATCATAATCACGTTCAATATGTGATGATTCATTGTCAATATGTGTATTAATCCACCACGAAAACGCTTTTTAGGAAATATTTATATTGTTGGATGAGTGATAGGTATATTCATACGAAGTGTAATGGAAAGCTGTATATGCACCTTGAGTTCCGAACAATTATGTCAGTGTCTTCCTATTTTATTTATAGCTCATCTTAATCGATTCAAATTAATGTGTAGCATTTGTTGCTTAGATTCCGAATAGGTTTAGTAGCTTTGATTGATGTAAACAAAAATTACATCATACTTTTTTTTCATCGAAACGGCAGATCCGATTCATTTGAAGCTTGGGAATAATATGTAGGCCTATTATTAATTATTACTATATTGAAATTCGGTGAAAATTTAAATTCATTCGAATGATACATGATGGGAGAAGAACTAATGGAGAGAATAAAGAGTACGTGTATGAGGAGCCAGAGTTGTGTCGAGTTAGAGGATGAAAAAACTGAGTGGTTTGAGGTGGGATCGGGGCTCCGACAAGGAAGCGTGTGGTCACCAACATTATTCACAGTAGTTATGGATGAGTGGTAGGAATTGGTGAAACCTAGAAATTGAGACTGAGAATATTTTAGAAAGTTTATGATGGCAGATGAAGTGTGGCTGTGGGGAGAGTCAGAAAAAGAAATTCAAAAAGAGGTTGATGAATGGGGACTAGGAAAAGAAGAGGCAGGCATTTTAGTGAGTGAAAAGAAGAGTGAGGTATTGGTGATGAGAAGAGATACGAATAATAGGGTAGAAAGACGGAATATAATGCTGAATGGTGGGGAATTAGTGGAAATAACGGAATTTAAATATCTGGGAAGTGTAGTGACGGCAGTTGGGAAGATAGAACGAGAGGTGAATGAAAAGATGCGAAAAACAGAATAGTTCTATCAAATGGTAAGAATACTTTTATGGAAGAAAGAAGTACCCAAGAAATAGAAATTGATAATGTACAAAAGTTACTTCCTGCCAATACTTACGTACGGGGTGGTAGCGTGGACGATTGGAGAGGTAGAAACTAGGATATTGCAAGGGGTAGAAATGACATTTTTAAGAAGTGTGTTGGGCGTGAGGAAAATAGAGAAAGTAAGGAGTACAAAAATACGTAGAGAAATGCAAGTGGATGGATTGAGTTACAGGATGGGAAGGGAGAGACTACGGTGGTACGAGCACATGAAAAGGATGGGTAGTGACTAGTGAGTGAGTACCAATGCGTGAGTTTGAAAGAGGAACAGTCGGAAGAAAGAAGAAAAGAGGAAGACCAAGAATAAGAAGGGAAGAAATTATAAGGTGAAATGTGGAAGTAAACTGAGAAAATACATGGAAGAAAAAAGAGAATCGTGAAAGAGAGTGGAGGACGAAGAAAGGTGGAACGATAAGGATATATGGAGGGAGCTTGTGGAGAAAGTGGAACTAGAGGATGTTGAAGACGCCTGGCGACCACAACACAGCGCGTGTAATGTGCCCAAGATTTTCTTTATTAGATAAACCCCCTAAAAGTACGTTCACAGAGCCACGGCAGCACGAATTTGTCGGGCCGTCAAAAGCAACTAGCCAATCACAGACTCGCTCGGCATGCCGTCCAGTGTGGCCTTGAGAGTTGGTTGAAGTTGAACATTTTGCCGGCCGACAAACTTGCCGTGATGACGTATAGGCGATATCACGGCCAGATTTGTACTGAAACGGTGTGTTCGACGTACCAACTATCGACTGTCAAACTCATTATCGACCTTGTCAAACTCTAATGTAGATTGACTCGATATAGACACCTCCAATCCTCCATTGACAAGTGCATTATAGTAAATTATAGCGTAAATATGTGCAACAACTATTGATAACAATTGGTGAGTATTTTGAAAGTAATTCGACAGCTGAAAGTTTGTCACATAAACCACCTCAAATCGTATTTATGCCAAACAAGTTGTAGGCCCTTCCAACACTTCAAACAATGAGAATCCACCGGTTGCCGTGGTAGTATGAACGGTACGAATCTTTTGACGTTGTGCTTAGCCCGTCAAGATTGCCGGCCGGTAGAAATACCGTGTCTCTATGAACGTAGCTTAATAACTCGGCTATTGTTGGAATGGATAGGATTTGATCATCATTATTTTGTACCCACGTGTTTGTTGTGTTGGACACAATTCCCTCTCATTGACCGTCAAGCCAACAACACTCGGTACCTCATCAATAGGTGGGAACACCACTCGAAACGGCAGCCACTGAGCTTTACCAGAAGCGGCTCTTCGAGAAATCTCTTGTATCTGACAAATACAAAAATAGGAGTATTTCCATTTTTGATTCGTATAGGAGTATATTCATTCACAAATTCTTGTATTTTGTATTTGTTTTTGTATTATTTTTGAATTGTTAATAATAAATTAATTATAATTTCAGAAATTGAGATGATGATTTCTAGTTTTCTCTAAAATTAGAGAAACGAAATATATCGTCATTATTCGTTAAAATCTAGTTTTAAGGTTGGGATGTTCTTTGAATATCTGCTCAATCCAGACAAATATTTTTAAAAATTGATCGAATTAGAAAAATCTGTGAATTGACTACTATAATTTTCAATCTTGATATTTTTGGGGTGGGGAGATTTATACCATTCTCATTTTAAACTTCACCTCAAAAAATTATATATGGAGAAAATAGATCACTAAAAGGTGAGATTAAACTTGGATTGGGCGTTAAACCATAAGTCTCATTTATAATAGATTGATTGATAATATTTGTACAATATGTAATGATTTGTCCATGGTAAAAATTCAGTATTTTCATGGTATACTGGCATATAGGTCTAAAATTACAAAAATGCAATTAATACTTCAGAGTTCCAAAATACGCTATATTTGCTATTGAATGAATACTAAAAACATATTTTTCGTCTTTTTGTATATAATGTTTTGAGTTTAAATTTATAACGAGAATGGCATACATAAAATAGCATATTAATAATACGATTGATTATTACAGCGGCTAATTTACCAAATTATTTATTCGATCAATTTGACAAATAAATTCATCTATTAAGGAGATATGTAAAGGACATCACAGCCTGGGACTAGATTTCAATGAATGATGATGATATTAAATAGAAATTTTATTTTCCCATTTTTAGATAAAACTGGAAATCATCATTTCAATCTCAGATTTTTTCGTTCTCCAGAGATCACGAGTCATGACGTAGGCATTACCGATTCTGTATAGAAAAATAAACCGAATCCAGTAATGTCTATGTCACAACTCAGAAAAAGGGTGGGGATCTCCAGGAAAAATGAATAAATTGTAATTTCTGAAATAGAGATTGCTACTCTACTCTAAAATTAGGGAAATGAATATCGTAATTCACTTAATCTAGTTTCTGGGTTGCAATGTCCTTTAATGATTTCCAAACCAATCATCACACTATATTATCATCAATCACAACCCTTTCAAATGCAGGTTTACCTCATTGTCGCCACCTTGTACTTCGATATGTCCTATCCCCGCTTCTGGGCGGTAATAAGCCACCCTTAACTTCACTCGGAGCCGGACTTCTGTGAAATAACCCCGAGCTGGTATGTTGACGATACCATCCCACCCTCCAGTGGAGCTGCCGGAATAGGTGAAAACTGCTGGGCAAGGGTTAGATGGGGGGTAAGCGCCGAGAGAACACATCACAGTGTGCTTAATCGATGCTATGAGCAAGAACGTGAGACATATTTTTGTCAACATCGTGGACTCTTGAAAGATATTTCAATTTTATTAATTTTCTGAAATTCGAAAGAAAATAATTATTAACATTTATGTAGTGTTGTAAAATCGAATCGTAGCTTGAAGCAAACTTGAATTAGTTCTCAATAAATCTGTGATTCATGTTTGCTGTTTATTAAATTTTATTGTTGTCTTAACTTAATTCTAATTTTAATTTGGTATTGCTATTGTTTCATATAATTTTCACTGTTCATTGTTTATCCAAGCGTCACTTACACATACTTTTCTTCTAGAATATTCATATTGTTTCCTTCTTCAGGTAAGGGTAACAAAATAGATTTTTGGGTTTTTCTTAAATTTAAATTTATTAATTTGTTTCATTGCCAACTTCCGACAAATGAACACTAGTTATGTTGCCCGCACAAAAGAATTAATGGGCAGCGTTTCTTTTTCATTCAGTTAGAACCTTATACATACCGGTACGTATATTTATTCTGATAATATCATTGTTGACATGAATTTTGCTATCATCATCAATACAAGTCGAATACGAATAAAAATAAAAAACAATGTTGAAATAAAACTGAAAAGCTATCAAATCTATGTAGGCCTAATGGAGTAATGATTTGGAGCATACCATTACCATCTTCTATTTTTTTTCATTACTGGTCACATTTTCTTTAGCAACTAGACAATATATTGAGAAAATCTCTTCTCTACTCTATATTGGGTTTAACGACGCACTGTGATGATAACACAGATCTAATGGCTTCGTATGGAAGAAGAATGAGATGATGGGATGATGGGATGATGAGATGAAGGTTCTTGGGTAATGTGTAGGATAGTGGGAAGGAAGCGGTCATGATCCGACTTATTGTAGGAACCATCCCGGCATTAGCCTAGACTACAGAGGAAAACCATGAAAAAACCCTGTAAAGATGGTTGGCGACGGGAATCGAACTTGGCTCGTAATTCCCCGCGCCTCCCGGATCACACGATGCGAGCGAGTTAACCACTGCGCTACATGTGCCGGTGAATTATTAGATAATTAGATAATTAATTATTGGATGAGCGATATAGCGAAGATTCCATCCCATTCTTATGGAGCTTCGTCTAGTTTTTTTTCCTGTTTGTTTTTAAGCACTGTACAGGTCGTACGGTTTGATTGATCGCCATGGAACATTTTCTAGACACGCATACTTATACCTCAGAACTGTAAACTTTGTGTCAAATCGGTAGGACCATTTTTGAGCCAAGTTTCTTAATAAAAAAAAACATAAGATAAGGCTGGTCGCAAAAATTTCAAAAATACAATTTCTCTAGAAAAACTCGAATTTTCCCTCAATGTGGATACAAAAATGATTCACACTATGATATGGACATTTGTATGCAATTTGGACAAGCCATTCCGTTTTTGCTCACAGTATGGGTAGAAATAATAGCAAAACCATTTTGTCGAGATTCACGGCTTTCTAGATTCGATAGTTGCAGAAGCCAGAATGAAGTATATTTTATATGAATCAAGGTTTGTAGAGTTTTCGATTATATTCCATATAGTCTTACAGATATATCGCTCATCTTACAACTCATGCTGTGTTAGCTTAGTGTTTAAACCGTGTGAGGCTTGATCGGTTTGGTTTATGCTTCTCCAAGCTATCTGATAAACGTACCATAGTAGTCGATATCAGGTAACTAACCTATACGTCTTAGGTTTCATTCAAAACATTAAATTTTCTAAAAACAAAGATGAAAAAATGTTGTTTTTTCCAGTAACTATAATAGAACACTCACCTCAATTTACTTTTAAATACGCTGAACTTCTTACCGAAATCGCCAATAACTACTTTTTCAGTTGATTGAATGAACAATACTTCAAGTGATAACTCTTCAAAGAATCTCTCTAACTGTATGTACCAACATGAAAACTTAACGAGCACAAACCACGTCGCAGTGCCGACAACTTGCAGCCGGAAAACACAGCATGATTAATCATATTAAAATGAGAATACTTCCACTCTTGACGATAGGCCTAATATACGTAATTTCCTGATGGGCCTATCATTGCGGTTTGTAATAATTACTGTTTTCATAAGTTACTTTCCAGTTCTTACTTCGTCATTCTCCCTTCGAATGTTATTATTAGCTGACCTTGCATGATTGCTATTCAAATAATGTGGACCAATATTTACTGTCTTTCATACACGTCTATGACAAAAAAAGGTAAACAGCTAAAAAAAATGTTCAAATGTATACACATTGAAATAATGAAGCAAGTTCAAGAGCTATAATATTTTCTATTTTTCAGTAGATTTCCGATTCCCACCAATTGGAACACTGATATCTTAGACCTTTATCAACTAAAAAATCTAATACTTCATAAATGACTATCACTCGCTCTTGAGATCATAGGCCTACATATTCTAATTAAAATACTCGTTTTCTTTCCATTTAATAAACTGGTTTGCATCCTCACCTGTATTGAATACTGGTCAAGTTGGATTTTCATTAATCAAGTACTAAAAAGATCATGTTGCTATCTGTAAGTCGTGACATTACTTAGCGTAGACTCCGAATGTCACTGCGCCTTCCTAATAAACATCAGTGTGTGGCGGTGGTTGCTAGGAGAAACGAGTGGATCGCGGGCACTGATCTCTATAGAAGGCCTTGATAGAGATCAGTAGTGGTCGCGGACCACTCAACGGATTCGTTCGGGAGGGTTCGGTTCCTCGGCCCGAGCCCGAGTGTTCGGCCGTTGATTCGGTCGCGTCTAAATTGGCCTGTTGAATCGTTATCAAGACCAAGTCCAATATCGGTCGCTAAACAATATCGGTCAAGAAAATAAATCTTCCCGACCTATAACCTTTGGCCAAAAGCATTTATGTAATATTTGAGAAGTAACAAAAAAAAGTAGCATGGCACTGGTATCGAAACCGGATGATTATTAACCGGATTGTATTTTTGCATTAAAATAAGTACACGTTAGAGATTTGTTTATTCTAAATTGAAAATATTAAATATCTAAATTGAAAATTGAAGATATTTGAGGAACCATCCCAGTATTGACCTGAACGACAGATGGAAACCACGAAAAACCTCGTTCGCATGGTCGATCGATGGAATCGTACCACCTGTCTCCTGAATTACGGTTCAGTGTGCTAGCCACTGGTCCACTCGTCTCAGTCTAGGTTACTATATTGACAGGACGTGAAAGGTAAGAGTAGAGAAAGGTTGATATACAAAATAAAACGTTCTATCATGTATTCAAAAAAAAAATCCAGAAATATAAATATAAATATGCGTCGCAAATATAGACCCTAGCTGTATTTTTTTAGCCATATTTGAATTAAATTAAACTGATGGAAAATACAATTATGTTATTCCAAAATAGAAAAAGCTTGTAGCCTACAAATCTTCGCATCTTGATATGCTTCATATTCAAAAACATCTTCAGAATATTGTTATAAAAATCAGGTCGTTTACTCGACTTGACAAAAACACTTCGGAAAATAATTTCTAAATCACGTCGACGGTTAGGACAGCTTGCCATTTTATGAATCGAGCAGTTCTTTTAATCTATTTGCTATAATAAATTATTGAATTGATGGATGCCGTCGATTATCGACCATTAGAAGTTGGATAACAATCGATCTGATTATCAGCCAGTAATCGATTAGAATCGATCGATCAGCGATCGTTATTCGATTATTTATCGATCTTATGAAACTGGTAAAAAGTTCGCGCTGTGATTCCGAACACGAATGGTCGAGGATTAATATAACAATGGAGCAAATCTGCGCCTAGGCGCCTCTATCATTTATGTATATAATTGTTTGCAACTGTGCGGTCATATTATATCGTTTTCATTCTAATGAGCATTGACACTCTAACATGAAATCGTTGCTCTATAGTTAATGCAAAACCATAAATAGCAATAGCAATAATAGCAAACCATCCAGAACTTGGATGCCTTGAACGGGACACGATAATATAAGGGCTTCCTTACCAATCCAAAGAAATATTTAGATCTAATATAATTAATTTACCAAGCTGCAAAAATTATATTCATAGGTTGGGGATAAGGAACAACAAGAACAATATTGTGAAATGACATACCATAAATTGAACAATAATATAATTATTTATTATTGTAGCTATTTTTGACTATTTTTCATTTATCAATAAACTGAACGATAATCGATCGATCATATTGTAGTCGTGGAATAATAGAATATCGATCGATCGATTATCATAATGAATTGAGTATTCGATGTCACTTTGTTTTATATCAAACGGTAACTCCAAATTTGAATTGGCACTCACGTGAAATAAATATATCCTTTCGATCTATATTACATTACTGGTAGACTATTCCTATACTCTCAAGACATTGGTAGAAATACAACGCATAAGTGTGCGTATGCTTCTTATAAGAGGAACTTATATCACTCCTTGTTATTATAAAAATAGTCACATATAAGAGATCGTCCCTGAGATATAGTTGCAGAAAATATGTGTAGGTAGGTAAAGTCCATTCATTTTGGCACAAACTTTATACTTGACTTACTATTACCAATTTTAAGTTATTTTAGTTATTTAATGATCATCTATTCACTCACAGTGATATTGCAACTGGGACTTTTGTGGAATATGAATCCTATTAATTATAATACTTATGAATCCAAGACCCAGATACGGTAACTCTATAATATAAATATTTTCGTAAACAGAATTAAATTATTACCCAGGCCTATAATTTCAGAGAGTGATATAAAAATACATTGAAATACAACTGTTCGATCAAACTACCAATTCATTAATTTATTAATCACTATTGATTCGCCAATTCAATTCACTATACCAATAGTATACTATACTCATCCTCTTTCTTTATATAAAAAAGTGTTCATTTGACTACTATATATAGCATTTATGTAAAGAGATCTCTTGAAAAGTACAATAGACTGTTTATATATCCAAACAACGAGGCCTACTATATAAAATGATGCAATAATTGTATTCATATTTATCCTTATACTCAAAGCGTTTGAGGACTTAATTACCGCTAATTTGTGGCAAATCGGATCTGGATATACATTTAATCATTAAAAGTTATTACAAAAGTATGACAATTTAAATTTTACAAATCCTGTGGTTCATCAGTTGGTACGCCTGACGTGAGGCCGGGAAATTAGTAACTATCTATAGGTTGGCACGCGTTATTGTTAAAGGACATTACAACCCTGAAATTAGATTTATAGGAATAATGACAATATTTATATCACTAATTTTAAGAGAAAACTAGAAACCATCGTCTGAATTTCAGAAACTATGATTTATTCAGTTTTATTCTCCAGAACACGGCCCATTTTCTGAGTCGTAACGGGACATTACTCGATTCAGTTTGTTTCTATACAGAATCGGTAATGCCTACGTCATCAATCATGGTCTCTGCAGGACAAAAACAAAATTTTAATTTCTGAAATTGAGCTGATGATTTATAGTTTCCTCTAAAATTAGGTAAATAAATATCGTCATCATTAATTGCGATCTAGTTTTAGGGCTGTGATGTCCTTTTTAAGTAATCAACTATTATATTTTATCTCTCGTTTCTGGCTCGATGTACTTGAATGACGAAATGGTTTCATCCATATTCTCTCTCGCACATCCCTCCTCACATCACGTTCTTGTATAACCATCTCCCTTCAGATAGACTTGATATTCGTATCACAATGAAGGTGGCGCTATCGTCTGCTGTACCCAAGGAAGAAGTTTCGCTATGTCTGTGAAAACGACATAGCTTTTGTCGTCGCAAACGCCCTCCGATGGCTGCAAATTCAAATACATTTAACAAATTAAAAGTGTGAAGATTGACGTGATTTCGAAATATAATGTGAGGCAATTGCAATCACAATAATACAATTACTGGAAATGTAAACATTCGATTCTGGAAAAAAAGTACTGAAATGTCTTTTGAAAATGTCGGTAACGTCTTTAAGGGGGGCGGGGGGGGGGGGGGGAGCATGCACGGTGCTTATAAAAATTTAGAAATGTGTCTTTACTATTCTTTTTCCATGTTCACGAAGCAGTGTAACTGAATACAAAGTATATCAACCCCAAGGTAGTTTTATGCTCTTCAATTAAATGTACATTCTATTTTTGTGTATTCAATCAGTTGTACCTTGTTACGCCACTGAACAGAATAGAATAGAAGGTTCATTCATTTCATAGTAATAAAATTCTACAAGTAAATACAAGAAGATGGCCTACATTATACAATAAATATTGCTCACTTATGTAATTAAGAGTCTAAAACTTGAAACTTATAAAATCTATTGGGCCTATTATTATAACTTGGACTAGTCTTATAAGTATTGAAATTCGTCAGTAATCTAAAGGAGTAGACCAAGTTGCAGTAAATTAGAATTTAACCATATTGATATGTCAAAACATACTGAGAGGAAATATGATAATAAAAAAAATAATAAAAAAAATTGATACATCAATGTAGGTCTTATCAATACGCTCTTCGAGTTAGTGAGAAGCTAGTATAGTCTGTTGGAACAGAATGTACATTGCAGTTTATTGCTGTTTCAAAATCTATTATATTATAAAATGCATATGAAATTGAAAATTATTTTATTCCGAGTTCTAAAACAAGTCATGACCAGGTAGTGTATTTCAATTTCTCTGGTAGACTATTAAAATATGTGTTCCTGCATGTATAGGATCTCGGTCTGTCATTGTTGGACTATTAAAACCTTTGTAAATATTTTGACTACCCCTCGTCTTATGGCTATGGTTGTTCCCAATCAGTACGAACATTTGAGTGATGTCTCTGATAAACATCAGTATTTCTAAAATATAAAGCCAGGTAAGTGTTAACATTCACAAAGTTACAAATAAGTTAGAATAATTCAATTAAAAAAATACAATACAATACCTCGATCATGCTGACACTGACCACTCCTCGCGTGTACCACGTTCTCTTTCCCCGCTTCGGATTGTCCAGATAGAAGTACATTCCACCACCCGAGTCTCCGTTGCAAACACTAGTGCCTGTTGAATCAAAATGGAATGATAACAGTTAATAACTGATGAACAGTCAGATTATAATTAAAACAATTTACTATTTTTTCTGAAGTAATACCATCGTTACCATTACCAAACCATTATTACCATTGCTGAACGAAATCAGGAACTACGATCGAGCTGGCGTTCGAGACAAACTTTTTTTCCCATAAGATTGATACTTGATACAAAATCATTGTTCCCTAATTGAGAAAATGGAGGAAGTAAGGCGATCTTACCACCCCATTTTGATTATTCTAAATGAAGAACCATTAACTTTGACACCAGGATTGCACTGTCTGTGACAATACTTTATCGCCGCAGATAAAAATTGACTGAGCAACTGGTAGGGCCTACATTGCCAGCATTCGTACTGAGAGTAACCCAAGAAAGTGAACGCAAACATTTGAAATGTTCGTATCCTGGACCCTTACTGTGACTGCCAGTTAGAATAACGTCCTATGCCCAGCTAGCTCCGAAGGACTAATGGCTTTGATTGGATAATGTTCTCTACGAGAGTTGAATAATACACGGCAATACGAAATGTTAACAGAATCACGGTCTCTTGGTTCGCAAAAATGTGACCCAATTTTAGCCCACCTCATGAGTAGTGTTGGGATTTTGTGCTAACAACAATGGAAATACACAAGAACTGGCAATGTTACCATGGTACTTAGCTTCACTAGTGAATAGAAACCAATCAAAGTTATAGTATATTGGAGCTAGCTGGCCTTGAACGTTATTTTAAGTCGCAGTCGCGGTAAGGGTCCTAGCTGGGATTCATGGTCAGTTCTTACCGTTTTTGTATCCTGCGCAGAAAGTGTTCTCCGACGTAAAGACCGTGTAGAAGGTGTCGCTTCTGAGGCACTTCTCTTGAGACACGACTGGCATCTTCGCTATCTTCAACGTGTTCGCCATGCTTCCCTTCTCGTCTTTACCCCAGCCGAGAACCTAATCACAACAAGGAATCAGTCGTTTGTAGGGCCAGTATATGTTCATGCAAGAAAAGCTATCAAAAGTACATGTTTTTCGTTTTTGTCGAAAATATTACAAGTCCCACAGAGAATGTCAGTTTTTTACTACTATACTAAAGCAACGAATCATGTACATTCGAATAAGAACTCAAAACTGTCCATATATGTTCATTAATACCAGAATGTACATTAAAATTTCGAAAATATATAGGCCTACTGCCTTGACAAATAAGCTGTACTGACATGCTGGGATTTATGGTGAAGATATGAGTACAGTTTAAAAGATTATTTTATATGTTTTTATGGATCAAAAAACTTAACATCCTCCTGAATCTATATAGCCTTAGGCCTCACTTCACTACGTGAACATATAATCATATTATATCATATATTACATATTATATTACATATTACATTACATATTATATTCCAATATCGAGATATTTGGGATAATTTAGCCATGTTATAAAAGATACCCCTTGACCGGGACTCGAGCTCGGGATCTTCTGTTTGCCGGTTATCTGCTCTCCCACTGAGCTAACAAGGTATGCTCAGTGAGAGAAAAGCTGACCGGCAATCAGAAGGTCCCGTGTTCGAGTCGCGGTCGAGTCGTATCTTTTATGACATGGCTAAAACATCCCATATAGACATATATAAATATGTGTATATTTATATATTTATAAAACTTATACATAAAAAAATATATAGGCCTATTATGCACGCACATCTAAATGAATAGATAGGTATGTTTGTGAAGGGACCAAATATGCAGTTCCGTCAAAATGAAATATGTATGGGATACAGAAATCATTGGAACAAATTTATTTCTTGAAAAGTACTGATTGAAAAATCAAACGGAAAGTAGACATCCTATAGCTACAATGAGTAGGCTATAAGCCAACCCATAGCTCAGTCAAATTATGCACTGCGCTAGCAACTGAAGTCAGGTCGAGGGTTCGAGTCCCGCATAACGCATACTTTTTTTTGGAAACGTTCACCCATCATTACTGCATCGTTGCATTAAAACCGGCTCGTTCGTACCCACGTAGGATAACCTAACTGGGGTCGAAAAAGTACAAATAGGCCTACAGTAACGTGGATTTGATTTTCCTTGAAGACAAAGATATATGTTCCTTACTGAGCCTGGTTTGTTTATGATGGGACTCAAGGCTGGTGGTTTGTCCCAAAGACAAACAGGTATGACGTAGTTCGAGTATTCCGCTGGAGTTTTTAAAACGAGGATGGCAATGTCGAAATCATGATTTTTCTTGCCATACTGGGGATGGAGTTCTATCCTTTCAACCTACGGAACCAAATAGACACATCGGTGAGTGAAGAATAGAATAAACAATATATTTTTAATAGTGATGAAGATTGATATTCAATCATTTCATTTTAATCAAAATATTTTAGTTCCATATACACAGCGCCAACAATATCTTATCCCACAAAAATTTAACAATAAAAACAGTGCACAGAATGAATGATTATCATGTGGTATAACATTATTATATTACATTTTTTCTTTCAATTCTATTACAAATAATTTATTTATCCAATGTTCTTAAAATTTGAAATTATGAGGAAATGTCAACATATTTTTAAGTACGAGATTGATAAATGATTTGATTGATTTGTTTCCAAATACATTAGAAGTGATCAATGGAGATTTCATATATATATATATATATATATATATATATATATATATATATATATATATATATATATTCAAACAAGTTATTGATCGGATACAGTGAATAATGATACTGATTTTCGATTCGAGGTTCAAGGTTGACTTGCCAATAATTCCAAAAACAATCATCATTCAAAAGCAATATTCTCACAAATTCAAATGATCTATTATTTATAAGGAATGATAACCCAAATTTAGCTAAATTCCATCATCATCACAATCCGAACAGACCTAAACCATACTAGAGTAATCTTAGCTAAAAATAAACCTAATCCAACGGAACTGCCATATAGTTTAGTAAAGCAGTAACATCCACGTCGGTTAGCCAATAGGGCCTGATTCATATAGTAGGCATATCACTCTATAACACGATTTTCCCCGTCACGGTAATTCACGTGAACCAATCAGAAACATTTCTTGAAGTTCCTGACTGGCTGACATTACTTACAGGGACGGATAAAACCGTGCAACCGTGCGTGATACGACACGGATCAGAAGTGAGACTACATGGAAAAATCGATTTAACAAAATATCAGTACTTTTGTAATGACTTTAGAAACACAAACGAGAATCAAAGTTCTAGCACGAAGAAAACAGAGATATTTTTAATATCTACAAAATCGAATGAGTTATATAACTTAATCAACTGAAATTCTTTAATTGTCGAAGTATTCAGCTGAAAAAACTTATTATCTTAGCTGTACATACGCGTGACAATCATCAAATATGAGTCGAATAGTTTGTATTATTATACCTCCTTGAAGTATTCAACATAGCTGTGTTTCCTCCGTATTATAACTTCGATATCTTATATCGTTCGAAAGCCATCATCAATAAACACATATTTCGGTCAATCGAATCTCATGACTTAGATGACGTTTCATTTTTCTCTACAAATAATCATTTGGAATGACTTATGTTGATCTTACGTCTTTAGCCTGTTGGCCAGCTTCAGTCCAGCTTCTCAAATTGTGTTTTCCGAGATAGACGAAGATAGAATCGGAATCGACGGGCTTTTTCTTGCCCTTCAGATACACACAATGAGCAGCTAGAAAACAACACCACTATCTATGATACAGTTCACATTACATATTGCTTCGAACTTGACTTATATATCAGTACTATTTTTTATGCAGACTCTCATTGAGCTATACTGATACACTATGATATGTTGAGAAGTTCAAAGAGGATCTATCCTGACATTGTTTATTATAACCGAGATGTATTGAGGGTTGCAATGGTTTGCCGGTCCCTATGGTGGTTCAACTTCCTGTTACACCAATATTTGAAATATGTACCAATTTACCGTCCAGATCTATGAACTACCGATCGCGAGTAATCTAGTAGTGATGCAAGGAACTAATATTTTCTACGAAATTAACTCAAAATTACGGTAACTCCGGCTCAGCTGTAGCAACAGTAATCTGAAATGCCGATATTTGAGGCGAATAGAAGACATGATGCAAACTTTCATATTGTACACTTGTTAGAGCAGTGATCGGTAGGTTCTAGAAAAGTCTCATGAAATAGAACAATCTTCCTAATAACTTGAAAACAGATTTCGTACCGGTGATAACGTGTTTCTTGGAAATTAACGTTCCTCCACATTGGAAAGTCAGTCCCGTGTTGGATTGCTTGAACATGGCGACCTGCCATGGCCATTGACCCTTCTCTGTTTCCTCACCCCTGACTACTAGAGTGTTGGCTCTCACTGTTGGTACGCCACATTCGTCGGTATTCCCTGGAAGACAAGAAGGAAAGGTAAGTATAGATGAGAATAAGGAGTGATAATGGAAGTGGTGACTGCGTACATTGATGAGGGCAGCTGAAAAGCGTACACCGGAATAGAGTCGATTCGGTTATGACACATGGGTTTGGGTGTCCAACCTTACCTGAACCCTGACCACATTTTACAACCATATATTCAGAACCATCTATTTGGAGACCGTTTATCGTAGTTTCCTTGTCAGTGAGGTGAATCGGGGTTCTTAACAACCGGTCACGAACATCTCCTTCCCGTCACTCCAACAGACCGGAGAGAACTATTCTCAAGCCACGATTGACACTGATGACACGGTGTAGCTATTGACACTGATCCAGGCAATACGAAAAGAACAAATCTGTGCGTCATTTAATGAACCTGGCCCCTCCACCAATATGTCTATAACGCCTCACGATAGTACCGTAAATATTCGCTTTTGCACTTCCATCATACATGAATGAGACAAATTATGGCATTACTTCGAACATATATTTATATATATATATATATATATATATATATGTATATATCGTATAAATCTATATATATATCTATTTAGAATATATATATATATATATATATATATATATATATATATGTATATATCGTATGAATCTATATATATCTATTTAGAATATATATATATATATATATATATATATATATATATATATATATATATATATATATGTATATATATATATATCTTATATATAAAAAGCTTGTGTCACATGTGAGAGGATGAACTCCTCCGAAACGGCTCGACCGAGTGTGGTGAAATTCCTCACGCACATTCGATAGGGGTGGTAGAAGGTCCTAAAGTATACGAGATCTTCCGCCAAGCTTTCTCCTATGAGCAATATCCCAAAAATTGGCACTTCAAGGACGACACCAGTAATGGCGTTGTACAATGACATTGACGGCGAACACAAGGTCCGCCGCACTCGGCAACACATTTGCGGGGGTACACGCTAGATAGCGCCTAATCCGCCATCACCTTTTTTTCATATTAACAACCAACATTCAGTACAAATCACTTCGATGGCAGAACAACGTTTGCCGAGTCAGCTAATATATATATATATATATATATATATATATATATATATATATATATATATATATAAACATATATTTGTATATTATGCTACACAAGCCCTACCAGATATCATTACACTACACACAACAAAATATATGGACATAAATTCAGTTCGCAAATGCATTAAACACATTATACAACTACCTGCATATTGCGAAATCTCACTGTCTTCCGTCTCTTCATAGTCGTCTTCAGGTGCTGGTGTGGCCGTGGGTATAGGCTTGGGTTTGGGTTTAAGCTTGGGTTGAGGCTTGGGCTGAGGCTTGGGTTGAGGCTTGGCTTGAGGCTTGGGAGCCTCAGTAGTTGTCGTGGTAGTCGGCTTTTCTTCCATATCTAAGAAAGAGTAAAAAGATCCTGTTTTAATGTTAGTTATTGTCTACTGAAACGCATTCATATATCCGATATTATTTAGAATACACTTTCAGAAGTTGATACTTCCAACGATGAAAATTGTGATGGCAACCCTATTATCTCGCTTTCCTCATCAATCATTATTGCACCGTGAAATTATATCAATTGTAAAAATTTATAAAATAATCCCAATATATATATATATATATATATATATATAACTTCACTCAAACTCTCACGATTCATGTTTGATTAGAATAAGTAAGACTGGGCTGTTTTATAATCGTGATACTTTTCAATTTATGCTACCAACGTTTCTACGAGAATGATCGAGAATGGTGAAATTGAAGTACTTCAAGTACTTCAAGTACTGACCATCGACCCAGTTGTTCATCAACAACCATCATCAACTCTACTTGATGTTTACAAATTAGAAATGATCATTTTACAGAACAATTTAGCGTTCTTTCTATACCATTTTCTGAAATTTAATAGTAACACACATCTGTTACGGATTCTGAATACTCTTCTATATTTGCCTCCTTCATATATGTTATATTTGCAGTTTCTAACCTTGAATGTAGCCAAAGACCAGTATTAGGAGAAGCGTGAATAAGCTTGAGAAGAATAAGCGTGAATAAGCTTGATGAGGATAAGCATGAAATGAGAGCACTACAAACAACAGCTAAGTTACGGTACTTGTGATTGGCAATAAGTAAATCTCATGATATTGAATAGAATGCTGTCTTATTTTGCTCTTAGAATTAAACTGACATGCGATGAATTCAACTCCATTTCTGAAAGTATTTGTGATATATAAGTTTTGAAAAAAGAGCCTTTTGACTCTCTCTCTTCTTTTTCGACATTCCATCTTCCATAGTTGGCTTAGCCACGGGGGAGAACACTGTCTGTTAAATAAATCAAACCTGCTCATGAGATATATAACCTGGATGTTGCGTGCTCATTAATTGGATGCACCATGGATGTAGCGTGGTTATTATTTGGATGCAGCATGGATATAGAGTGGTTATTACTTGGATGCAGCATGGATATGGCGTGGTTTATATTACTTGGATGCAGCATGGATGTAGCGTGGTTATTACTTGGATGCAGCATGAATGTAGAATGGTTATTATTACTTGGATGCAGCATGGATATAGCGTGGTTATTACTTGGATGCAGCATGGATGTAGCGTGGTTATTACTTGGATGCAGCATGGATGTAGCGTGGTTATTACTTGGATGCAGCATGGATGTAGCGTGGTTTATATTACTTGGATGCAGCATGGATGTAGCGTGGTTATTAATTGGATGTAGCATGAACGTATCGGAAGAAGACTTACGTGAAGAATTGACATTGATGATCGCTAATTATTCTGCGATTGCGTCAAGTGTCGTGGAAGGTGGCGTCGGTGCTCGTTTCGGGAGATGGATTATGATTGGTTTTATGATAAAGAAGTGAATATAGGATTGGCACATTGTTCAATTACCACTAACAGATCCATCCATTAAGAAATAATCAAATTGCAAGTTCTCGATTGCAGTTGGAGTATAAAAATGTTTTATTGTATCAATACAAGCATTATAACTTTTTGTTAAACTATTAATAGTAAATAATTAGCTAATTTAAAAACACTTCAAAAATAATAACAGTCATAAAAAAATGACCGGAGGATTTGGGTAGTTTAGAAATTCAAGAGCTGGATGCAAACTTTATGTACCTTTTGACTTGAGTGATGGACATTTTTAAACTGACGAATTGTGTTTCCGATCTTCCAACCTTCTCGAAATGAAAATAAACTACCCAATATACATGTTAGGACAATAAATAAAATAACGATACATAGAGAAATAGATATACAATAGGCGAAGGGTTCATTTGGACCAATATTTCATCTGCGACTTGACGTAATAAATGAAAGCCCGCTCAGAAAACACGTGTGAGAGACGTGTCTCAAGCGCGCGGTTCAATTGTCATATGTGGCCTGAAATCCGAGCATGCTGACAACTCGATTACACGTATAACAGGGGCTCGGGAAGAGACGACTGTCCACAGCGTCTCACAAGCGTAACAGCGAAAGCATAGGAGTCAGCCAGGGCACGGAAACATGCACACGCACCTAATTGATCATTTAGGTTAGCGATACGAAAATTGTTCAATGATCGCTGGGCCTGGATCCTGACGCACTAGTCGAAAAAGGTTATAGTTCTACACACTGTGTTATAACCAACATTATCATGATGCATTAATTATGCAATAGTCCTACTGGGCTTAAGCGTGTATTTCGCTATTTGCGTCAATAGTATAAGGCAAGTATGAGACTAAATTTACTTGAAGTGAATGTGAAATAATATTAGGACACAAAAGTTTAAAGTACGAAATGATAAATTATGACGTAAAACTACACAGAAAAGTAAAAATACACTTGAGCAATTCATATTATTATTACTCACGAACGATAAGTATAATCAATACGACCAAAATTGTGAACAGAAATAAATGGTTTACAGAATCGAGCATTCAATCACAACAACAACAACAACTCCTCCTCCCCATTATGAATACCAATACTACAGTGGGCCTAACATGAATCAAATTCCAAAAATTGCATTTTTCTCTCACAATAAAACCATATATAAGTTGAAATATTGAAAATGGATATAATCGTATCGAAATATTTGATCGAATTGAGATATGTCTAAAGCAGCTAACCACATCGATCTAGAATTACCTAATTGAAATGTTAATTGCATGTGAAATGGATTATATAAATTATAGCTTATTTAATCGTATATGAATAGGAGACAGCAACCTTCATTGAAACTCCGGCGTATTATTATAAGTCGTGTATTAGTCAAATTGACTGAAAACCGGACTTAGAACAGAGCCTTGCGAGCTAAGGATAGACGAATCACAAGATTTGCCTCCATAAGATCGGCTAATCTTTCAGCATACCCAAAATGAAAATTATGGTGACATAATATCAAACCAGACTTTGGTCAAATCACCAAAGAATTCCATGCTCAGTACGTCACAACCTATTTCAATAAGTGCTTATAACATTTTGATTTCAAACTCAATAAAGAATACAATATAAGAAATGAAAATATAACGCTTCAGGCTCAAAGAGCAGAATATACCTCTAAAGCTTCAGTCTCTAGCCTGATTCTTTCCTTTTCAATACTAAGTCGCTCCAATTCTGTGGCATACCGCTTACTGGTCAGTGTTATCAACCTCCGTAACAATACCTCGATGCGTGTCGAAGCGATTGTTTCACCTCTAGATATCGCGGACAGCAATTTCAACAATCTTTCATCTAAACCCTGCAAGTTCGTGGTCTCAAGATCTGGGGAAATATTGGGTCGATTAGTTGTGGACGATTTGATTCGATTAGGTCTACCACTTGTCGACGGCCGGTTAGGGTTTGGACGAGGCAAGTTTGGTTCATATATCACATCCGTTGAGTTTCCCTTGGACGGTTTGGTGAACGGTTTTTCGGTGTAAGTATGTTGATGATAATTGCCAGACTGGTGCAATGGCTTATCGATGATTATTGGGCGGGCTTCATTCTCGGGGAGTTCTATTGTGATTTCCAACACATCTGTAGACAAAGGCTCAATTTCACATTTTCTGATGACTTAGCTATTAATCTGATACAATTCGCAAAATGAAAACACTATTCAAAATAAATGGTGGCTTCCATCAAAACCATCAAAATACAACGTTGGTTGATCGAAATTACGATTTTTGATTGAAAGTATTGGAATTCCATCGTTCAAGATTCGACCATGGGCTCACTAAATTTTCATTTTTGATGTTTGTGAATGACATTATTGAGGTTCCGACATTCCTATCTACATTTCGATTGTAGTACTTTAACCACCCTCATTTATTTTGTGACAACAATTGTTCATCTCTTATACACTTGGTGACTTGGATACGATATTGGAATCATAATATTAAATACAAACTTTATCAAAACCTCGTGTCCTCCAATGACCTAGCTGTTGGCGTGGTAATTCAGCTAACAATACTCATCAAATATAACCCTCAATCCAATCCGATGTAATTGTTACGTTTTCTTTTTGGCGAAATATCGAATTATTTGAATTATATGCGAATGAATTATTCAAATCATTTTAAAGCATTTAGCAATATTTTGAAAAGCATTCAATTTGATTCAATGAAATCGACTAGAGTGGCAGTTTTAGCGAGAAGCAAAGAACCAGAACAACCACCCGATTTCAATTCAAACACTGGAGCAAGTGTTATCCAACACATTTTCTGTGTGGAAAAGATTTATTAAATGGTTGAATATTTCCATTTCCTCACGAATAGACTTTCTCATTCATCCCTTCAAAAAACACATATTTTCTATAATGGTACTACACAACCTCTGCACTGACTTGATTTAGTACCAGTACCAAAAATGATTGAAGAATTCAACATCGAAGTTTCAGTGCCTCCCACATCAATGAATGTTTGTACAGATTATTGTATAGATTATTATGTATTTGTATGGAGGGTGTTTTTATTATAGAGGATTTGATAGTTTTTGTTGGTTGGGTGTATTTTTGATAATTATTAATTGTTTTCTTTATCTTTTTCCTGATTTGTCAATGTTGTTTTGTTAAGAGTTTTGTTAATTAAGTTCAAGGCCTTGCCACCGCACTTTGGTGCAAATTGTAAGAATGATAATAAATAAATAAATAAATAAATAGTATAACCCGTTTCATATGTTATTGTAATTGAATCACGGAAGTCTTGGCTCGTACTTTACTGAATACAGTATACTCCATTCCAGTACATCAAGTTATCACGAATTATACTGAATATGTGAGTATGATGGATAGTTTCTTGACTCACAACGTATATAGGCCTATACGAGTTCGATTTCAACTGCACATCTCTGAAAATCTCTGAAATTACTCCACAGTATGCCTACGTTTTAATAATGGTAAGTTATTTTGGTAATAGTTATGGTGAATTATACATAAAGTATTTCATTTTATTGAACTTGAATGAACAACTTTTTTGAACTCTTGCTATCAAGTTTCATTTTTTCTCAATAACCGAATTTCATAAAAAAAAAAAAATACGGTTTGTGTTAATATAGTCTCATGTGGAGGGGTGGACGACATGAAATTGAAACATGTCATTGATCGTGAGGGTGGACGACATGGAGTTGGAACATATTGATCAGGAAGGGTGTACGACATGGAGTTGGAACATATTGATCAGGAAGGGTGTACGACATGGAATGTTCGTGCTGACCATGGGTGATATTGATGAAAAAATCTATGATTGGCTGAAATATTTTCTCGGACAACTGAAGAAACAGTATAAGAATACTAAAGGAATTGACGCGTGACTGGTTTTATACTTTTTCTTTGAAAATAATGAACACGAAATGAGATTTGATGAAATCTCTTATTTTGGGTTAGAAAACAAGAATATTCTCTATATTATATGAATAATATAGAATGTGATAGAATGGAAGAGGTTATAAGATTGCTAAATTTGCTATATACAGAATACAACAGAATGTAGTTCGATATCGTGGAAAATGAAAGGCTCAACAATATAACAATTGTTATTGGATGAGCGAAGCGAAGACCTCCATTTTTTTAATATACGCTGCACATGTCGCAATATTTGATTGATCAATATGAATTTTTTGTGGACGCACATACTTGACCAACTTAAAACTGTGTTGTTTCGGGAAGAAATCAATTTTACCACACAAGAAAAAAAAAGAAGTTTTTGAAGTTTTGGAACAAAAAGGCGACAAAAATCACTCCACGGGTCGGATGGTTTGTGAGATCAGTCTGATTTTTTCCGTGAACACGCTGGCTCACACAAATCGGTTCTGTCAATTTCTGAGAAAAAAAAAATTATCTTCCGAGTAATTTCCCCCCAAAAAAATCTTCCATTTTTTGGAAATTCCCACTGAATGTTGTCACTAGGTCGATTCTCGCAGTCACGAAGTTTTACATTGATTGAATAAGGCGTTTAGAAGAGAAAAATCAAAAATATATTTTTTCTTCATAGTTCTGAATAAAATTTATTTTGGTTATGCCACTGTCTCAAATTTTCTTTCCAACGTTGCCCATGAACAGCTTCATTAGAGATATCTGTATTGTGTGAGTAATAACATCACTGAGATATGCAACAATTCAATCAATGATTTCAAGATTGAGTTTCTATTGGGATCATTTTTAGCCTACACCACCACACAAATGTATGTTGGAAAATGTTATAGGCCTACAGTAGATGAGTTTGGGAATAGCTGATTATAGAATGTATGATTATTCTCAGTGAATGATGAAGAAAAGGACAGTGAAGTTGAAGACTATAATCATTATTTGAAAATAAAATTCACAATCACAGCACATTGTTCAGAGAACTTTGAGAAAATGTTTAAACTTTGTTTTATCTTTTGTGATGACGATGATTCAACTATATCAGAAAAAAACTGTCCCAACACGCGACCCTCCTTAAAACCGGCCGACGGTAGTTGAATTGAATTTCATTTAAATCCACTCGTCTACGAACTTCTACCTCTTAAGCAACCTATTGAGACGTTGAAGTAGATGTTGTGATGTAGGTGTAGTATCCAACCCAACGTTGACTAAACTAACTGCCCGGGTTGGGCTAACGTGTTGAGGTTATCAAGGTCAGGTTAGTACCTACTCGGACCTGATCTGATCTAATGTGGCGCAACCTAACTGCTTGGGATAGGGTTATCAAGGTCAGGTCAGTATCGACTCGGACCTGACCTGATCTAACGTGGCATGACCCACCTGCCTGGGTTGATGCTATCATGATTAGGATTATCAAGGCCAGGTTAGTACCGACTCGGACCTGACCTGATATAATGCTTCCTAACCTAACTGCCTGGCTTAAGCTATCATGGTTAAGGTTATCAAGATCAGGTTAGTACCGACTCGGATCTGACTTGAGCTGATCTAAAGCGTCCCAACATAACTGCCTGGATTGGGCTGTCATTGTTAAGGTATACCAAGGTCAGATAGGGACCGACTTGGACCTGACATGACCTTGAGTGACCTGATCTATGTGGTCTAACCCGAGAGGTTTACAACTCGAAAATTTGGTGTACACCTGATTTCAGATTTCAGGTGATTTCAGGTGATTTCAGGTGATTTCAGGTGATTTCAGGGATTTCAAGTGATTTCAGGGATGTCAAGTGATTTCAGGGATTTCAAGTGATTTCAGGTGATTTCAAGTGATTTCAGGGATTTCAGGTGATTTCAGGGATTTCAGGGATTTCAGGGATTTCAGGTGATTTCAGGGATTTCAGATGATTTAGAGATTTCAAGTGATTTCAGGTGATTCCAGGGATTTCAGGTGATTTCAGAGATTTCAGATGATTTCAGGGATTTCAAGTGATTTCAGGTGATTTCAGGTGATTCAGGTGATTTCAGATGATTCCAGGGATTTCAGGTGATTTCAGGGATTTCAGATGATTTCAGGGATTTCAAGTGATTTCAGGTGATTTCAGGTGATTTCCGGTGATTTCAGGGATTTCAGGTGATTTCAGGGATTTCAAGGGGATTTCATGGGATTTCATGGCAAGTGTGCATCTGATTTCAGGAGTTGTTAACCCCTCGGTCTAACCCAACTGCCTGAGTTGAGCAATCATGGTTAGGTTATTCAAGTCAGGTGACTCCAATAGGGTACAGTAGATGCAGTACTGATGTTAATTTTTCAGCTCATCCTTCAACGCGAGGGAAACACGTACAGCGTTTGCCTGGTATTAATAACAACTCAAATATAAATATGAACATGTATGTGCAACCAGCTTCATCTTACCTGTTTGCGATGGCCCTTCAGGATGCGAAGGTGGCGAAGGTGGTGAAGGTTGCGAGGGTTGCAAAGGTTGCGAAGGCTGTGGCGCCTGGCCACCCGCAACAGAGAAGGCGTTACCATTAGCAATTGGGAGATTTATACCAGTTTTCAGCGAGTATTTCAACTCAATTGTACCCATTGTGTCGGGATATGCTGAAAACAAGAAAAGGTTATGTTAAAGTCGAGTAACGAAATATGTGGGATAAATTCTGAATTTTTTCAAACACCAAGTTTACAATGTAAAATCAATACACATCGTGTTTCAGGGAATTGACGGTTTGCCCGAGGAAAATTCAATTGGATTCTACATTAAAACTTCACTGTTAAAAATGAATATTTTTGGCAATTTTCTTCATAAAACTAGGCAAACGTACAATATGCATTGTAAGATGAGCGAGATATCTATATGAAGTGTAATCGAAAACTCTACACACCTTGATTCATATAAAATAAACTTCATTCGATACCAACGAATCTAGGGAGCCGGGAATCTATCAATGCAACATTTTTCTGCTATTATTATTCATGTATAAACATGAATACATTATTTTCTTCGGAACGGCTGGTCCGAATTGCATACAAATTTTTGATAATGTGTATCATTATTTTGTTTACATATGAGGAGAAGTTGAATTGTATCGGAGAGATTTTATTTTCAATTTTTTCCGTCCAGCCTAATCTTATGGGGTTTTTAGAAACTTTGAGGTGATGTTTCTCAAAAATCGTCCAACCGATATGACCCAAAAACTATAGTTTGCGTACACAGAAAAAGTTTCATGTCGATTGGTCAAAACTGCTTGGGATGGTTTATAATGGTCAGGATTATCCAAGTCAGGTTAGTACCCGGACCTGATCTGATCTATAAACGTGGCGTAACCCAACTGCTTGGGATGGTTTATAATGGTTAGTGTGATTAAGGTCAGGTTGATACCGACTCGGCCTGATCTGATCTAACATGACCCGACTCAACTGCCTAGGCTGAACTATCATGGTAAAGTTATCAAGGTCACGCTTGTACCGACTCGAACCTGACATGATATAACGCTTCCTAACCTACCTGCCTGGTTTGAGCTATCATGGTTAGGGTTATCAAGGTCAGGTTAGTACGATAGTACCGACTCGGACCTGACCTGATCAGATCTAACGTGTCCCAACCTATCTGCTTGGGTTGGGCCATCATTGTTATGGTTATCAAGATCAGGTAAAGACCTACTTGGACCTGACATGAACTTGAGTGACCTGATCTAAGTGGCCCAACCTGACTGAATGGGTTCAGCAATCATGGTTGGGTTTTTCAAGCCAGGTGACTCCACAGTAGGGTATAGAATATGTAGTACGGGT
Organism: Brachyptera putata; assembly: GCA_907164805.1. Lineage (NCBI taxonomy): Eukaryota > Metazoa > Arthropoda > Insecta > Plecoptera > Taeniopterygidae > Brachyptera > Brachyptera putata. Next base: position 17,148,053 of record OU015467.1, on the reverse strand, counting down.
GTTAATTTTCCCGCTCATCCTTCAATGCAAGGGAAACACGTATAGCGTTTGCCTAGTAATTATATTCTCACTTTGCGGCGCCGGACAAAACTCCTTTCCGTTGATGACGACTGAGGTGACTCGCGGTAACTGCTTGAACGGCGGGAAAGTGACGATATACTGAATCGTCTGGCTTTGCTTGCGAAACGCTTTCGTAGTTACTTCTTGTATCTACAGAAATGAGAGAAAGAAATTATAATTATGCATATATATGCTATACTTATGAATGAACTAGTCAGTCCTCAAAAGTTATAGGCAGCCAAGGTGGTTACACAAAATTTGCTTCAAAGAGCTAGCAGTGAGCTAGCTCAGTGAAGCAACCAGACGTGTGATGATGAAGGTTGATGCGATTCTACCGAAACGTCGAGTTTGTGATAGTGAGTAGACTTATCTCATTATTACTATCATAAGTGACAATATGCGGACTAACAACCCTAAAGACTTATTCAACATATATATATATATATATATATATATATATATATATATATATATATATATATATATATATATATATATATATATGTGCTGGTGAAGGTTTTGAGGGCCGATGGTTGATGGTAATGTCACACTTTGCGGATTGCCCTTTCTGGAAACAGTTGGCGGTTCTGAAAAGAACCTTGTCTCTCGACGTTTCGGACAGCTGCGGCTGACCATCTTCTTGGAGTCGTCTCGTTCAGGAATTCGATTCCAGTTCCTGAACGAGACGACTCCAAGAAGATGGTCAGCCGCAGCTGTCCGAAACGTCGAGAGACAAGGTTCTTTTCAGAACCGCCAACTGTTTCCAGAAAGGGCAATCCGCAAAGTGTGACATTACCATATATATATATATATATATATATATATATACGCTTCACTTACCCCTGCGTTACCCCCTTTGACCTCCACTCGCCCTACCCCCGCCTCCGGATGGTTATAAGGTGTATCAAGTCCAAGGACCAGTTGCACTTCGGAGAACTGTAATGGGGGTGCGATAGAGATGGCTCCTTGCCACCCACTAACACGATTCCATGCGTAACCAAATACTGACGGGCATGGGGACTGAGGTGGTGTGTCATCCTGGCTAATACCATTGTGGATCAACAATACCACTCCAAGAAAACTCCATCCTAGATGCAACATATTTCGATGTTTTCAACTGAAATGTAGAACATTTTACTAATCAGTTTAATCATTATCATTATCATTTTAATAATCAGTATGTTCATTAGGAGGAGTATAATAGCTGACAGCTACATTATCACTCCCGTGTTCCGAAACACGGGGACTAAAGCTTATGAATATATATTCAATACAAAGTTCATTAGAAGGTTTATGGGCCGTGGCTCGAATTTCGTATGAACTTTTAATTTTTTAAATGTCTCGTTCCAAACGGATCTAACATTTAGTTCTTGACAATGATTTGTATACCGGTATTTCAAGTCCAATTGATTCGATTGCCCGTCTCTTCTATCTATTGCTCTAACGCTAGGGTGTTTCGAGTTTACCAACGACAACAAAATGTGGGTAGGGAAGAACCTGTATCAAAATAATTGGGAAATTCCTATTCAGTATGAACCTTGGTATTTTTTTATTTTCTACAAATGTATTGTGTATGATTTCGAGTGTCATGGAAACTTGAAGATGATAGAACAATTCGGAAAAAATGAGCGTATTACCAAATGTAGTGATGCGAAGCTGGAGTTTAACTCCATAATTCCTAGGATAATAGCTCCTAGATAGCTATTGTCCTAGGACCTAGATAATTCTAACCAAACAATAATAGGCCTAATGATAAAAGTAAAAAATAATAATAATAAAACTGTCTCTATTTTTTTGTTACAATGATATCAACAATACTATAAAGACGAAGAAAAATAATAGTACTGGATAATGTCTATTATAACCGCAAAAAAGTGATATTCAGCATGGGATGAGATTTCCCAGCAAGATAATGAATTGAATTTAGATTAAGATTTGAATGTTGTTGAAGTAGAGACTGAAATAATAAATCAAGATTAAAATATGGATTACTCTATAAGAACTAGCTTGACCTTCCCGGCGACATAACCGCTCGGCCGTGCCGAATCATCTCTCAGTATACTCGGGTTCCACAGAACCTGAAATTACGTCGAACGCGTGACCTGGCACTGACCTCGGCCGGCCTTCTAGTCAAACACAGTTTCCCTCCCCTTCCCTCCCATCCTACCGCTCCACCCTCCCTTATTCTCCCTCTACCCACTACCCAACCCCCCCCCCCCCCCCCCCCCCCCCCCCCCCCCCCCCCCCCCCCCCACCGCCAAACCTATGACCGTTTCGATACAAATAAATAGTTCCGGTTACCTCGATTTACGAAAAATAATTGGGGACCTTCCCTGTCTTGTGTGCCAACGCATGCGATTGAACTGTGAATTTTTAGCTTGGCCCAAAACCAGTTCTTTTACGAACATATCGATACCAGGACCCCTATTTATGAGATAAATGAGATGTGAGAGAATGAAAATGAGTGAGAAAACGAGTATCTCACATAAAATATGAGATGAAATATGTCATTATTAAATGAGATAGTTTCCTGAGATAAATGAGATGTGAGAAAAATGAAAATGAGTGAGAAAACGAGTATCTCAAATAAAATATGAGATGAAATATGTCATTATTATATGAGATAGTTTCCTGAGATAAATGAGATGTGAGAAAAATAAAAATGAGTGAGAAAACGAGTATCTCACATAAAATATGAGATGAAATATGTCATTATTATATGAGATATAGTTTTCTCACTGATTTTTCTCACATCTCATTTATCTCAGGAATAGGGGTCCAGATGCGATAAAATATCTCGAGATGTGATCAAATGGTGTATGTGACGCGACAAGCATGTTTTGTGACCATTTTTAGTGTCAATCTAAAACATAAATTATCGTAGTGGCTTTCTGGATGAACGTATTGATGTGAAACTGCTGCACACCATTCAGAGAAGTAACTTCTAAAATACGGTCGAACCATAAATCAACGTTCACAATATTTTCAAAAATAATCACCCTGTGGGAACTTTTTTCCCTCTGGTGACTTGGGACGCCTTAAGTGTATTAAGGGGGGACTAAGATGAAATTTTCATTTTTTTAAACATTTTTCGTTTTTTTCTGAATAATGATTGATTTTTATGTATATTCGAGTAATTTGTTTCAAAATATTGCAATTAATATATCAATGGTCATACCTTGAATAAATTGTTTAGTATCACTGTGCATCGGGCCGTCTATACATATTTTCAATATGGGAATTTACATTGTCAATTTTCAGAGGACATTTACTACAATAATTTTTTTTTTCACAAAACAAGAATAATTTTGTTTTCCATTTTAAATCTATAGAAGTTGTTCAATTGTCATGAATTCTTTTGAGGCTGTTTATTATTAGTTTGTCCAGCGTTTCACGTATCGCCTTTTTTATATTCCGTCTAACAATGGAGATAAAAAATAAATACTAAATCCATTTTTTTAATACACGCTTAGTAAATTTAATCGTACCTTGGAATATAACAGGAATTTCAAAAAACCGATACTTGAGCAACATTTTCGTGAAAAAAAAATGAAAAAAAAATGAGTGAGAAAAACGGAAAATAAATTTCTTTGTTGAAAAATTCGTAAGAACCAAATATTCATGTCCATTGTTGATTTTTTTCAGTTATGGAATGACAGTTATGTATGTGCAAAATTTGAAGTGTATACAATCAATAATAACATGGATAGGATTTTCACCTGAGTCCCTATTAGGTGTATACAGAAAAACGAAACAGATGGACCCGATTCGGAACGAATGGATGTTCGCTATCACTATACAAATAAATCCTTAAAGGTCATCACAACCCTGAGTGCCCCAGAGTGTTCCCCCACTTCTAGTGAAAACTAAGAAATCACCATATCAATTTCAGAAATCATAATCAATTTATTCGTCCTCCAGGACTCGGATATACTCTTCTGAGTCACGCGTGAGCATTAACTGATTCCATTCACATCTCCATACAAAATCGGTTTACGTCATGACCCAAAGTGTCTCCGAAGTGAAAATAAATGATTTATGATTTCTAAAATTCAGGTGATAATTTCTAGTTTTCTCTAAAATTAGGGATACAAATCGCGTCATCAACCATTGAAATCCAGCCCAAGGGTTGTGATATCCTTTAAATATATTGACGCAAATATCAACTCACCTCTAACAGTAAATTCCCAATAATAGATTTGCACCTCCAGATATGGTAACGAGCCTATAGCACCATCACACTCCTCAGACAACAGGTAAATTATACCTCGTACCACGTATGAGCACCTCAGCTCGGTTATGATCACTGCTTGATGATCTGCTATTTACCGATGGTACAGGTAATCCCCTCCACCCCTTCAACCCTTCCCCCCTCCCCCCTCCCAACCTTCCCATCAACCACCAAAAAAGTCACGGCCATCAACATACTGCCCACGGATGGGCGTCGAGTAAGTTGCAAATATTGAGCTCGAAATGCGAAACACGTAGATTATTTACACGTGGTTGGGATTGATAGATTGATGATTGTTAGCTAAACGACCCCACCAACAGCTAGGGTATTTGGGGGCAGGAATGAGCAGATGTGAAATGAAGTGATGTCACACTTCAATGTGTGACATTGTGAAGTCGTCTACCAACGGAATAATGGTCCAAACTTACAAAATTACATAATCTGGCTGAAATTTCAAGGACTCAACACTTGTAAATGATGTTGCTAAGTTTCTTATCGTGAACATAGTCCTGAAAATTATATCACCCTTAAAATACTGAAGCTATATGGCAAAATAATGGCGACATGTTTTATTATTATGTTGGTACATGAATAGAACAGAATAGTCTTTATTTATCATGTAAGTAAGTGCCATTACAAATCAAAAAGAGACGAGGTTAAATCGAGTGACTGCCTTCCACCTAATTTTGGTATAACTACCATAGTAATTATTATATAAAAGTATTCTGGTGAACTTAATCCCCACCAAAACAAAAACTTGTAGAAACAGGGATATATAGTTGCTGAACTTGAGTGACTTGATCTATGTGGCCTAACCTGACTGCCTGGGTTGAACAATCATGGTTAGGTTAAAGTCAGGTGACTCCACAGTAGGGTACAGTAGATGCAGTAGCGGTGTTAATTTTCCAGTTCATCCTTCAAAGCGAGGGAACACGTAGCGTTTGCCTAGTTATAATAGTATAATTCATTTATCCTCCATTACATTAATAGTTTAGTTCCCATTATTTTCTATTGTTTTTCGCTTTTTTTCTCCTATGAATGTTATATATTTGAATATATTTTTCTTTGGTAAATTTACTGGGATTATTTGGTTCTACTAATAAGTATTGTTACATAATGAATGAGTTGTCTGTTTTTGTTATGAATTTGTTGTGTGCTTATATTGAATAACATGAATGATAACATCTATGTGTGTACAACTGTATGTATTCATGTATTTATCTGTATTTTGTTGTATTTTTCGTGTAGACCTACTTAATTTTGTTTCAGAAATGTATGTAAATTATGTTTTATTTGCTTAAATGTAAGAACGGCTCTGCCGAATTTCGCCAGCAATAAAGACCTTATAATAATAATAATAATAATTACTGTGGAACGTGCTGCGCAGACGTGTTTCTTCCAGATGCGCCTGCCGCCGTATGAAGTTACGGCCGAGTGCCTGCTGTCCGCCGTCAACAACTGCTGCTCCATCCACATGGACAACTACATACTGGATTGCAACGCTGACGCGGAACCCAACTTGGACGACAAGTATTTGGATGCGTATTTTCTACACACGCGTCAAGCCCGGTCCGAAGCAACTGTGAACATCGCAGTTGAAATGATTGTGTCTGGAGATCACGACACCACTTGTCCCGCGCGGTGGTTTGCTGTTGGGACGTTTCTATTCTCCACCAATGTCGATTTACAAGAGTTTCAAACAGGGTTTTAGTTTCAGCAGTAGTTCTTCTAACACATTTAGGACCATCTTGGTGTACACTAATTGAGGTTTTGACTGCTTTAAATTTCCAGAAACGCATATCAATTTCCCGCAGTATTGAAGCCGACTTTCTATATTATCGTTTTTCAAGGGAGTGGGAACAGGCGAGGACTGGCAGGGGGTGCCGGGGTGCAGTCGCTCCCCGGGCTTTTTTTATCGTTCCGGGCCCCTTTCGAACATATGATATCATTATATAGACAATACCGGTATCTATATAAATACTTATTACACAATCATAATAAACATATATAATACATAATCATCGACAAGCTGGAACAGAGTTCATCGTTAATATCAAGAAAACTTTTAATTTAATAGTCTACTTGGGGGCCTACCTATGTTTGTAACCATTGTAGTTGAAATATATATATATATTAATCAATTACTATTTCGATTGATTATTCACTGATTAAATCGTATCCATATCCAAATAATAATCCATCGCAAACAGTTATATGCAATATAAATATTAATTTGTGTCAAGATATGTGTAAAAACTAAAAAGCTACTTAACAACCATGAAAAATCGAAAAATTTCGATCAGCGAGGATGCTTCCGGCGGCCGCTGCGCGGGCGTTGCTTGCGCCTGGCACCAACTTTTACGGGCCTACTTTACAAGCAGCACCCCGGGCCTTTTGGAGCCAGTCCGCGCCTGAGTGGGAACAACCATCCATGCAGGAATATTGACCATTGTTTATGAGGGAGTCGGGTGGGACATAATGAACGATGGAAGTAGGAGAACGATGCATCGAGATATCACTAATTACTTCTGCCAGGTCTCAATTAGTTGTCAACTAAGTTCGACACATCTAGTTGGTTCTTCTCGAGCGTGCCTTGTAGTCTTAACGGAATCAACCAAGCTAAATCATAGAACGACCTTGTGACTGATACGGAAAATAGGACAGTCACGAAGCCTAGCATCTAATAACTCTAATTGTACGATAATTATGATATATAGACTAAGACTTACACATTCGTAAAAACTCTCGTCAATTGACCTTCTTGCATTGGTGAAACGAATTTTAATAGGTTAAGGGATAAGGAACAACAAGAACAATATTGTGAAATTACATGACATTATACAATAATCTAATTATTTATTATTGTAGCTATTTTTGACAATTTTTCATTTATCAATGAACAAATCGATTATCGATCAATCATATTGTAGTCGTAGAATAATAGAATATCGATCAATCAATTATCATAATAAATTGAGTATTCGATGTCACTTTGTTTTATATCGAACGGTAACGCCAAATTTGAATTGGCACTCGAGTGAAATAAATATATTCTTTCGATGTATATTACATTACTGGTCAGCTATTCCTACCACTCAAGACATTGCTAAAAATACAAAACATAGGTAGGCCTATAGGTTGTACGTATACTTTTCATCAGAGGAACTTATATCACTCCTTGTTAATTATACAAATAGTCCCCATACTGGAGATCGTCTCTTAGGTATAGTCACAGAAAATCTGTGTAGGTAAAATCCATTCATTTTGGCACAGACTTTTCTCTTAACTTACTATTACTCATTCTAAGTTATTTATTCATCATCTATCCACTCACAGTGATATTACCACTGGGACTTTTGTGGAATATAAATCCTATTAATTATAATACTTATGAATCCAATAGGACCCAGATAACTCTAAAATATAAATATTATTCGTATTTCTTGAAAACATACGAACAGTAAAATTATTACCCAGACCTATAATTCAGAGGATGATATAAAAATACATTGGTTCGATCAAACTACTCAGGTTATGGATAATTTAATTCACTACTCACAGCACAATACTTATCCTCTCTATATATGAAAATAGTGTTCATTTGACTACTTTATATAGCATGCATAAAGTTGAAGCAAATTATAAAATAAGCAACTGTTGGTGGGGTCGTTAGGCGGACAATAATAAAATGAGCATTAAATAAAACTCTTCGCAAATACAATAAACTATTTATCCACACAACGAGGCCTAATATATAATTTGCAATAATTTTATTCATGTCTATCCTTATACTCGAAGCGTTTGTGAGGACTCCATTATCGCTAATTAGTGATGCATCTGATTTGGATATAAATTAAATCCATCCAAGTTATAACAAAAGTATAACAATATGAGTTTTACTAATCCTGTGGTTTGTCAGTTGGTACACCTGACGTGAGGCTGGGAAATTTGTTACGTTCTATAGGTTGGCACGCGTAATTGTTAAAGGACACTACAACCCTGAAGCTAGCTGAAATTAACGAGTAATGACGATATGTATTTCCTAATTCCAGAGAAAACTAGAAATTATCATCTCAATTTCAGATTTTTTTTGTGTATTTTGTCCGACCAGGCCCTTTTTCTGAATTGTGACGTAGATATTAATAGATTCTGTTCACGTTTCTGTACAGAATCGGTACCTACTCCATGACTCATGGTCTCTGGAGGTCAAAAACCAAATTTTAATTTCTGAAGTTGAGATGATGATTTCTAGTTTTCTCTAAAATTAGGGAAATAAATACCGTCATCATTCATTGAAATCTAGTTTTAGGGCTGTGATGTTTTTTTAAGTAATCAACTATTATATTTTATCTCTAGTTTCTGGCTCGATGTACTGAAATGACAGAATGGTTTCATCCATATTCTCACTCGCTTATATTATATTACGTATAACCATCACCCTTCAGATGGACTTGATATTCGTATCACAATGACGGTGGCGCTATCGTCTGCTTTACCCAAGGAAGAAGTTTCGCTATGTCTGTGAAAACGACATAACTTTTGTCGTCGCACACACCCTCTGATGCCTGCAAATACAAATAAATTAAACAAATTAGTATAAAATGGCGTGATTTCGAAACATAATGTACGGCAAGCAATCACAATTACAATTACTGGAAATGTAAAAATTCGATATTGGAAAAAAATGGTATTGAAATGTTTGTAAAGTGTCGGTAACGTCTTTAAGAGGGCGTATGCACGGTGCTTGAAAAATTAAAGCAAGGTGAAAGAATTCTATAAGCAATCAATAAATTAATTAAATGATTCAAATAATCTATGAGTATTAAATAGTAACTTATTCCATGTGTTTTTAAAAAATGATAATAAACACCAACATTTCAAAGAAAATTCCGATCACATTTATATTAGAGTAAATTAGAGGCACGCTAGTGCTTTTAGTGACAAGAAAAATATGAAAAAAGAGGGAGGGCCATTTTATACATTTCACACTCCTGTCTCATCGTAACTTGTTTCGCCACTGAATACAATACAATACCTCGATCATGCTGACGCTGACCACTCCTCGCGTGTACCACGTTTTCTTTCCCCGCTTCGGATTGTCCAAATAGAAGTACATTCCACCACCCGAGTCTCCGTTGCAAACACTAGTGCCTGATGAATCAAAATGGAATGATAACAGTTAATAACTGATGAAAAGTCAAACTCTAATTTTAAAAATGTAACTATATTTTTTCTAAAGTTACCATTATTACCATTACTAAATGGAATCAGGACTTACGAATGAGCTGGCGTTCTAGACGAACTTTTTTTTCCATAAGATTGATACTTGATACAAAATCATTGTTCCCCAAATAAGAAAATGGAGGGCGCTCTTATCACCCCATTTTCATTATTTTAAATGAAGAACAATTAACTTTGACACCAGGATTGCACTGTCTGTGACAATACTTTATCGCCGCAGATAAAAATTGACTGAGCAACTGGTAGGGCCTATACATTGCCAGCATTCGTGCTGAGAGTAACCCAAGAGAGTAAACGCAAACATTTGAAATGTTTGTATCCTGGATCCTTGTGACTGCCAGTTGAAATAACGTCCTATGCCCAGCTAGCTCCGAAGGACTAAGGGCTTTGATTGGAAAATGTACTCTGCGAGAGTTGAATAATACACGGCAATACGATATTATTACAGAATCACGGTCTCTTAGTTCGCAAAAATGTGACCTAATTTTAGCACACCTCATGAGTATAGGGATATAGGATTTTGTGCTAGCAAAAATGGAAATACACAATAACTGGACCCTTATTCTTGAGTTTTGTGAAATGTGAGTTGTGATTTGTGGGAAGAGATGAGATAACTTTCTCATTCCACCATTCCATCTTACTTCAAGTCTCTTGGAGCTAGCTGGCCTTGAACGTTTATTTTAAGTTGCAGTCGCGGTAAGGGTCCTAGCTGGGATTCATGGTCAGTTCTTACCGTTTTTGAATCCTGCGCAGAAAGTGTTCTCCGACGTAAAGATCGTGTAGAAGGTGTCGCTTCTGAGGCACGTCTCTTGAGACACGACTGGCATCTTCGCTATCTTCAACGTGTTCGCCATGCTTCCCTTCTCGTCTTTACCCCAGCCGAGAACCTAATCACAACAAGGAATCAGTCGTTTGTAGGGCCAGTATATGTTCATGCAAGAAATACTATTGAAAGTGCATGAGAATAATAACTCAAAACTGTCCAGATATGGTTATTAAACATCAAAATGTACATTCAAATTTCGAAGATATATACTGCGTGACAAATAAGCTTTACTAACATGCTGGGTTGTGGTGAAGATATGGATACAGTTTCAAAGATTATTTTATATGATTTTATGGATAAAAAAACTTGACTGACCTTCAAATATATAGCCTTAGGCCCTACTCCACTACATAAATACAAATACATATACACACACACGTACATATATATATATATATATATAAATATATAATTTTGAAATAAAGATATATGTTCCTTACTGAGCCTGGTTTGTTTATGATAGAAGTCAAAGCTGGTGGTTTGTCCCAAAGACAGGCGGGTTTGACGTAGTTCGAGTAGTCCGCTGGGGTTGACAAAACGAGGATGGCGATGTCGAAATCATGATTTTTCTTGCCATACTGGGGATGAAGTGTTATCTTTTCAACCTACGGAACCAAATAGACACATCGGTGAGTGGAGAATAGAATATACAGTACATTTTTAATTGTGATGGTTTGATATTCAGTCATTTCATTCATCGAGTTTGAATCAAAATATTTTCATTTTATATACACAACACCAACAATATTAGGCCTACATCCCACAATAATCTAACAATGAAAGCAGTGCACAGAGTGTATAAATATTATGTGGTATTACATCACCATATCACCTATTTTCTTTCCATTCTATTACAAATAATTTATCTATCCAATGCTCTTCAAATTTCAAGTTTTGAAGAAAGGTCAACCTATTCTTAGGTATGAAATTGATGAATAATGTGATTGATTTGTTACTAAATAAATTATACATGATCGATAAAGGTCTTTTTCAAACAAGTCAGTGGATATAGAAATGTAGGTAGGCCTACAGTCGACAATAATAGTACTTTTTCATGCAAGTTGCAAGGTTGACTTGACAATAATTTTCAAAAAATCATTATTAGAAAACAGATTATTGAATATTATCACGATATTCATATGATCTGTAATTTATAGGAAATGGTCAACCAAACTGAGCAACATTCCATCACCATCACCATCACGATCAAAACAAACCTAAAATATACTCGAGTAATCTTTAGCTAAAAATAATTCTGATCTGATCTAAAACTAACGCAACTGGAACGTAGTTTAGTAAAGCAATCATATCCACTTCGGTTAGCCAATAGGGTCTGATTCATAGTATCAAACGGTTACACGATTTTTTCCGTCACGGTAATTCACGTGAACCAATGAGCCACGTTCCTTGGTGTTCCTGTCTGGCTCACGTCACATTATACCGGGACCGGGACCGGGGACGGACAAAACCGTGCAACCGTGCGTGATACGATACGGATCAGAATTAAGACTACATGGAAGTCGATTTAGCAAAATATCAGTACTTTGGTAATGACTTTCGAAACGCAGAAGAGAATCAAAGTTCTAGCACGGAAAAAACACAGATATTTTTTATATCTTCAAAACGAAATAAGTTATAACTAATCAACTGATATTCGTTAATTGTCGAGTGTATTCAGCTAAAAAAAATCATTTTCTTAGCTTGATAATTATGCGATATGAGGTTAATAGTTTTCATTCATATACCATCTTGAAATATTGAAAATATCTGTGTTTCCTCTGTATTATAGGCCTAACTTTGATATCTTATACCGTTCGCAAGCTATCATCAAGAAACACATATTTCAGTAAATCGAGACTCATGCATTAGCTGACGTTTCATTTTTCTCCAAGCGATCATTTGGAATGACTTATGTTGATCTTACGTCTTTAGCCTGTTGGCCAGCTTCAGTCCAGCTTCTCAAATTGTGTTTTCCGAGATAGATGAGGATAGACTCGGAATCGACGGGCTTATTCTTGGCCTTCAGATACACACAATGAGCAGCTAGAAAACAACAACCCCGCTATCAATAATATAGTTTACATTACATATTGCTTCGAGCTTGGAAACATCAGGGTGAACTGTTGGAACTTTCAGTTTTGCGTGGTGATGGAAGTTCAAATTAAATTGTGAATCAGATTACTGTGAGCCTCGACGTTCACTTGATCTAGTTGCGCCCTGTTTTTTTCAATTTTTGTGAGATATATTCTACAAAGAAGACTTCAAGGTATAAAAATGCTGCGCGAAAAAAAAACGTGAATATGTATTTTTGCCTTTCTATTTGTATGAATAGAAAAATTATCAAGTACGATAACTTATATAAATTAAACTAAGCAATAGACGCGTGGTGCAGTATGGAAAAAAGGAATATAATTTGCACGGCGGTAAAAGCAAACTTTTGGTTTTGGGTAAATCGCAATCAGATAGCTATGGGATGCTGGTTCCTTTCCATCGGTAAGATGGCTATAATTAATCGATATGATAGCTATAGCCCATGCAACCTTCAAGATATTATTCATGAATATTAGTTTTTTTTTTTAACATCGACAACGTCTACAACGGCCGAGTTTCTATCCCCACCACTCTACATCTTTACGGAGTTTTTTCTGGTTTTCTTTCGGGGACAGTTACTACAAGATGGACACGAAAGCTTCCTTCCCACTATTTGAAAAACCTTCGTCCCTTCTCCCCACTTCTTAATAATCATTCATCCGACGCCGCAAGAGATTTGAGTTACCAGAACAGTTCGTCGTTATACCCAACGCGTACCGTATTCTTGTATTCAAAATAGCAATCTCTCTGCATGGATGGTTTTAAATTCAGATTATCATAGTGAATACTGTGTAACTGTAATATGTTACAAAGTTTAAAAAGGATCTATCCCATAGCATTGTTCCATATGCCGGTCAGTTTGCCGGTCAGTTTGCCGGTCCCTTATGGTGATTCAACTTTCCGTTACACCAATATTTGAAAAATGTACCAATTTACCGTCCAGATCTATGAACTACCGATCGCGAGTAATCTAGTAGTGATGCAAGGAACTAATATTGTCTACAAAATTAACTCAAAATTACGGTAACTTCGGCTCAGCTGTAGCAACAGTAATCTGAAATGCCGATATTTGAGGCGAATAGAAGACATGATGCAAACTTTCATTTTGTACACTTGTTAGAGCAGTGATCGGTAGGTTCAAGAAAAGTCTCATGAAATAGAACAATCTTCCTAATAACTTGAAAACAGATTTCGTACCAGTGATAACGTGTTTCCTGGAAATTAAGGTTCCTCCACATTGGAAAGTAAGTCCCGTGTTGGATTGCTTGAACATGGCGACCTGCCATGGCCATTGACCCTTCTCTGTTTCCTCACCCCTGACTACTAGAGTGTTGGCTGTCACTGTTGGTAAGCCACATTCGTCTGTATTCACTGAAAGACAAACAGAAGAGGTAAGTATAGATGAGAATAAGATGTGATAATGGAAATGGTGACTGCGTATACATTGATATATATGGGGGCGGCTGAAGAGCGTATACCGGAATAGAGTCGACTCAGTTATGGCAAATGGGTTTGGGTGTCCAACCTTACCTGAACCGTAACTATATTTTACAACCATCCATTCATAACCATCTATTTGGAGACCGTTTATCGTAGTTTCCTTGTCAGTGAGGTGAATCGGGGTTCTTAACAACGAGTCACGACAATCTCATTCCCATCACTCCAACAGACCGGAGAGAACTATTTAGGCATGCAAGCTACGATTTAGACTGATGACACAATGTAGCTATTGACATTTGACACTGATTCAGGTAATACGAAAAAAACAAATATGTGCGTCATTTGATAAACCTGGCCTCTCCACAAATATGTCTATAACGCCTCACGAAAGTCCCATAATACGCATTTGCACTAGCTCACACATATATATATATATATATATATATATATATATATATATATATATATATATATATATATATATATATATATATATATATATATATAAGTGAGTCTGAGTATACGTGTATATGTGTATACACGTATATACACACACACATATATATATTTATATATATATATATATATATATATATATAAGTGAGTCTGAGTATACGTGTATGTGTATACACGTATATACACACACATATATATATATATATATATATATATTTTGATTTATATAAATTACACACAACACAATATATATGCACAACAATTGAATTCTACAGATGCATTAAACAAATAAACAAATACCTGCATATTCAGAAGTATCCTCGCCTACCGTCTCTTCATAGTCTTCGGCAGGTGCTAGTGTAGTCGTGGGTCTAGGCTTGGGTCTGGGTTTAGGCTTGGGTCGAGGTTTGGGACGCCTGGTAGTTGTCGTGGTAGTCGGCTCTTCTTCCATATCTAAGAAAGGGTAAAAAGGTTCTGTTCTACTGTTAGTCATTGTATACTGAAACCCATTCATGTCCAATACTATTTAGAATACACTTTCAAAAAAAAAATATATATATATATATATTAAGAATTCAAGTCGATAATATAATGCAAGACTGGAGCTATATAATATCAGTCAAACAATTTTGAGAACATTGCGCTTGAAAATTCATAATTTTAGGTATTGCTTCTAAACCACACGGATTACAAACACAAAAATTGTTATAGACATTGCTTGTAATTTGTTTAACAAGTTGAACGAGCGATATTCAAATAATTCTATGATTAACACGAAATACGATC
The DNA here is from genome assembly GCA_907164805.1 of Brachyptera putata. Classification (NCBI taxonomy): domain Eukaryota; kingdom Metazoa; phylum Arthropoda; class Insecta; order Plecoptera; family Taeniopterygidae; genus Brachyptera; species Brachyptera putata. Next base: position 17,132,922 of record OU015467.1, on the reverse strand, counting down.
CTTATCGTTTTCACCTGAGGCGACGGTAATGCGACGGTTCGTGAAAAAAATCACAGTTAATATATTATTGAACTAATCAGTACAGTACTTCGAGGACGTTATTAAAAAATACGTATCAAATGTTTGGTAAAATTCTGCTCATTCAAAACCTTCCTGAAGTCTTAAGGGAATGTGGAAAAATAGTCGAAATTCAAACACTAAAGCAAGGATTATATTATTAAGCGTCAAGCAACATTGAAAAAAAAAAAAGTTTCTTCAAATAATGCCCTTCATCATTGTCACGCTCAGAAAAATACTTATTTCGATACTTTGAAACTGGTTCCAAGTTAAATAATTATTATAAATAAATATTACATAATTTGTAAAGGAAGATATTAATATTATTGATTCAAATACTATATACACTTCTCTTTCCAGATTATTACCTCAATCTCATTATCATTCTACAAAATGTTATCCGAATTCAAATAAAAGCTAGCGTTGTGATGCATCGTAATGAGATATATTTTATTTCAACAATGAATTATACTGATCGTAACACAATAATCAACTTGTGTTGTTATTATGTTAAGCTACAAGTTACAAGCAATTAATTCATATCATCAAATGACCTTACACAGTCCACAACACTGTTCAAGCCTTGACTCGAATAGCCAATAGTAATTCAACATAAAAACTTATAACCACTTCATTAAAATAAAGCAATAACAACTCTACTTGATGTTCACAAATCAGAAATTACCATTTTACAGAACAATTTAGCGTTCTTTCTATTTTATTTCCTCAAATTTAATAGTAACACTAACACCAATCTTTTGCGAATTCTGAGTCACTCTTTTATATTTGCCTCATTCATATCCGTTATATTTGCAGTTTCTATATAACCCTGAATATAGCCAAAGACCAGTATTAGGAGAAGCGTGAATAAGCTTGAGAAGAATAAGCGTGAATAAGCAAGAAATGAGAACACAACACACATCACCTAAATTACTTGTGATTGGCAATTAGTAAATGTTATTATATGAAATTCAGTGAGGTTAGGTAATGAAATGGTACGATATTGACTAGAATATACTATAATTTTGCTCCTCGTTCAGAATTAGGCGACAAGTGGTGAAGCCACTTAATTTCTGGATGTATTTGTGATCTAAGTTTTGAAAAAAGCGTCTTTCTACTCTTTCGACCCTTTCTCTTCTTTTTCGACACTTCGTCTTCCATAATTGACTAAGCCACGGGGGCGGCTACTCTCTGTTGAATCAAGCCTGTGCATGAGATATAACCTGGGTGTAGCGTGGTTATTACTTGGATGCAGCATGGATATAGCGTGGTTATTACTTGGATGCAGCATGGATATAGCGTGGTTCATATTACTTGGATGCAGCATGGATGCAGCGTGGTTATTAATTGGATGTAGCATGTATCGGAAGAAGACTTACGTGAAGAATTGCCATTGATAATCGCTAGATATTCTGCGGCTGCGTCAGTTGTCGTGGAAGGTGGCGTCGGTGCTCGTGTCGGGAGTGGTGGTACAGTGGAGGGAGTGTCTGAGGGGGTTGGTTGTCTTTCTACAATGGGGATCGGGTTTGCGGGGGGCGTGGGGCTCGGTCTTTGTGTGGGACGAGTCAGCTGACTACCAGGAATAATATATGAATTGCCATTATTGCCTTGTACTACGTAAATCACTTCTTCTTTCATTCCTGGATAAGAAAAGATACGGATTGGGCCTATAATTGTTGTTCATTGTTTCTTTAGCGTATGCCTGAGATTATGTATGATATTCTTAATACAAAGTACAAATGGATAAATGTAGGAATAAATTGAAACGTTATATAAATTAAGTATTACACAGTCATGGTACAATTGAGGCATAATACTTTAGAGCCTACTGTTCAGAGGGTGCATGTACGGTGCACATGAAAATGGAGAAATTCTTCTGCACTATTTTTTCTATGTTCACCAACCAGTGTTAGGCCGAATGCATAAAATTATATCGACTTGCAAGATGATTTGACACGTATTATCTTGAAACTGATTGAATGCACAAAAATAGAATGCCATATTAATTAAAGAGCATAAAATTATCTTAGAGTCCATATACTTTTCATTCAAATACACTGGTTCGTGGACATAGAAAAAATATTGAAAATGAATATCTTCATTTTTTATTCTTTATTTTCATAAGCATCGTGCATGTACCCCATTTACCTAACCATGTTTCTTCAACTCATAGCATTATGAAAATATGAAAATATTCAATGAGAATGGTGTTGAGTGATTTAATTCTAGAGATGGATAATGATTGGTTTTAGGATGAAGAAGTGAATAGGATTGGTTCAATCTTCAGTCCCCACTAACAGATCCCATCCATTAAGAAATAATCAAATTGGAAATTTTCGATTGCAGTTAAAAAAATATAATATTTTATTGTCAATACAAGCATTATGACTTATTGTTAAACTATTAATAGTTATTAATTGAGCATTTATGTTAATACGAAAACTTCATAATAACTGGGCCTATGGATACTGTTTTAGGCCCTACTAGACGAATAAAATTATGAACATTGTGTTATAACCAACGTTATCATGATGCATTAATTATGCAATAGGCCTACTGGGCTTAAGCGTGTATTTCGCTATTTGCGTCAATAGTATAAGGCAAGTATGAGACTAAATTTACTTGAAGTGAATGTAAGATAATATTAGGACACAAAAGTAACGGACGAAATAATAAATTACGACGTAAACCTCCACAGAAATGTGATAATACACTTGAGCAATTCATATTATTCTTACTCACGAACGATAAGTATAATCAATACGATCAAAATTGTGAACAGAAATAGATGGTTTACAGAATCGAGCATTCAATCACAACAACAACAACAACTCCTCCTCCCCATTATGAATACCAATACTACAGTGGGCTTAACTGAAACAATTATCAAAAATTGCGGGTTTTTCTCGCAATAAAATCAGATACACAAGTTGAAATACTGAAATTTAATCTAATTGTATTGAAATATTTGATACTATTGAGATATGTCTTAAGCAGGTGACCACATTGATATAGAATTACCCAATTAAAATATTGATTGCATGTAAAATAAATGGTATGAATTATAGCTTAGATAAATGTATATGAATAAAAGACAGCAACCTTCATCGGAACTTCTACAAATTACTTGTAGTTGTGTACTCAAATCAACTGGAAACCGGACTTAGAACAGAGCCTTGCGAGCTACGGATAGCCGGATCTTTAGATTTGCCTCTATAAGATCGGCTAATCTTTCAACATACCCTCATAAGAATTATAGTGACATAATATAAAATCACACTTTGGTCAAATCACCGAAGAATTCCATGCTCAGTATACTCACAACCTATTTGAATATGTAAGTACTAAAATAACATTTTGATTTCAAACTCAATAAAAAAACATAATATGATAAATAAAAATATACCGTTTCAGGCTCACAAAGCAGAATATTCCGCGATAGCTTCAGTCTCTAACTTGAGTCTTTCCTTTTCAATACTAAGTCGCTCCAATTCTGTAGCATACCGCTTACTAGTCAGTGATATCAAACGCTGTAACAATTTCTCGACGCGTGTCGAAGCGATTGTTTCACCTCTAGATATCGCGGACAGCAATTGCAACACTCTTTCATCTAAACCCTGCATGTTCATGGTCTCAGGACCTGGGGAAAGATTTGGTCGATTAGTTATGGACGGTTTGATTTTATTAGGTTTACTACTAGTCGTTGGCCGATTAGGGTTTGGACGAGATACGTTTGGTTCGTATTCAAAGTATATCGCATCCGTGGAGTTTCCCGTGGACGGTTTGTTGGTGGTATGTTGATGATTATTGCCGGACTGGAGGAATGGCTTATCGATGATTATTGGGCGGGCTTCATTCTCGGGGAGTTCTATCGCGATTACGAACACATCTGTAGACAAAGGACAGAATGTAAGCCCGCCCACTCAAGCTCACATATTTTGTTTGCTGATGTTTTAGCAATAAGCCTAATAAAATTTGTAAAATGACAGCAATACTTAAAATAAATAGTAGCTTTTATCAATAGCATTTAAATACACGGCAGTTGATTGAAATTTGTTTGAAACTGTTTGAAACTATCAAAATTCCATCGTTCACGATTGGACCGTGGGCTCACTAGATTTCCGGTTTTGATATGTTTTTGAATGACATTATTGAGGTCCGACATTCCTATCTACATTTCGAATGGATTACGTTTTCGTGACAAAAATTGTGTACCTTTTATTACACATGGATACGATAGTGAAATCAGAATATTAGATGACTTTATTGAAACCTCGTGTCCCCAAATGACCTAGCTGTTGTTGTGGTCGTTGAGCTTACGATACTCATCAAACACAACCCTCAATCAAATCTGATGTAATTGTTACGTTTTCTTTTTGGCGAATTGACGAATTATTTGAATTATATGCGAATGAATCATTAAAATCATTTTACGACATGTAGCAATATTCTGAAAAGTATTCAATTTGATTTAATGAAATCTACTAGAGTGTCAGTTTTAGCGAGAAGCAAACAACCCAAACAACAACCCGATCTCAATTCAAACACTGGAGCAAGTGTTATCCAACACATTTTCTGTCTATTAAATATTTATTAAATATGGTTAGATATTTTCATTTCTCACGAAAAGAATTTCTCATTCATCCCGTCAAAAAACTTTAATTTTCTATAATGGTAATACACAACCTCTGCAAATTGACTTGATTTTAGTTCAAGTACCAAAAATGATTGAAGAATTTAACACCGAAGTGTCAGTGCTTCCCACATCAATGGATGTGTGTAGCCCTATATTCAGATTATTGTATAAGCCGTTTCATATGTTATTGTAATTGAATCACGAAAGTCTTGGCTCGTACTTGACTGAGAACAGTTTACTTCATTTCCGGTACACCAAGTTATCACGAATTATACTGAATATGTGAGTACGATGAATAGTTTCTTGACTCACAACGTATATATAAGAGTTCGAGTTCAACTGCTCATCTTTTAAAATCTTTGAAATTACTCCACAGTATGGCTACGTTTTAATAATGGTTTTATTGTTAGCCATAGAAGGTATTTTATTTCACTGCACTTAACGAACAACATTCTTGAACTCTTACCATGAAGTTTCATCTTTTGCTCAATAACCGAATTTATAATAACCGAATGCGAATTTAATAAAATATATATATATAACACGGTTCTAATCAGGAGGGGTGGATGACATGGAATTGAAACATATAAGTGATCAGGAGGGGTGGACGAAATGGAAATGAAACATATAATTAATCAGGAGTTCGTCAATGTTCGTGCTAATCATGAGTGTTATTGATGAATTAATATATGATTGGCAGAAATATTTTCATGAAAAATAAAAGAAACATTATAAGAATATTAATTAAGGGTATTGACGCATTACTGGTTTTGTATTTTTTCATTTAAGAATAATGGAAAACAATGGTATAGCTATATACTTTTAGAGTTAACGAGGTGATAAGATTGCTAGATTTGCTATAAATGAAGTAATACAACAAAATGTAGTTCGATATCTTGGAAAATGGAATATGTACAGAAGGCTTAACAATATTACAATTATTATATTAACAACACAAATATAAATATGAACATGTATGAGCAACTAGCTTCATCTTACCTGTTTGCGATGGCCCTTCAGGATGCGAAGGTGGCGTAGGTTGCGAAGGTTGCGAAGGCTGTGACGCCTGGCCACCCGCAACAGAGAAGGCGTTACCATTAGCAATTGGGAGATTTATACCAGTTTTCAGAGTGTATTTCAACTCAATTGTACCCCTTGTGTCGGGATATGCTGAAAACAAGAACAGGCTGTGTTAAAGTCGAGTAACGAAAAATGTATTATTTCAAACACCAACGTTTCAATGTAAAATTAATATACATTGTGTTTCGGAAAATTGACATCTTGGTCGAATACGATACAATTGGATTTAACATTGTAACTTTGCTGATGAAAATATATATATATATATATATATATATATATATATATATATATATATATATATATATATATATATATATATATACACAAATATAATTATTTAATATGAAATTGAACTTGCAATCATTCCTACGAATAGGCCTATCGATAATTTTACTTCACGATAGGCCTAATATTATTATCATTATAGAGATGTTTTCTTTCCCATATTTTTTCCCCCATGATCATATGTGTTGCTTTTGTTATAATGTGTCCAAATGGCAACCGTATTGACGGCACTATTTTAGGAAAACTCAGATAAATATAAGTATATCGTCGGCTTGCGCGGAAATGGAAGTGATTGAATCAAATTCAAGATGAAGATTCAAAGCAAATTCAAGAGCGAGCAAATTCAAGATTGGTGATAAGGAGATAAAATGAAGGAGACAATTATTTCAAAATACGAATTTGTTTTCTGTTTTATATGTTTACTACCCATATAAACATTGCTAATCACTGAAATGATTACCAAAATTATCTTGGAGCCGGCTGTACCAACTGATGATTAAATAATAATGAGTCAATCATCACTTAAGGTACAGAAATAGCATATGTATCCAAGGGTAATAACAAGTTAGTTGGCTAATTTTTGCTTAATTCACCAATTAACTCATTTTTGCAATTTTTGTACATTCCAGTTGTTTGAATGTTACAGAATACTTATTATTATGTTCTTAATGTATATGTGTCCCTATAAAATGTTTAATCCTAATGAAAATAGTCATTACTTGCCATTGAGAACATACTAAACATGCATCACATTACTGGACTTAAGCACTTTCAGTTTTAAGAAGCATTAGAATTGTGAGATAGTGGACTTGAACAGTTTCAGTTCTCAGTTGTATACCTTGGTGGACTTATCACTTAGCGATGAATACATAATCTAGATGGTGGACTTTATGAACACACCCTGGATTTCTAAAAATCAAGAAAAAAAAGGTTTTCAAATGAGAATGTTTCCATGTAAAATACTCATTTTATCCAAAAATGGACTTGAACACTTTCCTTTCCAAGCCGACGATGTATGTATATATATATATATATATATATATATATATATATATATATATATATATATATTACGCATCATTCATACACTTCTCGACTTCAGACCTCTAAACGTCTGCGACAATAATGTAAAAAGTATAATAATTATTATATTCTCACTTTGCGGCGCCGGACAAAACTCCTTTCCGTTGATGACGACTGAGGTGACTCGCGGTAACTGCTTGAACGGTGGGAAAATGACGATATACTGAATCGTCTGGCTTTGCCTGCGAAACGCTTTCGTCGATATTTCTTGCACCTACAGAAATGAGGGAATAAAATTATAATTATGCATAAATATGCTACACTTATGAAAAACTAGTCAGTCCTCAAAAGTTATAGCCAAGGCGGTTATACAAAATTATAATCACTTTCCACTTTAATCACTTTAATAATCACTTTATAATCACTTTGAAATATTGTACCTATAGGCCTATATATATTGACGCGTTACAATACAATGCAGACCCAATAGTGATTGGGATTTTTAATTTTCAAACTATATGATCAAGTATTTCTGATTGTTACCCACATATTCAACGTTACATATACTAAGAAAAGAAAAGAAGCATCATTTTTGAAACGTTTGGAAAATTGCACAAACAATTCGTGCTTGCATTTTGAAATTATGATTAATTAAAAAAGTACCTCATTTGTCAGTCTTCACATAACTCGCAATAGCAATTCAAACGTTTACATTCCATCATTGATCAACAATATTCAATAATTCTGACCATGAGAAAATTGTCATGTATGCTATAAATCCGAGTGGGTAAAATACAATTTTAATCATATTGCACTGAATATTATAAATATGTCGATACGATCGTAATTCAAAAAGATCAAAAACTTGAGACTCACACATGTATAGCGTTTCCAAAAATACACTATATTTATCATAGTGTTCAACTAGCAATATATTAAGAATACACCGTCCCCATGGCTGTCATCAAGGAACGCGCACTGTGCTAGAAACTGAAGTCACCGTTGGGCGTGGGTTCGAGTCCCGCACAAGTCTTACGTTTTTGTACGTCCTTTCAATTATCATCACTTAATCGTTTCATCATAACTCGCTCAATCGTACCCCGATATAACCTAGCTGTTGGAAGGGTCACTACACAACAATCATAAATATATATATATATATATATATATATATATATATATATATATATATATATATATATATATATATACGCTTTACTTACCCCTGCGGCACCCCCTTTGACCTCCACCCGCCCTACCCCCGCCTCCGGATGGTAATAGGGTAGACTAAGTCTCAGGACCAGTTGAACCTCAGAGAACTGTAATGGGGGTACGATAGAGATGGCTCCTTGCCACCCACTAACAGGATTCCATCCGTATCCATATACTGACGGGCATGGGGACTGAGGTGGCGAGTCATCTTGGCCAATACCATTGTGGACCAACATCAATACCACAACGAGAAAACTCCATCCTAGATGCAACATATTTCGATGTTTTCAACTGAAATGGAAAAAACAATTACTAGAATTAGTATAATGTGATTAAACCGGCACATGCAGTGCAGTGGTTAACGCGCTCGCTTCATGTGATCCGGGAGACGAGGGGAATTCCGAACCCAGTTCGATCCCCACCGCCTATCATCTTCATCTTTACAGAGGTTTTTCATGGGTTCCCTCTGTAGTCTAGGCTAATGCCGGGATGGTTCCTTCAATAAGTCGGCCATGACCGCTTCCTTCCCATTATCCTTCTCATTACCCAAGAACCTTCATCTCATCATCCTATCATCTCATTAATCATCCATCCGACGCCATTAGATCTCAGTTATCATAACAGTGCGTCGTTAAACCCAATATATATAGAATATAACAGATATGATAGCTATATTGTCATTCGGTCACAAACAATTCAAATCCCCCAAATTGGTAACTCAAACAACTGGGAAAGTGAACGAAATCTTGCTTGATATATTAAATACGCACCCGGGGCGCGGCTCAAACAATTTCGTATGAAATAGTGTTGATGTTTATTTTACTATCTTATGTTTGTTTGCAAAAATAAGTCATGGTGCTCGTGTGAGAGCACCATTACCGCCGCCTTACACTTTCAAGAGCACCACCACCGGCCTTCAAGCGTCAAGAGCACCACCAACGACCCTCAGGCCCCAAGGGACACTATATATACACTCTACGAGAGAGGAAACATGCATTTATTTCTATTTATATTGACAATTATGCGATTTGAGATATTTAGTTACTACTAATACCATCTTGAAGGTATTAAAAATATCTGTGTCCCCTCTATATTAGAATGTCGATTTATGATACTGTTCAAAAGTTATCACCAAAATACTGATATCCCGCTAAATCGACTCCCATGGCCGTCCTGATGATCATTTACACTTGATATGCATTATTATTATCGTCGTGAATAAGTGAAGTCTAACGACCACATTAATGATAAGGTCACTCACTTGGCTACACGTACATCAAAACACAATTGCATTCCTATACCAGTACCTATGTCCTTCTATGTCCTTCTTTATTCATTTTATTTTTTATTATTTTTCAGTTCGATAAATGGTGCTAAATCGTATTCTTTTTCTCAGTGTACAGCAGCTGTGCATGTTTTAGAGCCAAAATCAAATTAACTTCATAAATAAAATTACCATCAAATCCACCTTTAACTATTTTTTGTAAATATCTTTAAAAAAAATATCTTGTAAATATCTTAAATATCTATCATTTGGCTTGGGCCTATTACTATTCATTTTTGTATCTACATTCATGAAATAATTTAATAAGTTATATTATTATTCAATCTGTGGTTCTATTTGATGAATTTAAAACGAAATAATTTCTAAAGTATGAATTACATTGTTGAAGTCTGTATCAGATAGTTCTGAATTTACATCCTTCAGAGCCTTCGACTTGATCATTTCAAAACCAAACTGTGAATTTCTATTACATTACAAATAAATATCTCGCTCAACTCATAGCACATGTTGCTTTTTACTAGTTACATAAAAATACTGTAAATGAATGATGCAATCACTTATAAATAATTCCAACTACTCTATTGCAAAGGCAAACGACAATATCATTATAATATGAATTATTAGATATAGCCTCGAGACTTTTACCTGATAATTATCGTTGAATCCAATTATCTCTAATCATAAGTTTCGTATAATGCCTTTAAGTCTTCGATGTACACGGGCACTTTTCTAACTCGATTACTGATGTTATTATTACACATTACCACTGTGAAGGCGAATATTACGTACTGACGTCGGATTCTCAAAACCTATACTGAAATGCATTTAAATAAGTCATCAAAAATTTATGTTGTGAAACGTCATTATTGATCATGAGAAATAAATAACTTTGACCTGGTTTTTATTTTTATTATTATTATTATCTGGTCAAGGGTATCGATAGTAGCAATGTCCTAGGTCAAAGGTTAATAATATTTTATTTGTATTTGATGTTTAATGACATAAAAACCCAGTGTGCAATTGAGATAATATTTATAGATCATCCCTTGTAAGATCAACCTTGCCACTCAAGTATCTTTCATTAATTAATTGGAACTAACTGCGACGCACTGTACTGGTGACTACAAGATGTATTGGTGTCGATGAATGATATATGAGATATGGGATGATGTGATGAGAGGTTATTTTATTGTATTTGGATAGTGGAAAGGAGTCAGTTGTGGCATGTAGCCAAGTAACTATCCTAATATTTACTTGAACAACAGAGAGAAACCATGAAAAAACACCTGTCAGGATGGTCGATCATGGTGGGAATCGAATGGAATCGAACTCGGTATCCTAAATGACCGTTCAGTGTGCTATAACCACTCAACCACTCGTACCAGTGAGCATGGAATTTGATGTAGATTATTTTAGATAAATAAACTAAACTTCGAAAATGACTAATAGTGTGAAGATAGAGACGAAACAAAATTGTCTACTTTCCTTCAGTGTCGGTATAATCTTATAACCTATATAAACTAATCCTTATACTCACTTTACAATAGCGTGACGGAGCTACACAAGAATGTGTGAAGCGTAGCGTGTATTGAATGAAAAAGTAAATCAACTGACATTTTATTTTCGTGATTTCAATCAGTCATGTCAATTCTATTTTTATGAATTCAATCAGTTTTAAGATGATACTTTAGTAAAGTCGATCTAGCGGGAGTCGAACCTAAACCTAACCTGTCCAACTAACTTAAAGGACATCACAACCCTGAAACTAGATTTTAACAGATAATGGCGATATTTATTTCCCTAATCTTCAAAGAAACTAGAAACCATCATCTTAATTTCAGAAATTATAATCAATTTATTTGTCCTCCAGAGATCAGCTCTTTTTCTGATTGCTCGAGATTACTCGATTCTGTATTTGTTTCTATACAGAATCAGTAATGCCTACGTCATGACTCGTCGTCTCTGGAGGACAAAAATATGAATTAGACCTATAATTTCTGCAAGCGAGATTATGATTTCCATAGTTCTCTCTAAAATTGATGAATTAAAATCGTCATTTTTATTAAAATTTAGTTCCAGGGTTGTGATGTCCTTTAAACTAACTATCCTGACTATGCAAACAACATCCTGGACTAATTTAATCCTAACTGGAACCCACTTCGGGATACGATTACAAAGACCCGTGCCTACAGCAGGGCTCGAACCCACGCCCCTCCGACTTCAGATGCTACAAGCAGGGTCACATCAGTCTGTGCCTGGGACTTTTATCGTCTTACCTTCGGGTATTTACTCGTGATCATGCCACTGCTGTATGCTTTGTAATCATAATGACCAGCACAATACACGTCGCTTTGTTGGACAAGAAAAACCCATGCAAACTCCCCGTGACTAAAATAAACAAGATACCGTTATCTCGATTGGAAATGTCAATTCAAATAAGAACAAGTCTCACGAATCATAGTTAAGTACTAATCCTCTAACTATTAGTTAAATATATGAAAATAACATAATTATGTAACCAAGGGTGATAGCAATTTAGTCCGCCAACTATTATATAGCTTCTTAATCCATTAACTATCAATTCTTAAACTGGGCCTAAGACATCGCAACCTAATTTGATGTGGTTTCAATAATAATATTAATTATAATAATATAGTTTATTGGCAATCATTTGATTTTACATTGTGAAATATTTGATATGTCGATTTGATATATAGGCCTAATAGAAGATAATTAAAATTAATTTCTATTCGAATATTCTAAATAATAGTTTTTAAATTGGAGTTCTAGATCTAAATCTGGCCTAAAATTCTGGTTTCTAAATTGGAATGGTTTCTGTCAAATATGCGTTTACAGTATAGGGCCTAATAGCATTTATAGGCGTAATTTATATTGAAAATAATTTCAATTTACATTTAAACTATGGCCCCGATTATTTTAAGAATGTAGGCAAGTGTTATTATAATTTAGGTGCTGCTGTGATGAGGACTGTTCGTTAATAGAGATTGTGCAAATGTAGGTCATTCAAATTTCTTGTTTATGTTTTGACAGTAATGGATTCCTCCTTGGGAAAAGGGTACAACTTCATTTTTGGAAATTGTTTAAAGGACTTCACAACGCTGAAACTGGATTTTAACGAATGATGACGATATATATTTCCTCAATTGGAAAACTGTGAACCGTAATCTCAATTACAGATTGATTGATTGATTATTGACATGTTTCTGTGCAAAATCGGTAATGTCTACGTCATAACTCATGATTTCTGGAGGACAAACAAAGATTATAATTTCTGTAATTATTATTGAGACGATGATTTTTAGTTTTCTCTAAAATTCAGGAAAATGAATATCCTCATCATTCATTAGCTTCATTCATTCGTTCATCTGATGCCCACAAATCTTGGCTATCACCACAGTACGTTGTTAAACCAAATATGAGAGTCAACAGTTGATATTGAAAATTCGTCCCTACTAGAACGGGTGTTTAGCACAATAAACCATAATTCAGTAGACCGGGGTTCGATTCCGGTGGTCGACCTTACTGACTAGAGGTGTTTTCTCTCTGTCGTTCAGGTTGATACTGGGATGGTTCCATAACAACAGGCCATACGACCGACTCCTTCCCACTATCCAAAAAAAAACCAATAAAATAAATTTCCATCTCATCATCCCGTCATCTCATTCATAATTCACCGACGCCAATAGAATATCTCATTCATCATGTACAGTGCATCGGTAAACTCAATATGAATAAATAAATAAACATATTAAAACCTTGCCTAATTGAACCCACGACACTCGCTGGTCGGAGCTCCTCACGATCGAATACCGAAACAAAACATAATCGGTTGTGTGCCATTGGTTTGGGTGTCCACCCTAACCTGAACCTTAACCACATTACATTGAAAACTACCCCGAAGTCGATGTCACACGACCACTGATCTCTATACACATGGACAGCGCCTAGTCACGAACTGCCAGTAAGCGAGTGAAGCAGAGAGAAAGCCAATGGCGCTGGTCGGTGGCCTATGGATCCCCCGTGGGACCTAACCAGAGTGAATCTAGCCAGTTGGCCATCTTGTACCTGCAGCCAACCTGCAGCTATTACGCTACCCGTATACCAACCAACGAGCGGATATTTTTTTCAACCTTCTTCAGTTGAAACAGGGAATAGAGCCGATATTGTTTACTGGGGCCAGAAATAATTACTAGAAATAATCAGGAAAATTAAATTCGCCACACTAAAGATTTCACTGTGGAATCTCTACGGCAATCTGAAGTCTGACAGACTTGCGCGCTGATGTTCACGCCCAAAGTCAAACATAATATCTTTGACCAAAGCTCATCACTACTGTGTCCGTATAGACAAGAAGAGATCGCAGTGGTCATCTCGGGCCACGTTAACCCCATGATCCACAGACAACTGGTAGACATCGTTGGCAGACATATTAGGCCTAGTTAACTCTTCTTTCAGTTTCAGGTTTCTCTCACTGCATATGCTATCCATGTGCATAGAGATCAGCCCACACGAGCGAATATCTTTATTCCGGTATGCGCGCGTCAGAGTCCCCCGCTGGCCATGTCTCGTTCCAAACGGATCTAACACTTGGTCCTTGACTATGATTTGTATACCAGTATCTCAAGTCCGAGTGATTCGATTGCCCGTCTCTTCTATCTATTGCTCTAACGCTAGGGTGTTTCGAGTTTACCAACGACGACAACAAAATGTGGGTAGGGAAGAACCTGTATCAAAATCATTCGGAAATTCTTATTCAGCATGAACCCTGGTATTTTTTTTATTTTTTTTAATATGTGTTATGTATGATTTCACGAGTGTCATAGAAACTTGCTGCTGCAAGCTAGAACATCTTTGCTCAAGTTCAGCAAAGAAGCTGAACAGTTCAAGACATTAGGCCAAAGTGCATTCAAAGCTGCAGTGAAAAGACTACACAAAGATCGGATGTGTATGACAGAAGGATAGCAATCAGTTCTAGTACACCGTATTCCATACTGTTTTATCATACTATCCATTCACACCATATTGTTTGTATCGCATTATTTTCTATTTTTATTTATAGCTCATAAGTTGAAATAGGACTGTTTATATGGAAGAGCAGAATATTTTAGCCATACTAAAATCTTAATATCGACATTTTTTTGTATCAAGCAACAAAAATAAAGAAAATTGAAATTGAAATTGCGAAGCTAAGCTATATAGAAGATAGAATTTCACTCCATAGATCCTTTAGGACAATAGCTATCTATTGTCCTAGATAGCTATTGTCCTAGGACCTAGATAATTCCAACCAAATAATGATGATGAAAATAATAAAAAATCATAATAAAACTGTCTTTATTTTTGGGTTATAATAATATCAACAATACAATGAAGATGAAGAAAAGCAATAGTAATATATAATATATTATAACCGAAAAAAAGTGATATTCAGCATGGGATGAGATTTCCTAGCAAGATAATTAATTGAATTTTGATTAAGATTTGAATGTTGTTGAACTGAAGAAACTAAAATAATAGATCAAGATTAAAAGATGGACTACTCTATGCAAATAACAAGATGAGATCTAATTTAGGAAAATAGTAAACATGAATATCACCATCGTCTTAATTGTAGGCCTACATGCTGTGGTGTTTTCATGGTACGGTATTATGAATTCTCAGGACGAGATTGACGGTGAAAAACGCAACTATTTGAAGTGTTTACAAATATTTAGCTGGTGCTTCTTCTTCTTCATTAATGGATTCAAGTATACTAAGTGTCAAAAAAAATAAAAAAATAACACAATTTGGACCGAATGGATATTCGCTATCACCACACAAATCCTTGAAGGCAAAATGAATAATAACCTAGTTTTTTCCCCAATTCTAGTGAAAACTAGAAATCACCATATCAATTTCAGAAATCATAATCAATTTATTTGTCTTCCAGGACCCGGATATACTCAATTCTGGGTCGCGTATAATTGCATATTTGGCGTTTCTGTTCATGTCCAAATACTAAATCGGTTCACGTCATAACTCAAAGAGCTCCGAAGGAAAAATAAATTATTTATATTTTCCGAAATTGAGATGATAATTTCTAGTTTTCTCTAAAATTAGGGATACAAATCGCGTCATCAACCATTGAAATCCAGTCCAAGGGTTGTGATGTCCTTTAAATATATCAACGCAAATATCAACTCACCTCTAACAGCGTAAATTCCCAATAATAGATTTGCACCTCCAGTTATGTTAACGAGCCTATAGCACCATCACACTCCTCAGACAACAGGTAAATTACTACCACGTATGAGCACCTCAACTCGGTTATGATTACTGCTTGAGGATCTGCTGTTTACTGATGGTACAGGTAATCCCCTCCCTCCCTCCCCTCCCCCGTCCCACCATCATCAGTCAACAAGTCACGGCCATCAACCATAGAGATGCATCAACATACTGCCCACAGGTGGGCGTCGAATAACAGACAATGATATTGAACTCGCAAATGAATAACACGTAGATTATTTTCACGTGGTTGGGATTGATTGTTTGCTTGACGACCCCACCAACATCTAAGTTATTTGGGGGCAGGAATGATCAGATGTGAAATGAAATGATGTCACGCTTCATTATGTGTTGTATTGTATTGTATTGTAAGTCTTTATTTGGTCAACATTTGTATGATATAATAAAATAAAATATAATATAGTGATAAATATAGGCCTATAATGACTGCTCAAAGTAGGCGGGGTCCACTACTGACAGTGGTCTTCCACCCAAACCTTTGAATAATAGTAAAATAGTAATAATATTTTTTTTTTTAGTAGTTCAAAGATGTGTATTCATCAATTACACAAGGGTATACATATTTTATGTTCACAAAACCTATAAATAGGCCTATTTGATTTGTGTATATAGAAATAGTAGGCCTATATGGGAAAAAATAAAGGCACGCTTCAGAGACTGCAGTGACCGTAGGGCGTGGGTTCGAGTCCCGCTTAAGGCATGGGTTTTTGTAAACGTCCTTTCACCTATCATCACTTCATCGTTGCATTATCACCCGCTCATTCGCACCCCCGTATAACCTAGCTGTTGGTGGGGTAAAAATGTAGAATCGTTCGGACGGGTCGATCTTACCACTTCAAATAAATATAGACCTACAATGTAAACATACTATAGGTAAACGAAGAATATGCGTTGTAAGATGAACGAGATATCTGAATAAAGTAGGCCCTATAAATAATCAAAAACTCGATTTACCTTGACTCAGATGAAATATACTTCACTAGGTTACTATCTATGCATAACAGATTTATCTTGTATCATTTTCGTGTTTACATTCAGGGAAAATTTTAATTATCAGGAGAGATTTTACTTTTCAATTTTTCTTGCTCAGCCTATGATCTTATGGGGTTTTCATAAATTTCAAGATGATGTTTCTCAAAAACTGTCCAACCGATTTGACACCAAACAATACAGTTCCAAGTTGGATGAGTCTACTTACAGAAAACGCATCATGTCTATCGGTCAAACCGTGCGACCTGTGCAGTGCTTACAAACAAATAGAAAAAGAAAACACATGCAAAGCTCTATAAGAGTGAGATGGAAATCTTCGCGAACGCTCAACTAATAATTACGGAGAATTAATTCAATGGACTTCCTTGATTGAGTTTTTTTTCATCTTACAAATGAGAAAAATATTAAACCGGATCAGTTATGATATCGAGTTATGATTGGCTGTTGGCCTTGTATGCTCCAAGATTGATTAATTAACATCTATTTGATACAACTTATGACGTAGGCAACGGTGTATACCACACGTTCTGGCCTGAACCCACGCGACCAGAAGACCTAGCCGGAAATAATTAGCTAATACCGAGGACAAACGGTTGAAAGAAGTACACCTGCGGCCACATAAAATCTTTCCTAAGAGTCCGAAATTAAAATGGTAAATTTCAATCAAACCAATCCGTACGTGACTGCTGTTTTTTTCATATAACTGTATGACGTGGAGTCCATATATATACATATATTTGTATATTTGTGTATATATATATATATATATATATATATATATATATATATATATATATATATATATATATATATGAGTACATGGCTTTCTGTTGAAACGTACAGCACGTGATGTTGATAGGACGGGTATTATTATCACTGAAAAATACCTCCTCGTCAGGGAATCGAACCCCGGACCTTATGTTTGATACACATATGCTCTTTCCTTCTGAGCTAACGAGGGGGGTATCTTTCAATGATATTAATGTGTGTGTAATGGTACAGATGGAGGTTGAGGGGTAGAGATACGTTCTACCAATTTAAGAACTCAGTTACCATGTGATGCACTTGGGCATTCATATGTCATATGTGTATCAAACATAAGGTCCGGGGTTCGATTCCCCGACGAGGAGGTATTTTTCAGTGATAATAATACCCGCCATATATATATATATATATATATATATATATATATATATATATATATATATATATATATATATATATATATATATATATATATATATACAAATATATGTATATATATGGACTCCACGTCATATATATAATATATGATTCACCACGCTTGGCATTGCCGAGACTGTAGTTTAGGAGAGATAAATGGTATTGGGTTTCACTGCCACGGTCATACTACATGGCCACAAATAGAGAAGAAAAAATAAACGGGCGTGGTCCCTTTTAAAAGTTGAAAACAAAAGAGTTGGAAAGACCCAATTGAGATCGATTATTATTGATAGGAAATCGAGTATTCAGACAGTGACGTATAGTGTGTAAATTATTTTTTACAACATATTGAACTGATCATATCTGAATGAAATAAAAATAGCGGAGCAAAGATTTACGAAAATTCATTTTTTAGAACATTTTCAGTTCATTTTTTTTAAAGCATTAGCTTCTAATTGATGATGATGATAACTGTTCGACTGTCAACCCCACCAACAGCTAGATTATATGAGTCTTTAGGGGGGTACGAATAAGCAGCTGATAATGATGCGATGAAGCTCGTTTACAAAAACTCAAGCCTTATGCAGAACTCGAATTAATGCCGAACGATTTATTTAGTTTCTAAAGCGGTGCGTTAGTTGACTGAACTATGGGGGGTGCTACTTACTCCATGTAAAGTGACTAAGTCGTGATGATTTCTCCACTGCTATTTTATTCTGGAAGGCTCAATCATTTTAGATCTTATAGAGCGTCCACACTTCTTGGGGCTAGTTAGCTCTTCATTAGATTTTCCCTAGGTATATGTGTATATACACATATATATAAAAACATATAAGCTTATATATATGGTGTGTGTGTTTATTTATTTATATTGGGTTTAACTTTAACGACGCACGGTACTGATGACTACGATCTATTGGCGTCGGTGAAAGATTTATGATATGATGAGATGGAAGTTTATTTCGTTGGGTGTTTTGGATAGTGGGAAGGAGTCAGCCATCGACTGTTGTTGAGGAATCATCCCATTAGGCCTACTGATCTGAACAACAGAGGAAAACCACGAAAAACACCTGTCAGGATGGTCGGTACCCTAAATGACGGTTCAGTGTGCTAGTCACTCGACCACTCGATCGTCCCATTATATGATGTATATGTATTCATATATATATATATATATATATATATAGGCCTATATATATATATGTTGTAGCGTAGACTTTGAGGGCCGGAGGAAGATGATAATAAGTCACTTTTAGGTGATTTGCCCTTCCTTGAAACAACTGGTGGCTCTAAAAAGAGCCTTTGGTTTCGACGTTTCGGCTGAAAACGTTCAGCCATCTTCAAGAGTCGTTGTGGTGGCCGGCAATCGAGCTCGGCAATCGGCAATGTATATGTATATATATATAAAGGATGCCGCAATCAGGAGGTCTCGGGTTCGAGTCACGGTTGAGGCGCATCTTTTATAACATGACTACATCCTAAATATCTCGAACTAAATATATTGAATTGTATAACCAAGAAGTTTAATTAGAAAATATATATAATATATATATGTATATATATAATATCAATTTCTATTTTTACCACCTTAACCATTATTTTTTGATGGAATAGGAAACAAATAGCGTGATCAGCACTTACGTAGGTTGCTGTGTTATGCATGTAATTAAACTTGTAATTGCGTCTAACAACTCGTTAAATCTTTATTACTTTCATTCAATTTTCCTTATTTTCCAAAAAATGTTTTTCTAAACTCTCAAAGCTAAATGGTGGTATTGCGATGTTGATTGTCAACAAAGTCTATAAACAAAGACAACAAAGACAACAAAGCATATAAGTACAATCGACGTATTGTTTGAAACGTTGGTTAAAACGTTTAATGTAATCACTTCTTGTGAGAGAGGTATTGAGGAAACATGAAGTCCAAGTCGAGACCACCGCTGGTCTTCGACAAAAGGCTTGTTTTTATTATAGTCATCTTGACAATGTTACAATTCTTACATCTCGCCGATTCGTTGCAACCTGATGTAAGTACAGTGATCTGTTATTTATGTTGTTGTGTTATTCTTATTTATGAAAATAATAGAAGCATGAAGGAATATTATTTTTCAGTCTGAGTGAATTTTGGTACATATTTTAAAGATCAATCACATTAACGAATTATATAAATTGTTGAAATATGAGATTTTTGGTCGAAAGATTAGTATACCGGTATGTTCTAAGGTTTTTCAATATCTAATCTGAGTACAGTAAACTCAAATAAAAAGCAGTATAAAAATTAATAAACTCTAATAATAATTTTATATTTTTGAATGATGCAACTTTCTCGTCACTTAAATCTGTATTCATATTCATCTCCAAAACACTGTAAGTGTCAGTGAAAGTTTTTTCGATTATCTACCAACGTCATTGAAAATACTTGTGACTACATTCCACGATAAAAACATTTTTGAGAAAGATTCTTGTGAATATTATTATTGATGGATTTTTCGGTAATTCGCTCAACTTTTCTCATTGTGTCACGTATATTTTCGATACAAATGTTATATTATCAAAATTAGAAGTATTTCGACAGCATTTCTTCTAATATGATGGATGTAGGATTTTTGACAGAAAAAGTATAGTAAAGAGAAATAATTCGAGAAAAATATTATTTCCAATGTATCTTTTCTCAAAATCTCCAGCGTGTATTATATAATTTCTCTTAATTCAATTTCATATTTGCTATAATTATTTTTAATATTTTTTTCATTTACAAATAAATATTCTTATAGTCACTATAAATGTCTGGTAAATTTACTGTCTACTAGTGACTGAGTGAATATATTGTATACTCCATATTAAATATATCTGGTCGAGCGGTAGCTCGACAGGAGTCACGTCCTGCGCTCTACCTGCCGTACTATTTGAACAAAATACTTATGAAGGTTTTGAGCATACTGTATCTACGAAACAGAATACTTGGATTGTTGTATGTATACTTGCCACTGGAGCATTCCAAGTACCTTACGCTGTCACATTGATTGTTGTACTTAGTTTTGGTCACCCTCAAAGAATCCGCTATGAACATAAGAAATGTAACTATTTTATCAACAAAATATGTAATGTGTTGAACAACCCTTTTCACCCACACCAAAAAGTCCATTGAATATAAAAACTAAAAATTACAATTCGAAAAACTTCAGTGATAGACTATTTTAGCATTGAATTTTTCCACAAAAGCTACATCAACTCAATTTAACCAGTTATATGAACTACCTCATCACCTCCTATATCATTGCACGTTGAGGGGTAGGTATTCTATGTGTCAATAACAGGGGTGTTCCCGGCGCATAATTTTAATTTTGGCAATGTTTTGTGTAATACTTTTATAGGTGTGAATTCTATGTTAATTTTAAGCACACAATTTAACTAAATCATTCACTTTTATATCGAATTACGGTACTGTTTTTTTATGAATACTCGTGTTAAAGTAGCTGCCATACCGTATGTTCAAGTTTATTACAGTGTTATCTAACTCATATTTCTCAAGAAATAGTGTTGTTGAAAGTCTGACAATAAAATACATATGAGTTAACCCGACTTCCAAAGACAGAATTTGATAGAATTGAAGAAACACTGGTCGTATTGAGCATAAAAATAAGGACGTATTTTTGTGACGTCAATAGAAGTCGTGGTCAACTCCACATAATATTCTTGAATATGTGAACTTTACTACAGTGAAAAATTAATTCCAGTCTGAATTTGGATTAGGAGGGTTAATGCAGAGTTGTTGTCGACTTGTAAATTTATCATTGAACTATCTATAATATCATCTATCTCAGTTTTCTCATACATAGGACAATATATATATTTATATATATATATATATATATATATATATATATATATATATATATATATATATATATATATATATACTTGGTACATTAATAATTATTATAATACTTATAACTGTGTACAAAAAGTCATGTTTCCTCTTCAAGGTTGAGGATGACTTAAGTAGGATCGTTCGGACGGGGTACAAGAAGAACGATCTTCAGACCTCAAAGGAAATTATTGATTCTAATGTAACTCGTCCAGCAAACTGTAAATGGTTGAGTGATAAAATAAAGGGTAGAGTCAATAATTCAATTATGGAAGAAAGAGAATATTCGAGCTTCTTATCAATATTGAGATACTATTTCTTCAATTCTTTGTCCTTTTGCTCTCCGAATATCTGTATTCATTCTCATGTTATTTATGTACATTTTGAGTGATTTTCATAAGTGTAAATTTAACAGGGAATGGACAAATATGTATGAACGAATTTTATTTGTCCATTTTCATATTAATCAATAAAAAAGAAACACGGATGCCCTGTGCTAAACAAGAATGGGTATCGATTCAAAATAATATACATGAACAAAGTCAAAGTACACATCTCTCTTTCACTTAGCAAAGGGTATCCATGTACCGAGTAGGTAGTACTGGATGTATAAAAAATAAGCAAATACAAAAAATTATAAAAATCCAGTAATACTGAGTCTGACATAAATCGATGCCCATTCTGACACAGGTTTTCTCCCTGTTTCTTTTCAGTTCGGTCACGGTGGGGTGGAATTGGAACCAACCCTTATCCGTCACAAGCGTGGCTGGTTACCAGCGTTGAAGGGGTCGCCGTTTTCCGGGAGACGCTTCGGGTTCAAGATCAAAGGGACGGCATCGATTGGACGAAACGAAGCTACCGCCAACATTGAACAACAAGTGGTGATCAACGCGGTGACCTTCATCGACCCCGATACACCGGTCACGGCTCAAAATCGTCAAACCATCGTGCAAATGAAATTGCGACTATCTACAATACTCCGAGATAATATTGTGAATGTATTTGGATATATGTTGAACCAGCCGTCAATATTGCAGCACCTGGATCTTCATCTTTATGCTAGTTTGGTGGATTTATACAATGGATTTCGCATGAGGAGAATAAGAACTCCCGAATTGCTCTACAAACTACCGGTGCTCGCTTATGAATCGCCGGCGAATCAGTTCAAACTCATCTTTCAAACGATAAACATCACTAAGTCACCCCAGTACTTGACGGCTGCGGTCAACAATTGGTTGACTTCGCTGACTAGTAACCATATCAATATCGACGAGATAATAAGACCTGACGGAGGAGCGCTAGTGGTAGATTTTTTAGCCGATATCGACCACAGTTTACTCGAGTTCTTGAAACACCCGTCAAAATTCACGCCGGAAAGCGAGCGAGCAGCACCGAAATATGTCACTAAATTCATGGGACCTGTGTTTGGTAATATTATGGGCTCTTTGATAGTTGGTAGTCTTGTACTGACGCAAACGTTGTTAGCGCTGATTATGCTACACACACAATTATATCAGTTTATTCCGGAGGTTGACGAAGCCCAGAGATATCTCGCTGACGTTTTCTACGAACAAAGATCCGAGCTGGATTTTGTTGTCCAAGATCTAACGAATGCGGACAAGTTGGATCACTATACCTTGATTCGTATTGTTCTTACGCGACTCGCACTTGCCAGAGGTGCAGTGGATCCGTACGTTCAAGAATGCGCCGAGACTATTTTGCCTCACTTTCTACCTGTTTCAACTATTACATATAATCCCAATATACGAATCATGTCTCCCATTATCAGCAATCCCGTGATAAATTTAGAACTTCTATTTCAACACGTTGCTCTCGGTGAATATCCACAAGATATTGTCAGAGCTAAAGACACACTTGTCACTGCAATATGGAGGGGTGAATTGGATATGGTTGGAATACTAAAAGGCTTCGTGAAATATGATTATACATCACCAAACGAACTTATGATAGCCATATTAGATCGTATAAGAAGGCGATCACTTCCACCTCCGTATTTACAACCCTTGATAAACGCTTTAATCACGCACTTGAAACTCAAATACAATGCGTTGACAATGGATGGAAAACCAATGGAAGCATTTATGGATGTTGAAGCACTATTCACGAGCTTTTTTACTCCTGACGTACCAGACGCGACGAAAGAAGCAATCACGATTCTACTAAGCAATTTAAAACAAGAAAATTTAGACTGGAAAATTATCCTAGACAATTTCCCTCCGAACAGAAATTCCCGTCCACGTATGTTAGCCAAGAACATACTGATGTACCTGGCAGAGTGGCAGTCGTTTAAATCGACATCGGTGACAGCGCGCATCGTGACTCTTCTGGACATGTTGGATGATAATGCCGATCCGATGAATTGTCCACGTCAAGAGTGTCCATCTGGGTCGAAGCAGACGTCGAACAGACTACCTTCGACACCTCGATACCCACCCCCGCCACCGCCGCCACCTCCACCACGTCCTGAAAATATCCAGGACCAACCGACTGAATTGGATATATCATCAATCATGCAAGCGATCCCAATTAGAAATGCTAGAGATCAGAAGAATGTGCAGATTATCCTAGATTACCTAGAAGAGAAAAGGACAAAGGTTTCGTCATTGTTGGAAAGTAACAATTACAAGACAATAGGGTCTTTATTACGAGCAATTTTTGTTATGTTATTGGCTGATCCTGAAACAAAAATTGACATAAACATATGTACTTTACTGAAAGAGTATTCGTCTAAGATCGCAATAGATGGTATTGGAGCAAATTCTATAGCGTTCGTAGAACACGTTGTCACTTCTACGGTTGACATGAATTCCGTGATACAAGCATTTGATAAACAGCAAATAAACGGCAATACAAAGTTGCTTGCATCTTTCAATGTTTTTTACGCTTTCTTAGCCAACGACTTTAGATCTGATATGCACCTGGGCTCTTTTCAGTTTATGCACTTCAAAACGAGTGGTGAATTCTTGACAGGGTTATGCCATCACTTGAAATCGTTAGCAAATGTAAGACAGACGACTAAAAACGCTATAAGTGATTTGGAACCATATATCTTGCTCAAAGGTGTGGGTGCCTTGCCGGTGGAATTAACCAGCTCGAAAGATGCGGTTCCGTGAGCGTATTAAACGCAATAGGCAATGTGCATCAAGTATTCTAATCATTCTATAAGGCAATCAGCAACTGAAAATAATATATCCGTTTCTTTTTCCAAGTTTCAATGTGAACTAATTGTTCGAGATATTAATGAAGAAACACCATATTTTAACACTGCTCGGTTTTGTATTAAATCGCATATCAATTCATTATATGTCATAAGGCAGGTGCGTCACCCCGCTTAATCTTATGTATGGTGACAGACCTTATCAATAGAGATAACAGCACTTGTTTAATCGAATCAACAGGTTTTGAATGTTTCACGTATTTCAATGCTATTTCAAGCATATCGTTGATTTTTGAAACTTTCTGAATCCACTGTTATTGAATTTGTTGAAATTATCATTCATTTTATGTCGATCTAAATCTAAAATATATGCACGTTGCCTATTGCATCCGATATGTGAATTCGTATACGCCTACTATTAATCAAAAGAGTTGAACCACACGAAAAACGACGCCTGTTTATAAATAGAATGATCGACTTTTCATTCCGATCTTGTTCATCTAAACTGTGTAATAGCAAAAGATTTAGTTAATATATTTGTTCGATTTTGACTGAATCCTGTTACCACCATTCATCTAGATTGGCTAATTAATAATCATGACTAAACTCCATAACAGCAAAATGAAACTCGATAACTATTCTAAAAATCCGCCACTCTCCTGTTTTGATGAGTTTATGTTAATGTTTCTCAACAAGTGATGATTGTTATACTTTTTATCACCAAACCACTAATGTTTGAACTTATCGATCTATTAGTTTTATATGAACTAATCAATTATTTTAATTTTTAATTCTTAATAGCCTGTTGTTCAACCTACTAGACACTTTGCAATTAATTAACTAAATTCTCTTTAATATCATTGTCAATATATAATTGTGTATTATTCTTTTGAAATTGTTGTTTTGCTTATGGCAAACATCATGTGGAGAAAATAAATTAATCAGTCGAGAATGTTATAGCATATTATTTAAGACTAGATTGTTTAACGTGTACAACACATCGTATATTGTTGTAATAATACATAATATTATAATAATTATTGTAAAATAGTTGCCAAAATTAAAATTATGTACAAGTACAACACACAAGAATTTTCAACTGCAAAAGATTGTAAGACCTGCTCTTTTTAAACCCTATCATTTAATCATTTCACATCATTCGTTCATCTCACTGGGAAACCTAAGTAAATTCCGAGATATCGGACTCTCACCACTGCTTACGGCGTAATATTTGTGTGGCTGTGGTACTTTTGGGGAATTTTGGGGTTTCAAGGCAAAGTGTATGCTAAATGACACACTGGCTTATTGCAAATGTTTTGAATGCTTAAAGGACATCACGGCACTATCACAACCCTCAAACCAGATTTTAATAAATAATGATAATATTCATATTCCTAATTTCAGGGAAAGCTAGAAAGTAGAAATCATCATCTCAATGTCAGAAATTAAAATAAACTTTTTTGTCCTGCATAGACCATGAGTTATGACGTAGGCAATACCGATTCTGTAAAGAAACATGGACAGAATCGAGTACTGCCTACACGACTCAGAAAGAGGACAGAGTCTTTGAGGACAAAAAAAATATTCATAAATCATAATTTCTGAAATTGTCTACTTCTGCTATCACTAATTACTAGTTCCCTCTACAATTAGGGAGTCACGTTTCGTGGAAATCCACTTTCAGGGTTGTGATGTTCTTTAAACTTGTAGCGAGATTATGTGATTACCAAAGTGTTTAAAGTTAAAACCACAAACCACTTATAATAAGTTAATATCATCCTATAAGAACTAGCTCGCTCCAAGAAACTTGGAGAACTTGGATAATGTTTTCTAAAAGAGCTAGTTACTCTAGCTGTATGCACGATAAGACTTTCTGTATTTTCACTGTTGTTGGCACAAAATTCACTGAAATGAGTGGTCGAGCGGCTAACACACTGAACCGTCATTCGAGAGATTGATTTCGATTCCCGCCATAGTTGACCATCATGACAGAGTTTTTTTCGTGGTTTCCCTGTCGTTCAGGTTGATACTAGGATGATTCCTTAACAACAGGCCACGACCGACTCCTTTACACTTTTCAAAAAAAAAAAAATAATAATAATAACAGTTCATCTCCTCATCCCTTATATCATCTACCGTAGCCAATAGAAGTACTCACACACAGCCGCCCCGGTGGCTAAGTCAATTATCGCTAGCGGTAGTAACTGAAGTCACCGTTGGGCGTGGGTTCGAGTCCCGCATAAGGCATGGGTTTTTGTAAACGTCCTTTCACCTATCATCTCTTCATCGTTTCATTATCATCCGCTCATTCGTACCCCCGTATAACCTAGCTGTTGGTGGGGTCGTTAAGCAACATTGAAAAAAAAAAAAGTACTCACTACAATGCGTCGGTCAACACAATATCAATACATATAAAAAGAACACAGTTCTACCTGGGATCAGGAAGAATTACTTTGATGGTACCGTAACCGTATCATTCGGCAGATGTAAAACAATTTGTTTGAGATAACCTCTGTTTTTGGCGCGTAAAAAGAAAATGACCTATCACAATAATCTTAATAATCTATCAACATTATGATACATTCAGGTCACTTGAAAAAAAAAACATGACAATATTTCCATCACAGGCGTACAACTCCTTGGCATACAGAGCTAATGGCTTGACGACTACGCTAACAAGACAGAGTAAACTCATGATATGATGCTGTCTAGAACATTTCAAATTCGGCTAGACGAAGTTACTCAAAGTTCTGCCGTGAACACCCGAATGCATCAAGGCAAGTTGTTCTCGACCCCTTGTTCTGTTCATAAGGTGAGCTACGGAATAATGGAGTGTAAGACCCCTTGGCATTTTATAATATTGTATTGCCATGGTTTATTCATTCATTTATACTGGGTTTGACGACGCACTGTACTGTTGACTAAGATGAATGCCGGTGAATGTTCATGAGATGATGAGATGGAAAGTTATTTTATTAGGTGTTTTTGGATTTTTGGAAGGAGTCGGTCGTGGTCTGTTGTGAAGGAACCATTCTAGTATTTACCTGAATGACAAAACGAAAACCACGGAAAACCTTTGTCAGGATGGTCGACCATGACAGCCACTCGAACACTCGTCTCAGTTATTCCCGTAGTAATTGACTCTCTAAGCAAGCATTATCCAATCAAAGTTCCAGTTCCTTGAAGCTAGTTAGGCCTGGGACGCTATTTTAAATGGCTTATTAGATACAGTCCTGAGCATTTTAGTGAGAAGACGAATTCAATGGCAGCTTGTGGAAAAGTGCTGATGATGATATGTGAACAAAAAACTGATCAAACGACGTAATCGACACGAGAGTGTGACGAAGAGTTCCCAGAAAACTGAACATTAATGCATCAAGTTTCGAATTGATTCTTAAATCAGGCAAATTACTTCAACAGGTACGGCGCCCATCTGGAAGCGCCACAGATGACCTTGAAAACCTGTTATTCGCAGCGTCAAAGCTACGAGACAACATGGTGTCAAACCTTGAAACTATGATACAGTCCGCAGACAATGCAGCCCTGGTACCATACTCACTTTCAGAAAACTTGAGAAAACTACACAGGAATGCGTTTATTAGAAGACAAGATATTATTACATTTCTTCTGGAAGCTTATAGGTTATCAAAGTTAGAGACCAAACTCGCTCCGAGAGATGAGTTATTTGCACTTATCACTAAATCAGACGAATGTTTCGGCATCAATAAAGCTCATATGATGAGTTTTAGTAACATCACTATGAAATCCGTTCTTAGTGGGCTGGACCCGTACTTTAAAAATATTGATCTGAGTGCTTGGATAAAGTTGAATGCTATTTCGAAAAGCTTGACTGGTCAAGTCGAGGATCTCAATGGCAATAGAGATATGGAAGTACATACGTATTATACCTGGCTCGAACTTATACGGAACACTCCTAGATTAACATTGAACATAGCTAGTGGACTTCTCTTAAATTTCCCATTATCATGTTTTAGTCCAGAACATATAGAAGCATTTACATTCATCACAGAAAATATTCGTAAATTAAACATTGATGACTCGATATTCATACCAATTGAAATGAAAATCCAACGTGATTATAAAACAATTTTAGTTTATATATTGAATTTAATATTAGAAAGTAAAGCATATCAATCAAGCAAAGAATTAAGTTATTTAGAAACAAACTTGAAGAGACAAATTATTATAATAGTGTCATTAATATCTACAAAAAATTGTTTTCATCGCGAAAATAAGATGATTGATAATGATTTCTTTTCATTGTTGAATGAAATTCAAGATGATGAGTTCAGCCCAGACATAATAAAGGCCAGGGATATGTTACTGCAGGCGTTAAAGAGTCGAACCTTGACACTGGACAAGTATCTAGCTAATTTCAAACCAAGATATTACGAAAATGGTCTCTCCAAATTATTTGCATTTCTCACTATTCTGAGCCTTAACATACCACCAACGCACCCTGTAACTATCTATATAGAAACGCTTCTCATTCACGTGAAACTCAAATATATTTACGTCATTGGTGATGTTTATGAACCTAAATCAGCAATAGATATAGCTCAATTACTAAATGCATTCGGTACACTGAACTTGAACATACAAAAAACAAAGTATGAAATTTTCGAAAGCTTTCGACATGTCATAAAGTGGCAACCTTCATTAGCCACATTTCCGTACAACCAATACACAAATCCTAGACATTTGTTCATAGCAATGCTTAAAAAAGTATCAGAAGTAGAAGGCGATAAAATTCAGCTATGTTACCAAAAAGCAATAAAAACATTTATTCAAATTGCCGAAAAATACATGGTAGATATATGTGAAATTAGTTCTAAAGGAACAATATCATCACAAATTACACTTCCACCTTTATTGTACGATAAAACTGAATCAGGATCTTCAATATTTAGTACTGTCGGAATCGCCCATCAACTGCCTATAAATCCAGAGATTATATTTAAAGATACTGAGTTATGCGAACCACTTGAAACTACCACACGCTCACCAACTACAACAACTTCACCCACACGTATACATGTATTATTACCGGATCGAGAGATGGGAAGCACAAATATTCCGGAAACGACCTCGGTATTGACGACCAAAGAAACTCCGAATATTGAAACCACAATTGACGAGTTCTCACCAAGCCCGGACCTGGAAGCAGCAATAAACGACATTCTGAATGAAACAATTGTGAGTGAATATTTCAAAGATCTAACGACAACGAAGCAGGAAGAGGTCACAGTAGGTACCACTACAGTAATCGAGATCGATAAAAGGAATGATACGTGTCCACCAGGATTTGTGTTACAAACAGTCCTCAACTTGACGACACTGTTTCGCTCATTAGAAACCGAATCAATTAACAAGACCAAATTGCTTAACATAATGATGTTAAACTTGGAGAAAATACAAGAATTCCACACATTTAATAACTTAACAACAAACGGCATGTTACTAGAACAACTATTGTTCTTTTTGGTCAAGAGCGAAGATTTTGAAGACACTGTTCACAGCCTAGCTAAGGATATGTTGAGATATGTGGATTTCGAAGATGAAGGGAATCAATCACCACAATATGATAACGATTGTATTCGAGTATCTAAGCCAGGAACAACTATCATAACAACGATGAAGTTAACAACAACAAAACCAATGGCAAGTGACACAACAGTATTTACAACATACAACATGAATGACACATTCAGTGAATTCAACCAATCTGTGGAACAAGTCACGCATCAGACTACTAAGGTCTTCAATATTCATGAGGGTACAGAAGCAACAGGAACAACGCAATCTGTCACGCGAGAGATAATTGTTATTAACGAAACATTCAGCAATTTGAGTAGAACAATAGAAAAAACTACGAAGCCAACACTTACAAGTACTGAAGCCACGACACGATACAACAACACATTCGAGACAACAAGAACAAATACAATGACGAACACGCCAACAACTATTGCCCAAGAGAGAACCACAAGCGAAACAACGACAATCCGAGAGGAAACCATCACTGCAACAACAATTGTGAAGATACCTCGAGAGACTACGATTACCACGACATTGCCAACAACAACAGAAGTTATAGTGATAAATGAGACCATGAGTCAGAGTGTTGAAACCGCGATCGAAACGACAACGAGTCCGACGACAACGAGCGGTACAACCACAGTGACCACAACCACCATGCCAACAACAACTGTCCAAGAGAGAACCACCACTGCAACAACAACTGTGACAATACCTCGAGAGACTACGATCACCACGACATTGCCAACCACAACAGAAGTTTTAGTGATAAACGAGACCGAGAGCCAGAGCATAGAAACCGTAGTCGAGACGACAACAAGCCCAACGACGTCGAGCAGAACAACAACGGCGATAATGAGCACGACGACAACAACACCAACAACTACTGGCCCAGCAATAACTACTACTGAAACGACGACTGTGACAATGCCTAAAGAAACCACTATTACTACAACACTGGCACCTACGACAGAAATTCTAGTGATAAACGAGACCGAGAGTCAGAGCATTGAGACAGTAGTCGAAACAACAACTAGCCCAAGTACTACAAGCAGAACAACAACGACTGTAGCAACCACAACGACATTACCAACAACGACAACTGCTCCAGCAATAACTACCACTGAAACAACCACTGTGACAATGCCTAAACAAACTACAATCACTACATCATTGCCAACCACTACAACAGAAATTACCACAACAACGAGCACTACTACTGTTCCAGCTACAACGACTCAACAAGTGACAACAACAACAAAAGAAGGAACAACGGTTCATCCAGTCGACAATAGAAACGAAACTTGCCCGCCGGACTTTACCAGAACAACTGTTCTCAACCTCACTACACTATTCCGATCATTGAGAACTGAATCGACAAGCAAAACAACACTGCTGCACATATTGAATTCTAAGAAGAATCTACTTACCGAACTCAATACCTATGACAACTTGACAACAAATGGCAAGTTATTGGAACAACTGTTATACTTTGTGATCAAGAGTAACATCTTTGATGATACTGAACAAACGTTGGCAAGAGAAATGATACAATACGTTGACTTCGAAGGAGAAGGTAACCTTTCCCCGAACTACGATATCATATGTATCGACTTGGCAGTTCACAACGTCACAACGACGATGCGGCCAACAACACAATTCACCACCGAAATGCCTAAAGAAACCACTATTACTACAACACTGGCGACTACAACAGAAATTCTAGTGATAAACGAGACCGAGAGTCAGAGCATTGAAACAGTAGTCGAAACGACAACTAGCCCAAGTACTACAAGCAGAACAACGACGACTGTAGCAACCACAACGACATTACCAACAACGACAACTGCCCCAGCAATAACTACTACTGGAACAACAACAACTACAACAATGCCCAAAGAAACTACAATCACTTCGCCATTGCCAACCACCACAACAGAAATGCCAGTGATGAATGAGACCACGAGAACAGAAACCACAGTCGAAACGATAACGAGCCCAACGACTACAAGCAGATCATCAACGGTATTGATGACAACACTGCCGACAACAACGACCACACCACTGACTACCACAACAACGAGCACCACTACTGTTCCAGCTACGACGACTCAACGAGTGACAACAACAACAACCATAGAAGGAACAACGGTTCATCCAATCGACAATAGAAACGAAACTTGCCCGCCGGACTTCACCAGAACAACTGTTCTCAACCTCACTACACTATTCCGATCATTGAGAACTGAATCGACAAGCAAAACAACACTGCTGCACATATTAAATTCTAAGAAGAATCTACTGACCGAATTCAATACCTATGACAACTTGACAACAAATGGCAAGTTATTGGAACAACTGTTATACTTTGTGATCAAGAGTAACATCTTTGATGATTCTGAACAAACGTTGGCAAGAGAAATGATACAATACGTTGACTTCGAAGGAGAAGGTAACCTTTCCCCGAACTACGATATCATATGCATTGACTTGGCAGTTCACAACGTCACAACGACGACGCGGCCAACAACACAATTCACCACCGAGACCACGGTCCCGACAACTGCCAGCATAACATCAACGCTACTGACAACAACAACGACGGTACCTACTCCAGCAATGAGAACAACCACAACAATGCCAACCACTACTAATCTCACTGTTACACAGGGTTTCAAATCGGGCTCTGATTTGCCAACATTACCAACAACAACAGAAGTTCTGGTGATAAATGAGACCATGAGTCAGAGTGTTGAAACCGCGATCGAAACGACAACGAGTCCGACGACAACGAGCGGTACAACCACAGTGACCACAACGACCATGCCAACAACAACTGTCCAAGAGAGAACCACCACAACTGTGACGATGCCTAGTGAGACTACGATTACCACGACATTGCCAACAACAACAGAAGTTATAGTGATAAATGAGACCATGAGTCAGAGTGTTGAAACCGCGATCGAAACGACAACGAGTCCGACGACAACGAGCGGTACAACCACAGTGACCACAACCACCATGCCAACAACAACTGTCCAAGAGAGAACCACCACTGCAACAACAACTGTGACAATACCTCGAGAGACTACGATCACCACGACATTGCCAACCACAACAGAAGTTTTAGTGATAAACGAGACCGAGAGCCAGAGCATAGAAACCGTAGTCGAGACGACAACAAGCCCAACGACGTCGAGCAGAACAACAACGGCGATAATGAGCACGACGACAACAACACCAACAACTACTGGCCCAGCAATAACTACTACTGAAACGACGACTGTGACAATGCCTAAAGAAACCACTATTACTACAACACTGGCACCTACGACAGAAATTCTAGTGATAAACGAGACCGAGAGTCAGAGCATTGAGACAGTAGTCGAAACAACAACTAGCCCAAGTACTACAAGCAGAACAACAACGACTGTAGCAACCACAACGACATTACCAACAACGACAACTGCTCCAGCAATAACTACCACTGAAACAACCACTGTGACAATGCCTAAACAAACTACAATCACTACATCATTGCCAACCACTACAACAGAAATTACCACAACAACGAGCACTACTACTGTTCCAGCTACAACGACTCAACAAGTGACAACAACAACAAAAGAAGGAACAACGGTTCATCCAGTCGACAATAGAAACGAAACTTGCCCGCCGGACTTTACCAGAACAACTGTTCTCAACCTCACTACACTATTCCGATCATTGAGAACTGAATCGACAAGCAAAACAACACTGCTGCACATATTGAATTCTAAGAAGAATCTACTTACCGAACTCAATACCTATGACAACTTGACAACAAATGGCAAGTTATTGGAACAACTGTTATACTTTGTGATCAAGAGTAACATCTTTGATGATACTGAACAAACGTTGGCAAGAGAAATGATACAATACGTTGACTTCGAAGGAGAAGGTAACCTTTCCCCGAACTACGATATCATATGTATCGACTTGGCAGTTCACAACGTCACAACGACGATGCGGCCAACAACACAATTCACCACCGAAATGCCTAAAGAAACCACTATTACTACAACACTGGCGACTACAACAGAAATTCTAGTGATAAACGAGACCGAGAGTCAGAGCATTGAAACAGTAGTCGAAACGACAACTAGCCCAAGTACTACAAGCAGAACAACGACGACTGTAGCAACCACAACGACATTACCAACAACGACAACTGCCCCAGCAATAACTACTACTGGAACAACAACAACTACAACAATGCCCAAAGAAACTACAATCACTTCGCCATTGCCAACCACCACAACAGAAATGCCAGTGATGAATGAGACCACGAGAACAGAAACCACAGTCGAAACGATAACGAGCCCAACGACTACAAGCAGATCATCAACGGTATTGATGACAACACTGCCGACAACAACGACCACACCACTGACTACCACAACAACGAGCACCACTACTGTTCCAGCTACGACGACTCAACGAGTGACAACAACAACAACCATAGAAGGAACAACGGTTCATCCAATCGACAATAGAAACGAAACTTGCCCGCCGGACTTCACCAGAACAACTGTTCTCAACCTCACTACACTATTCCGATCATTGAGAACTGAATCGACAAGCAAAACAACACTGCTGCACATATTAAATTCTAAGAAGAATCTACTGACCGAATTCAATACCTATGACAACTTGACAACAAATGGCAAGTTATTGGAACAACTGTTATACTTTGTGATCAAGAGTAACATCTTTGATGATTCTGAACAAACGTTGGCAAGAGAAATGATACAATACGTTGACTTCGAAGGAGAAGGTAACCTTTCCCCGAACTACGATATCATATGCATTGACTTGGCAGTTCACAACGTCACAACGACGACGCGGCCAACAACACAATTCACCACCGAGACCACGGTCCCGACAACTGCCAGCATAACATCAACGCTACTGACAACAACAACGACGGTACCTACTCCAGCAATGAGAACAACCACAACAATGCCAACCACTACTAATCTCACTGTTACACAGGGTTTCAAATCGGGCTCTGATTTGCCAACATTACCAACAACAACAGAAGTTCTGGTGATAAATGAGACCATGAGTCAGAGTGTTGAAACCGCGATCGAAACGACAACGAGTCCGACGACAACGAGCGGTACAACCACAGTGACCACAACGACCATGCCAACAACAACTGTCCAAGAGAGAACCACCACAACTGTGACGATGCCTAGTGAGACTACGATTACCACGACATTGCCAACGACACAAAGTCAGGCGATTAGAACCAACACATCAAGACACGCCACACTAACGAAACGACACACACTACAACTCAACACATTTCAACCATTCAACTACAAGAACTGAGATAACACGACAAAAACACATCAAACATCACGAAACCTCCAACATACCTATACACTGCAAACACGACCGACACACCAAACACCAACGGTCACCACAATCAACCATGAACAACAGCATTAGACCGACGACATCACAACAACGAATGCACTGCCCCAATAACAACAACTACGCTGAACACCGAATACACAATGCACCAAAAATCTATATGACAACGATAGACCCAAGAACATCAACCAATACACAGAAACAAGCAAAAACAAGACAACACAGTAAACAACATGACATCTCAACAAACACGATGAAACAACAACTACCAACACACAACTCACCAACACATACTACACAACACGACACGAGACACACTTCCTAAAACCACAGCAACAACAAAAAGAACAAGTCACCGACAAAACACAACTTCCACGACTTACAAACAACGTCCAACACACACTTTTTACTATAACAAGTTAATCTGACAATAAACAACAACACTTACATGCATAATATTAAAATATACGAAACAATTACCTGACAACTGACGAGAATATCCAATCAAGTATTTATACAACTTACAACGAACACCACTTCAACGAATCAAGCACAACGAATGACACAATTCGCCGATCATTTCAAACGACTCGCGTTAACCCAATCACCACAACCAACACACATGCAACAACCACTATCACAACGACCACAGCCAATCAAACAACGTAACAAACGACAATGGGACAATACGAACACAACAACACACGTCAAACAACCAGTACAACCGACAACACATGAAAAGACACCGACAAACCACAACGGCCAGAACAACACCGATACACGACACAACAACAGCAGCGTCAAACACTAACGAAACGAACACACAGCTAAAACCCAACAAACGCAACAAAACACTCAACAACGACAACCGACAACACGAACACACAACACACAACTTAAAAACGACACATACCACAGACATCACAAAATCAAATACCAACAACACTCACAACACAACAACACTACTTACACAATCAACAACAACTTACAAACAACAACCACTGTCACACAACACAAGAACACAACACAAAAACAGAACGAAAACAATACAACTCGAGATTTCAAAATACCACACAACTATCAATAATCAACAACAAAACGTCACCATTACTACAAAATCAACTATGATCCATAATTAAACTAGCAACTACACACCGTATACTTCACAAAACTCCAACAACAAACAAACACGACATGAAACCACTCAATCTAACAACCTTAACATACAATTCACTCGATTCAACGTACAACATGGCCAACACAATTTCAACATCACAACCACATACAACTGACAACACACAAATCAGTGAAACAACTGGAGGACTAAATAGAACAACACAGCAACACACAATAAAGACATACAACACTCGCAAACAACACGAACCGACTGTACACAATACACAATGCCCAAAACAACAACTCCAAAGCCACAACAATCTATCAGGACAACAAATCGACACAACAACGTTGTAACACACTTAATACCAACACACCAGAGCAACAACGGACAACCAACACCCATACCAAACACACACCCACAACTCAACAATCACAACAACTAAGAACAATCATCCCAACAAAAACGAACTCCCACGAACTACCAACACTCAACCAACACACATATACAAACGACAACAAAATTTCTACAACTAACAAAGACACTTAACATCAAACTTACACATGCAACACACTGGAACATTAACACAAGACTCAAATACACCATACATACTACAAACACTAAACAGTCATCCAAACACATTCATTGAACAACACACAAAACAACGACACATAATGAACAAATCAATCACTAACATCCAAACCACACAACTTAACCCAAACTACGACAGTCAACTCAACAATTGCACACACTCAAACAAGACAATTACTCAAAAAACTTTACATCAAACAAATACAACTGCATATCGACAAGAACACAACACAAGTACACATAACAAAATACAAACAACAACAACGCACCAACATGAACTTCCACAACGTATCATCACGCACTCATACAGCCACAGCAAACTGCATAACGATCAGTCGACAAACCACAACCACAACGCCGAACAACGCACAACACTCGCCAAACAAAACACAACTCACATCCACACAACACAAACACAGCAAATTCATTCAACAACATGAATCTACTACAACAGATGCACTAAAGACACAAGCACCAACATACAACCGACAACACAACGAGAACACAGTACACAACCACATGACCAATAACACACAACACCATGCCAAAACCGAACAAACAAACGCACCAACACAACAAATTCAATCACCAACACAACAAGCCAAGAGACAACAACACACCACAAACGCGAAAGGCAACAACACACATAACTCCAGGCAACACCACCAACCACAACTCCAAACACACTACCATCACGATCAGAACAGAAATTCAAACCACACAGACAAATCAACAAAGAGTCCCAATCAACAAACACATCGCAACAGAAACCACTTACACAACAATACATAACACAACAAGCAATTTAACAACATGCCACATTAACTACAAAACAACACAGTTTTGACAAAACGTAACAACAACAATCAACAAACCTCAAACACTACAAACACTTCCAAAACCAACACATTCAAATCAAACATTCTTCGAAGAACAACCAAACACCAACTCAAAGATAATGCACTATCACAGACAAGTCCCAACAACCAACAACCACTGTCACTATCCAATAACACGTTGCACAAACTCCACAACAACTTACACATAAACAACATTCCACACAACTAATCTACTGGTTTAAACACTTGAGTAGGAACAACTCATACTGAACACGACATATTACAATTGCAACTAACATGTTACCTAACACGAACAACGTAATCAAATTCAAGAAACGCCAAACTCAGGCACAACACCACACACAACAAGAACACTTGCAGCAAACACTCAACACAACACTACAACACATATCCAATAACAACATCCAACAACCACACAACAACGCACGAACCACAAGACAAACAATTCACAACTAAACACACAACCAACGCAACAACGCAACTGGACAACTCCACACATCACAACAATTTATACACGAACCAACAATACTCCAACACTCACAACAGAGTAACAAGCGGAACAAACACAACTACCACACACACACCACAACCAACAGTCATTTCACAAACAACGTGTCACAACAAACAAAACACAATCACTGACACTATCAACTGACTATCAAAACTTTACCAACAACAACTTAATCCAACTGCAACACAACACACAACACTGACATCACAACAACAACGACCAACAACCCACACAAAACATTAACGCACCAACTTGAAACAACACTACTCAACCGCCAAACTCAAAATTCATACGATCCACTCAACTACTCAATCGATCCCACAATCTAAGAACTCATCTCACAGAAATTCAACGACTACCACAACAACCGACCATAACTTTCATCAACAAACACAACAACGCAACGACATCCAATACAACACACACCAACAACAATTTCCACAAGTCAAATGGAATTTGCACTACAAACATGATAAAAATATATGCGAAGACACAGTTGACCGAACGAACAATCGACTACGCAACACAACACCAACCAACCACAACACCAGGAACCACATCCATCAAAACAACTCAAAATCCAAACACACACATGCAACCAGACTAGTCACCACGAAACAACAAAGACACAAGCACAAGCCACAACATCACAACGCAAAGACAACACCAGCAAACAACAACTCAAACACCACGACATACACCACAAAACTCAATACAATCGACAACCACATAACCTGATTAAAAACAACATGCACTTAAACAACAACGCCATAACAACAACAACACACTGGACAACTCACCACATACCCACTTACAACACAATAACCACAAAAACACGTCTCAAGAAACTAACCACACTATCCAAATACCATCACCAACACAACAACAAACAACACACACTACCAACCAACAAAACACAAACTCACTACACAAACACTTTCACAACACAACCACCACAAATGCAACACAAAAACACCAAATCAAGACAATTAACTCAAAAGACACACCAATCAATACCAACAACTAACACACAGCACCCATACAACAACATCTCTATTCCAAATCACTTGAATCAACAACGTGGAAAAACCAACACTTTACATAACGAGCACCTCCTCCAACAATCATATCTGACAACAAGCAACACAACAGCTCAACAACGACACTTACCGAACCTACAACAACCCAACCACACGAAACTAACAACCGATCAACGTAACTTTCTCAACACACTACAATAATCCAACAACACTTCACTGAAATAACCGAATCTCAAACACTATACAAAACTCTGGATAAGAACGACTTTCAAACAGAAAACGCCCATCAAGACATCGCACAACACAAATCCAACACACGCCACAATCCGACAACAACACACAACACACAACAACAACCAAAAACACACAACTACACTATCACATACATCACATAACACAATAAACACACACAATCAGACAAACGACAACAACCACAGACACAACTCAACCACACACACAACAGACCACAACACCAAAACTCCCAACACAACACTACCAACAACCCATAACGAACGTCAGTCATGAACTCCACAACAACTTTCGACAAACACAACCAGATCAACAACTAACAACCAAAAACAACTGCACATACTACCAATTCACACAACACACCTAACAAATACACGAACAACTATGTGACAATAAATGCAACGACCAACATCACATCAACATCAAACTCAGACAACTATACAACAATTAGACAAGGGCAAACACTGCAACACAGCCACACATACCCAGACCGGCTACACACAAAACACTACCAACACTACCAACACAACCAACAACACACACACAACAACCCAAACCAATACAATCCTAATCCAAAAACAAAACAACCATTGCAAACACAAGTACAACACGAAACATCAACAACATGACACACACGGCACAACGACGAAACACCCAACACCAACCACACCTTACAACAACACAACACAACTATCAACCCATAGTACACGAAAAAGCCACACATTAGAAAACCACACATCAACAACGTACCTACCAAACACCTCGCAATATACAACCACACACAACAACACTGTCAACACAAAACACGTCAACTTCCACACACATACATATACACGACCAAATAACATGCAACGCACGGAAACGTCAACACAACTGCCAGAAAAAACTGAAAAACAAACGACACAAACCAACATCGGCACACACATCGACAGCAGACCCCAAACACATACCCGAACACTAAACACAACACAATCATACAACAACAACACCACTACCAAACAACAATCAAGCCACAACTAAAAGCAACTACACACCACAACACCAACGTCCCATGACTAAATGAACAACATCAATCAACAACCACCTCCAACAAACCACACAATCCACACCGACACACTCAACCAACAAGGCAACACAGCACAACGAACAACTCAGCCCCACTAACAAACACCTACCACACATTTACACAAACTATCAACGAAACAGACTACATCAAAACATAAAATCAAGAACTAACAACTTACCAACACTTGAAATAAACAAACAACTACAACAACCTAGTTACATACATAACTACATGCGATAAACGAAGAACACTTCCCACTGAATACGACACCAGCACAAACACGCAAACACACATACCACAACACAAACACTCCAAACGAACCACGGAACCCCATACAACAACACAACTGAGCACTCAAACACATCAACGAACCACACAAACACAACAACCACAATAAACAACCACAACACAACACAACACGTCAACCACACATCCAAACACCAGACACACCAACACAACACAACACTCCACTCAAACCAACGTCAACACAACTTCTGAACATAACTAATGACGAACATCCCACTACAACATACAACACTCCAACACAAAAACAACACACAACACATAAACAACACTTCATCGAAGAAATCTGACGAACACACAAACTTGCAACACACACACCACTTGACAGAAACCTCAACTTCACAAATTATAAGATCAATCGACACCAACCACTCAACAACACAAACACATGACACATACTTCGTAAACACAATCCAACCACACAACGCGCACACATCAACTTTAACAACAAAATGCTACCATACATACTATCAACAACCTTTGAACAACACACAACACAACGTCGTGAAACAACTAATCAACGTAACGACACAACTGATACAACGCACACAGCCAAAACCACAAGCAAACACACCAACAAAACAACCAACGTACAACAGCCGTACACAACATCCAACAGCAACAAATAACTATATGATGAACCAGTCACTTACACACAAACAGCCACAAACGAAAACGACCACACCCAAACAATCAACGCACACACTCACACATGAAACCCAGAACCACAACAAACTTAACTAAGAACACTCACTATAACAACGAGACAAAACTTGACCACGCATGAGAACACATACAACAACCCAACCGAAAGAAACCACACCAACACACGGACACTAGATCACACAACTGAGCCAAAACTCTGAAAACACGAACAGCCACACACGTAACAACGCAACACACGAATTCTTGAACCACGACACAAAGTCTACACAAACGAACACAACACTGCCTACAACCAACAACCAACGACAGACCATGACACACACAAACACGCAACAACAAAACATAACTAGACAACCCAACCACAACACAACCGATCACACGTCCAGCAACACGACAACAACACATCCAACAAAACCATCACACAACAAAACGACAAACACTAACACACCCACACAAACACATCCAAACTACCAAACACTCTCACAAACAACAATCATGCCAATCAACAACAATTACAAAAACCATATCAAAAGTTACACATACCAGTACTGAACTCTAACTATTACAAAACAACTTATACTAATGAAGAACTTTCACTTACATTGAACTGAAAACTATACAACTTCACAATACGAATTCCAAACAACTTTCCACATAATAACATCTCCACAAATCAAACACAACGGCACAACAAACTTCCACGATCAAAAATAACTACCACAACCAATAAGAAACACGACTCAACGGCACATGCAAACACGAACAACAACACAACAACAACCACGAACAACACCACCAACACACAATCCATCAACAACAACCCAACAATGCAACACAACACAACTTACAACAACAAAAATCACACTAACAGGAACACACAACAAGCATACACCCCAACAACACTCACAACACGAACGACACACGACAACAACAAACAACCACCAAACCAACACCCACAACAACAACCAGTGATCAACCCACACAACACACAACGACTACCAACACAAACGACTGGCCAACTACACCAATCCACTAACATCCGGACAAACAACACGTTCCATTAACCAAATCCACACATCAACAACAACCAATGGCAGTAATAACAACCTAAAACTGGGAACATACACTAAGAATGAAACGTTCAACAATACATACTCAACTACAAGTAAACCTCAACTACAAACTCAACTTATTAAACGACACAACGGCAAACAATAACCACTGACAAGTCCACAACATCACTCCACGACAAACACAACGCGCACACAACACAATACCAACCACGACAACCACGTACGTTTCAAACACCTACAACAACCAAACAAACTCTTAACAATAACATGCACCAGCAAACTAACGTATCGGCATACCACGAACACGACGAACACACCAATGAGAACAACTGACACATCAACACAACTACGTACACCAACTCAAAGATAACCAACTTGCAAAACAAACTAATACATTCGTAACCTACAACGAGCGACCACAATCAACAGACAACGAACAACACATCACACACACACACAACCAACCCACCACACCACAAACAAGCACACACAAATTAACAAACACTTTAGCCATCAACAACGAATCCAGACAATACACGAGACAACAGCAACACCAACCAACACAACACGAAACCACTACAAACACACGGCAACAAAAACACTAAACACAACTCCACTCAGAATCACAACACACTACGACAAAATCAAAAACA
Organism: Brachyptera putata; assembly: GCA_907164805.1. Taxonomy (NCBI): domain Eukaryota; kingdom Metazoa; phylum Arthropoda; class Insecta; order Plecoptera; family Taeniopterygidae; genus Brachyptera; species Brachyptera putata. Next base: position 17,088,708 of record OU015467.1, on the reverse strand, counting down.
ACTAACTACCACAACGCCAAAACGACACGCACATACAAACACAACAACAACCACCACTTAAACCAAACACAACCCACATCACAACACAACACACACAAAAACAACAACTGAACCACACTCAAAATCACACAACAACACTCACGTCAACACATAAATCCAAACACAAAGAAACCAACTCATGCACTACAAACGCAGCACACAAAACAAAAACACGTCACACCATCAACAACTGAACAACAAACACATCTGCCACTAGACAACAACAAGAGGACATATCACTACAAAACAACTATGACATTAAACAAAACAATCTCTACATAAACTTAAACCTCGCAAAAACAATAATCTATGACACTAAAGCAACATACAAACGTCAAGAAATTCCCACATCAAAACATGGCAACAAAACACACGAACAAACGTAATCAACAACGTGCAACAACAACATTCAGCACGACAACGGCACAAACACATCAACACAACAAATCTCAAACAACCACTGACAACACACACACACAACAAAACTCCCAATACACACAACGACCAACAACAACCAAAACACACCGAACAAACGCACAACAACCAACAATCAAACGACTCAACACATGACACACAACAACAAGACCACAACACACTGAACAAACTAGCAACAAGCAAACAACACGCATCCCAACACAGCCAACACAACAACACACTGTCACAACAACATCAACACGACAACCACAACAAATAACCACGAAACCAACGACACCACTACCCAAACAACTCAAACCTTCACTACCACTGACACTCCAAACCAACCAACACCACACTGAAAAGTCAACAAAATCTACGCCGAATCAAATCACTACAACTAACTTTTGACAATAACAAATTGCCATACACTAGTGACAATAAAAATCTACACAAATTCAGAAGTACCTTCCCACAATGATTATGATACCTTTCTTTATAAACGCTTACGGCAACACAATGCACAGCCAGCCACAACTGCACACTACGACAACTTCCAACACGCATACTCAACTTTACAACCCAACTCCACCCACACAACGGCCACAAGTCAACGGCCAAATACCACTTACAACAACAGATTCTCTGAAAAACCAAGAGGAAACCACTCAAGTCAACGGCGCGAACAGTCAAACACAGCGAACAACACCAAAAATCCAAGAACACACAACTGTGCGACAACTACCACGATACCGAGAACATGCCAACACACAGGAAAAGAATCAACCAATCAAGTGAAACCCGATCAACACAACGAGCGAGCACGACGGACAACCCACACCAAACGCACCAACAACATGTCACAAGACCACAAACCATAAACAACTCAACACGTACAAACAACACACACAACTACTTCACAAACCAAATTTAGAAAACAAAGTCAGAAACAACGACCACCCACAAACGAGTAGAACGAACAGCAGACACAAAACGAACCACACAAACCATTAACAAGAACACGCTGAACCAAACACACTACACAACCTACCAAATAACAAACGTAATAAACATCAAACAACAACTACCAACAACAAAGACACAACACTACACAACAACACATAACGAACACCCACAATACTGAAAACACTGGACATCCAAACAACTACAACTACACTTCAACCACTACACAAATACACCAACACACTGTCATTCACAAACACTACTACTTTCACAACACCAAAAAACACAAGCAACAAGAACACGTTCCCAACAAAAAAACTTCCAACTTCCGCGAACAACTACAACAGTTCCCCCACTACAATACTACTTAACTTGAAACAAAAACCTTTCACATCTCAAAAACATACAACTATAACTAACTCGAACACTTTTGAACAACTTTACTATTAAAACTTTTACAACATGAATAGTACTACAATGAACATAACATGATTAAATAAGTAACTTTCCCCAACACAAAATTGACAACTACATCAAGCGACCTCACACAATACCACGAACAGCAACACATGACAACAACGCAAAAACACATCAGATAACGAATCGAACAATCAACACACAAACACAACCAAAACAAACAAACACAACAAACAGATACACAAACACAACCCAGAAAAACACCACTACAACACCACAACCAGAATAAAACTCCAACACACACAGCCAAACACAACAAACAACACAAACAACACGCAACACACAGTCACAAATACACACACCAACACACAACGCACACACTCACACAACACAACCCAACAACACCAAACACAACGATCACACGACAATAAACAAACTGCACGATCACAAAAACTTCAACTACTACCTACTACTAAACTGACACATCAAAACAACTTCATAAATAACAATCAACAATGTCAAATTTAACTAAAAACTGATTATTGTAATATTACATAGAAAATAATGAATGTAATTCGAATGCAATGGAAAACTTGATCTTGAAAATGCAACAGAACTAAATTACTGTTCAAGACAACTACCACACGAAGACATTAATGCATCAACAATCGATCACAACAAACCACACAGCAAAACCCAACCCCACAACCCTTACAACTCTCAATAACGCACACAACAATCCACTAACAACCATTACCACAACACTAATCCAAATGACAAACAGTGGTAATGCACACACAACAGAACGCGGTAAACAAGTACAACGTACAACCAACGAACGCACAGCCAAACCGAACGAATGACCAAGCATCCATCGAACACTCCAAGGACACCATAGACCAGTACACTTTAACCCAGCAAGACACAATACACGAACAAACGAACAAGGAAACCGTAAACCACCACAACACGCCAACACAGTGAACAACACACAACAACCAACACGACTAACCACAAACCGATGAAACCAACCAAATCAACACAACGACAGACAAGCACAAGAGACAAACACGATACACAGAACACAAGCAAACACGCAACAACAACGCGCAAACACACGAAAACACATACATGCTAAAACAAACACAACCAAACACTAAATCAAAACCAAAACACTGACACGAAACATAACAGTACAAACAACACACAAAACACGAAACCATTCAACAACACACACAACAACAACGACAATACTAACACAACACACTACACCTAAACAAACTACAATCACTACATCATTGCCAACCACTACAACAGAAATTACCACAACAACGAGCACTACTACTGTTCCAGCTACAACGACTCAACAAGTGACAACAACAACAAAAGAAGGAACAACGGTTCATCCAGTCGACAATAGAAACGAAACTTGCCCGCCGGACTTTACCAGAACAACTGTTCTCAACCTCACTACACTATTCCGATCATTGAGAACTGAATCGACAAGCAAAACAACACTGCTGCACATATTGAATTCTAAGAAGAATCTACTTACCGAACTCAATACCTATGACAACTTGACAACAAATGGCAAGTTATTGGAACAACTGTTATACTTTGTGATCAAGAGTAACATCTTTGATGATACTGAACAAACGTTGGCAAGAGAAATGATACAATACGTTGACTTCGAAGGAGAAGGTAACCTTTCCCCGAACTACGATATCATATGTATCGACTTGGCAGTTCACAACGTCACAACGACGATGCGGCCAACAACACAATTCACCACCGAAATGCCTAAAGAAACCACTATTACTACAACACTGGCGACTACAACAGAAATTCTAGTGATAAACGAGACCGAGAGTCAGAGCATTGAAACAGTAGTCGAAACGACAACTAGCCCAAGTACTACAAGCAGAACAACGACGACTGTAGCAACCACAACGACATTACCAACAACGACAACTGCCCCAGCAATAACTACTACTGGAACAACAACAACTACAACAATGCCCAAAGAAACTACAATCACTTCGCCATTGCCAACCACCACAACAGAAATGCCAGTGATGAATGAGACCACGAGAACAGAAACCACAGTCGAAACGATAACGAGCCCAACGACTACAAGCAGATCATCAACGGTATTGATGACAACACTGCCGACAACAACGACCACACCACTGACTACCACAACAACGAGCACCACTACTGTTCCAGCTACGACGACTCAACGAGTGACAACAACAACAACCATAGAAGGAACAACGGTTCATCCAATCGACAATAGAAACGAAACTTGCCCGCCGGACTTCACCAGAACAACTGTTCTCAACCTCACTACACTATTCCGATCATTGAGAACTGAATCGACAAGCAAAACAACACTGCTGCACATATTAAATTCTAAGAAGAATCTACTGACCGAATTCAATACCTATGACAACTTGACAACAAATGGCAAGTTATTGGAACAACTGTTATACTTTGTGATCAAGAGTAACATCTTTGATGATTCTGAACAAACGTTGGCAAGAGAAATGATACAATACGTTGACTTCGAAGGAGAAGGTAACCTTTCCCCGAACTACGATATCATATGCATTGACTTGGCAGTTCACAACGTCACAACGACGACGCGGCCAACAACACAATTCACCACCGAGACCACGGTCCCGACAACTGCCAGCATAACATCAACGCTACTGACAACAACAACGACGGTACCTACTCCAGCAATGAGAACAACCACAACAATGCCAACCACTACTAATCTCACTGTTACACAGGGTTTCAAATCGGGCTCTGATTTGCCAACATTACCAACAACAACAGAAGTTCTGGTGATAAATGAGACCATGAGTCAGAGTGTTGAAACCGCGATCGAAACGACAACGAGTCCGACGACAACGAGCGGTACAACCACAGTGACCACAACGACCATGCCAACAACAACTGTCCAAGAGAGAACCACCACAACTGTGACGATGCCTAGTGAGACTACGATTACCACGACATTGCCAACAACAACAGAAGTTATAGTGATAAATGAGACCATGAGTCAGAGTGTTGAAACCGCGATCGAAACGACAACGAGTCCGACGACAACGAGCGGTACAACCACAGTGACCACAACCACCATGCCAACAACAACTGTCCAAGAGAGAACCACCACTGCAACAACAACTGTGACAATACCTCGAGAGACTACGATCACCACGACATTGCCAACCACAACAGAAGTTTTAGTGATAAACGAGACCGAGAGCCAGAGCATAGAAACCGTAGTCGAGACGACAACAAGCCCAACGACGTCGAGCAGAACAACAACGGCGATAATGAGCACGACGACAACAACACCAACAACTACTGGCCCAGCAATAACTACTACTGAAACGACGACTGTGACAATGCCTAAAGAAACCACTATTACTACAACACTGGCACCTACGACAGAAATTCTAGTGATAAACGAGACCGAGAGTCAGAGCATTGAGACAGTAGTCGAAACAACAACTAGCCCAAGTACTACAAGCAGAACAACAACGACTGTAGCAACCACAACGACATTACCAACAACGACAACTGCTCCAGCAATAACTACCACTGAAACAACCACTGTGACAATGCCTAAACAAACTACAATCACTACATCATTGCCAACTAGTACTACACCATATTTGACAAGACAAACAGAGAAATCCCTGGTTACATCACCAATACTATCGACGGATTCGAAACTATCGACCATCATAAGAAATCACGTTTTGAGACCCAATGGTATTGAGGCATACACCACTTCACTCTCTGCAGATATTTATAGTTCCACTAGTAAAATCACTACAATTTCGACACTACCCGTTCAAGAAGCTTCACTCACGGAGCCAATGACTCATGAACCAGTGGTAACTCTCATAGAGACAATATCCGAATCAACAACATCCACTGCAGCAGTTACAACAGAAACTCCAATTAATAATATGGTCATCGAAGGATTTGAACATTCACCCGTTCTAAACTTTTCTTACCTCTCACTTATAACCACTGAAACATCAATGCCAACAACAAAAGAATCATCAGCCATAAGTGATTTATTCACGTACTCAGAAACAAGCATTTCCACAACTGAGGAATCAGTTTCAATGGGTCACCTTCCACAGGTTCAGGTGGAAGAAATAAATGAAACAATTGTATCAATGGGGATGGAAAACCAGACTTTCGAAGACATTCAAATAACAACAACAGAAGTATATACTGTGATTTCAGTCGATAATATAAATGAAACATGTACTTCAGGATTTGTTCCAGAAACAGTTCTTAACTTGCCCAAATTACTAGAGACGTTGAAAGAAGGAGCTCCGGACACTAATACTCTGATTCAGGCATTATTATTGAACAGAGAAAAAATTCAAGATTTCAACACAGACACTGGATTTACTACAAACGGTATGTTATTAGAACAGTTGCTGTACTTTGTAGTAAACAGTCAATATTTCGAAGCAAATGTTCAAACTTTAGCTAAACACGTGTTATCATATGTGCAGTTTGAAGGAGAGGGAAGTCTTAGTCCAAGCTATGATACAATTTGCGTCAATTTGGCTAAAAAAGAACAGACATCACTAACGACAGAAGAGACGACCACAACGATTGTACCAAACAATACATGTCCTCCAGGTTTCGTTATTGAAAAAGTACTTGATTTGCAGTCTTTAATCAACGTTTTAGATGTAGAAAATCTAAACAAGCAAACATTCATCAAATTACTAGCCATTGAACAAGTTGATGAGAAAATACGTGAATTCAAACATGAAAGCAACGCCACAAAAGGAATATTATTAACACAATTACTGAGTTACATCAGTAATAGAACCGATTTTGGAGATCAGATAAGAAATGAATCAAAAACATTGTTGCCGAACGTGAAATTGAATGGCATCGGAAATGAACTACCAGAGTTCAAAGATGGCACTATTTGCGTATCCAATGCTATTAACAATGTCTCAGAGACGTCGGATCACGTTTCTGAAGAATTAAAGAATGACACTACATTTGCCCAAACGTTGAGTACTCAGTCCTCTGTTAGTGTAACAATATTGACTACAATAGAAAAGGAAACAGAGAAACCTAAAGTGACAGATGCTAATATGTCTAATGAAACGCCGATACCAACAAAAAATCACACTTGTCCACCAGGGTCCGAAAACGTAATTACAATCAACATGACATCGTTATTCAGCATTTTGACAAAAGATTCGGAAAGTAAGAATAGAATAATCGAAGTTTTAACAAGACCTGATACATTTAAAAAATTGTTGGATTTCAATTTCGAAGATTATAAAACTAAAGGACAATTACTTGAAGGCTTGCTTCATTATGTGGTGAAACGGAAAGATTTTTCAACCAAGGTTCAGGACATAGCTAATGAATTGTTACCACAAGTCATCTTTGAAGGTGTAGGCAACGAATTTGCTGACTACGCAACTGTTTGCCAGGAAACCGCCACAATTGATACTGAGGAGGAAAAACTAAATGAAACTAATTTGTCCGAAAGTGCACTACTTTCTTTCGTGTACCCTATTGGGAAGAACTGTTCGGAGTTTGGTCCGAATGTACCTGCAACTTTAGTTAAAAGAGTAAATGTGCAATCTTTATTCTACAGTTTGCAAATGGGTGCTCAGAAAAATCATATCGATACTTTGGTGACCCTGCTCAGTAATCCTGGAGCCTACAAACAGCTCGAAGGCTTCAATATGGACACATATCAAACAAAAGGAGAACTCCTATTGAATACATTATTGTTTTTGAACTACACTCAGAACGATGAGAACACTTTAGAGGCAGTGAGAAACGTATTACCTTTCGTACAATTAGAAGGTGCTGGTCTGGATGCGCCTGACTCGATAGAAATTTGTAAGCCAGTTACAGACAATGAAAGGGTGCTAACCGTGGATTTGAATATATTACTTGCAGTTATTGATAGAACACAGTTATCGATCATAGAGATACAGAGTCTAGAAAATATAATTGAATTCATGGCATCAGTCGAGTTTAATATTATTGATTATCTAGCTTGGGTTAACATGGATAAGAACATAACGAAAGGGAAACTACTGAAAACCATTCTTGTGCAAATTATGGAAAAGGTTACAATATATCGAGAAGATGTTCTTCTACTTCTACCACACATCAGTGAAACCGATGGTATTGGTGGAGAGTTGTTTGTGTTTGAAAGCGGTCGAGACAGTGAGGAGGAAAAAGAGTTGACAACGACAGAAGCCTCGACAGCAATCGCTACATTCCAAATACATTTGCTTCATTTTATAAATTCGTTCATATCTGAGACACCAAAGTCTTTACTCTCGAATGTACTCGATATTTTCGACAACACGAACCTTAAAATACTTGAGAACTTCAATCCCGAATTATACATTACCGAAACAGCTTTAGTGACGAATCTAATTACGTACTATGAAGATCAGACCAAGAATATCAGAAGTAAAGAATATCTACAAAAAATAATTCAATATTTAATTTTGGATTCTGTTGAAAAGCCCAGTTACAGAATTAAAAATGGGACCAATGTACCATACTACTTGGATATAAGTGACATATATAGTATAATACCTATGAATAAAATAAACGTCAATATAACAATAGCAATAGAACAGGTCAATATATATTTATTATCTATCAATCCAAGGGTTATACTGAAATCAATTGATTCGTCACTTAGGGTAATTAAACAGTATATAATGATCTTAACTGCTATACAAGATATTGGTAGCAAGCCTGTCGATATTTATCTAAATACATTATTGAAACTACTTCTAGAAATTGAGAAAGAGGAAAATAAAGAAGACATGCCCATAATGGACTGGATTTCAATTCTGAGAGTCATTAATGAGAAGAACGTCCCTAAAGATGTTCTTGAAGCCAAAAAATATCTATTCCGATTCTTAGTATCGCCAACGTTCAAAGTAATGGCACTTGACTACCCAAAAAATTTCAACCTAACACGAGACAAATTTGTAATAGATATCACCACATATTTACAAACAAAACCACAATTTGGTAATACAAATATTTTAGATCAACTGGTTCCGCACTTGATTCCAAGTATAGTACCAGTAAAGGAAGATATCATTTTGCCCGAAGAGATGAGTGAAGCTTTTGAAGGAGTACGAATTTTCCAAGAACTTACCTATCAAGTCTTAGGATTGGTCAAGCCTCTGCAGGAAACCAACGTAATAGAATCAATAAGTGGTAAACTTTTTGGTATTGATTATGTTAACAAACTCCAAATTTGGACTAAACTGATTGGTCTCGATATAATAAGTGAATTCAAACCACGCGAAAGTTTTTTGATAGTACTGAGACAGGTATACAGAGACTACCAAATATTTTTCGATATCAAGGATATATCTACTATGAAACTCGTGTTCAGTTTAATTGATACTAATCAAACACAGTACCAAGATCTAGAGATTGATTTCCCTAAACTTATAGAACACAATTTAGGACTGGCACTGCCGTCGGAAGTTGGAAAAGCAATTGGAAAACTAAGCACGATTAACTTGAAAAAGGTGAATTTAGGGAGATTCACAGACTTGATACCACCTACTATGAGAGCAAATCTGCGACTCCGACTAGTAGTAATTCTAAGACTGTTGTGGCGCATTAACGAGAGAAATAATGATACAGAATATTTACCGAGCATCAAGATTGTATATGAGCATTTCCGACCTTCAAGGATGGGAGTTGAGATCATTTCCAAAGAACACCATTTGACCATCATTGCGGCTCTAAACCACGTGGTAACATCAGATGCCCCACTGAAGGTTAAACAAGCTAAGGAAGTTATTATCGAGCAGCTAATTAAACAGCAAAATGTGTTTGACAAAGCGTTATCTCAACTAGTCCTGATGAATTTCACTCCGAAAGAATTAGTCGCTCGAGCTTTGAGGAGGTTTAGAGAGCACCAACCTACCATGAATCCCAGATTGTGGACCGAGGTTACTGTAGTTTTAAACTACATCAAAGCATCAGAACATGATTCTTCAGAAGACCTGACAGATAATAGTTTGAATATAATAGAAGAATTCAAACATTTGATAGAAGAAATAGGTTTCACGGGAATTATCAATAAAAATATTGTCATGAAATTCATGGTAGATAAGCAAAAGGAAATATCGAGAATATTCCAGGGGCAAAGAATTCTCGTTCAATACCCACCGAGAGAAAAAATGGCTCTGATTCTTAGCCGCTTGATTAATATCTATCACATACGATTACAACCAGATGTAGTTAAAGCTATACAGGAGATCTTGAGAATTTTGAGATTAAATCAAGACTCGGAAGAAATTCTTGAGGAAAATATCGACGTCTTCCATCTTCTAGACACAGTTATTGACAAGTCGTCTCCCCAGCAGACGCAAGCAGCAAGGGATCTCCTGCGCCAGACGTTGAAAGAGAATCCAGCGATTACAGCCAATGTTCTAGACGGAGTGATAATACAGGAAGGATTCAATGACCACCGTAAGCTAGCCACCATTTTGCGCAGACTCTACAGAAAATACAAAACTAATTTCAATGACAATACCGTGAACGCCATGCACAAACTGTTCACATTCTTAGAAGTGTCTATAGAGAACTCAGCTGAGGATCAGTTTGTAGGGAACTTTAGTTTTGTGTCTATATTCGATCGAGTCATACCAAACGATCAGACAAGCGAGAGTATTATTAAAGCAAAGAATATGGTTCTCGACTACTTACAATATGAAGGACTAAACATCAAGAAAATGCTTCGTGGTCTGCACCTGTGGAAAGTGGCTCCGGAAAGCAAAGTATCTTTGATATTATATCGATTATCGAAGTACGAAAAATTGAATTATGGCATGAATTCAGCGGTTCAGAAATTGATGGATCATTTAGACGTGACAAATATGGATGAGCTTGCTAGCGAAGATGAAGATTCTTCATACAACGTAGAAAAATTGTTTGCAGTTGCTTTAGGCGATGCACCACTTCCAGCCGAAATGAGAGAGGCAATCGGAATTGTGACTCACTTTTTGAAAGCAAATACAATAAAAGACGTATACCGAGGAATAGATTTCGATAGCTTGCCTACACCCAAAGATAAATTGATATCTGTTCTAAGAAGTATTCACGTCCAACGAGAGACTCTCAGTAGAAAAATGACAGAAGCACTCAAGAGAATTGCAAGTTATATGCATGTCCTACTGGGCGATGGTGAAATCGATGCATATACATTTGACTTTGGTGGTATATTCGATAGAGCAGTACCATCATTTGCACCGCAAAACGTTCAAATTGCTAAATACAAATTAGTACTACTAATGAGAAAACATCCTGGATCGTTTAAACGTATTTTCTCTGGCATTCAAGTACACGATTACGACGACGATCATGGAACAGCACATAAAATATTAACAGCCATAGCCAATTACAAGAAACAATTGGCCAGTAAAGTGCGTTTGGCTACGAGGATAATGCTACAATTCATGAATGGCGAAGTGATTGATGAATACATGACTAACGATGACAACGACAACCTCTCGGGAGAAAAGACTGAGGGTATGAATCATTTATACACAACAACTGAGTCTGCGCGATATAACAGTAAACGACGATTAATGGACGGAAATACACAAACTAAATCTGTGTTCGATATAAGAAAAAATATCGATCAAATTGGTAATGTCGACTTACATGATATTGGCGCTGGTATTGACAAACCTAAAAGTGATACTAAAACGCCTGTAAGTAATGAAAAGGAGCCGGAAAAAGCTGCAAACACAGGCACTAAAAGTGATAAATCACCAGCAGGTAGAAATACGATGAGAGGTTTCATGGGAAGATTAGGGTAAGAGGAAAACTTCCTCATGCGAAATTGAGGAAAACTTTCTCGTACGAAATTGATAAAATTTCCTCAAACTTGCTCCCTCCATAAGCGGAAAGAGGTAAAGAGTCATACTTTTTCACCGATCCCATTATCCCATAGTAAACGCGTAGTTCGGCCGGATTGAACGAATAATGTTGAGCATAAATCAGTGAATCGGTAAAGAAAACCATTCAAATATGTACACTTGCCATCACATAAAGTGGTCGATCAAGCCATGTTCATTAAATACATCCTGAAAAAAAACTCTAGACATTGTGAACATTTAAGAAAGTGTAGTTTGAGTAAATTGGTCTGTTTTCTAGCTGCCTGAATCAGTCAGCCTTTTGCTATTGAATAAGAGTTGACAGGTATCAGGCAAACAAAAAACATCTTTTACTTCTGGTTCCACGTACAGTCTATGAAAAAAATCACGGTAGGATAAACGTTATTTCCATTTCGATTTCAATTTCAATTTCGGAAAAACAATTTTATGTGACTGCAAGTGTACTCTTGTCCTTTTTATAACACAGAAATACTGATACAATATGAGTTTAACCATATAAAAATGCGAGTGAATAGATATGTGAGATTTATGTCATATACATCATATATAAATATGATAATTACGTATTGTTAGAAACTGTAGCTGCTTCAACGGCAAAGTAAATGCAAGATGAAATAAACTATTTTATGACAAGACTAGTACGTTTTTGATGTATTTATGAACTGTGCCTCTCCTTATGCATCCCAAATAGATTAACAAATAAATGATACACAAATCAGGTTGGAAATAATCCAAATGGAAAATTAATCGGCGCAATGAATATTTTTTCAGCTTTGTAACTCACACTTTGCTTATGATGAGTATATTTTATGGTAATAGCGGTCGTAGCCCTAGCATAGCATGGGGGAAAAAGAGCAATCTTTGACATTTTTTTTACATCACCCTTTGCTTTGATTGACTTGAAATATTTTTTGGTGATACTTTATACTCTTTGTAACACAGAAAAAAATTAGGAATAATTATATCTTTCTTTTTAATTTTTATTTTATGAATATATTGAGCAACAATGTTTCAATTTTATATGCATACAAACAATCACTTATCAACATTTATCTACCCCATTATTGTTGATTAAAACATTATTTTTTCACCACATTGTAGCTGATAGATGTATCCATGGTGTGAAGTAAAAGATAATTCATATGTTGATAATGTTTACATGGAAAAATTATTTGGTTTTTATAACATAAAATATACTTTTTATTCATGTGCTATTACACTTAGTGCTGCTCAGAGTAGTCCTGCTGTAATAGTTTTAGTTCACACCATACCCTGTCACACAATCAGTTTCCATTCAAAATGTCATCAAAATTGATCCAGTAGATATTTAGTTATGAATTTTAGAGTGACATTTTCAATACTATTGAATAAATCAAGTTCAAAATAAGGCAACAGTTCTGTAAAAACTCTCAAATAACGTGTTTTTCACTGGAAAGTGGTGATGAAGATTAGTAAAATGAGAATAAGTATAAAACTATTAAAGTGAGTTAAATGAAACTTTCCAGTATAAAGTAAAACATGTTGAAGAAAAATCATGAAAAAAAAATCATACAAAAATAAAATCATGCTAGGGCTACCCCCTTGAGCCGCAGTTGAATAAAAACAATTGATTAAGTGAGCGATAGTGAGCCACCCAGTCACAGCTCATCGTTCTCTGTTTTTTGTTTGTTTTTTGTGAGCGCTCCACAGAGCGTAAGACAAAACCGATTCATACGATACTTTTCCAAGTATAATCCACATTTTAAGTTAGAACTGTACTCAAGTAGTTTCTGGTAACAATCGGTCGAGTATTCGTTCAGAAATTGATTTTTTGAGAAAACCTATCAGAATAACATTTCGAAAAAAAACGGAAAGGTGTAAATATTTTTATCCGAAAATTTTGTATTGAAATTTTGTCAGGTTTTGTGAAAATCGGGCAAGCGGTCCAAGAACCAATATATAGTCGTTTAAGTATAGCGCAATATTTTCAATTCCAACGCTGACTATAAACGAAAGTAGCGAATTTCCCTTAGAACATATTGTATTAAAACTAGACTATATGGAACCAGGGCGATCTCACCACCCCAAAGAAATAGTTGGATGAGCGAAGCGGGGACTCAATTTTTCGAACTTAAGAAACGAAGTTCCTTTTTACGTTTTTTTAGGCTCAAAAAACAGGTCAAACAGAATAAAAATTTGTTGGTGAATTGATGAAACTTGGCATCCACATTTGTCATCATCTGACTCGATCCTGTATACAGTTTTGAAGCGCAATCGGTTGAACCACTTTTGTCAAAAAAAAATCGAAATTTTGAAAACCAAAATGAAAATAACCCATAGGGGAAAATTTTGAGTGAATATTTGTTACGAATGAATTCAATTTTATATAGTAGGCCTACTTGGCCACACGAATGATACACGAACATTATTCCAAAATGTTACATCAATCGGAAAAGTTGTTTGAAAGATAATAATATTATCATGTAATTTGTAATGCATTTTATTTTACACTAATTAAAGCTTTTGATAAATCTGTAACGGAAATCAACAAGTAAAACCAATTAGATCGTGAAACAATTTAAATAATCAATATGTAAATCAGGAAGGCATGTGAGTTAAAAGATTCAAAATCAGGGTGTGTATATGCTATATATCTTTCCTTAGTTTCCTATCATCATTTTATATTTCGCCCATCTTAGAAAGCATAGCTCTTCTCTTCATAGCTCTTCTAACAAATAGTACAAATTATAATGATAAGTTAAGGAATAAAAAACAATATTTATACAAATTCTACATAATTTTATACTATTCAATATAATTGATATTTCCACTTTTTCTGTTATAAAATTTGACCATCATACTTTTCGACAACAATTATTGTCTGCACTTTATGACATATTTCTTAATTTCATATCTCGCACTGTGAATGTTGTAGCATCATTTAGCCTATATCTGTGAGTATATCAGTTCTTTCTTTATACTACACTCTTATTGTAATTGTACAATACAATTAAAAGGGTCTTGTAACATTGCAATATGGATCTGTTCTGTCCATGTGTTATTAAGTGGAAATAAAACTGATTATTATTATTATCAATCCCCCTGACCGAAACTTTTTCTCGTCCAAGTGCTAGGTTTGCCTTAAATGCAAGTATAGGGAGATGAAAAATACCGACATCATTTGCAGTAATTACTTGACGTGCACGCGTGCCGTACCTCCTTGTACCTACTAATGAGTATTTGTATTAACTATTGTTCTGTCGTATCGCTCTTCAAATGCTAATCAATCAAGCAAGATGGCGGAACTTACACGACGAAAATGGATACTACTGATATTTATACTAACAACGGTAAGGTACTAAATATGTATAATAAAAATTGGACAACTTACCATTAATATCACACCATTGACAAATGAAGCGGATGATTCAAGTGTTTTACTCATCACACGGTTGTCTTCCTTCGCATCTGTTCAGTTTCTGAAATGAAAGTTAATTTGTTTCAATTTTTTTATATAAGCATTGAAATCTTTAAAGGCCTATTTATAATCATTCCGAATTATTGTAATTAGGCTTATATATATATATATATATATATATATATATATATATATATATATATATATATATATATATATATATATATATATTGTAATTTGAATGATTGTAATTATATATATATATATATTTATATATATATATATATATATATATATTAATATATATATCTATATATATGTTATCTTGTAGACTAAAACGACTCATAATGTGATGAAAAATAAATATTTATGTATAATTGAAGTCGTTTTTAATATGAAACACCCGATACAATATATATACTATGTATATTTGAATACAATATTGGAAGGCTGACGTTTCAGCTGGTCTATGCCAGCCTTTCTCAAAGCTTTAAGAAAGGCTGGCATAGTGTGTCGAGTGTCTAGCACACTGAACCGTCATTCAGGAGGCCGGTGTTCGATACCGGCCATGGTAGACAATCCTCACGGGGTTTCTCGTGGTCTCCCTCTATCGTTAAGGTCAATATACTGGGATGGTTCCTTGACAACAGGTCACGACCGACTCCTTCCCACTATCCAAAAACACTTGATAAAATAACCTCCCAACTCATCATCCCACCATCTCATATATCATTCCCCAACGCCATTTTATTTTTAATCTCTGAAGGGAATCTGAATTATCCCTGTCAAACTACGTAAATTGTTGCCAATAAAGACTATGCACAACTATATACTAAATGAAAGCTTGATTGCTTCAGGATCTTGAAGGGACTGGCGCCAATACCACGTTGAGCGAACAGCAGGATCTGAAAGGGACTGGCGCCAACATCACGTCGAACGAACAGCAGGATCTGAAAGGGACTGGTGCCAATATCACGTTGAGCGAACAGCAGGATCCGAAAGGGACCGGCGCCAATACCACGTCGAACGAACAGTCTGGCAAAGCAGAACGGGAGTACGTCGACTTCGACCAGATCTTCGCCTCGATACCAGCACTCACCACCGAGGACAAAGACAATGTCCAGAAAATCCACAATTTCCTGTTACTACGCGTCGGGGCATTTCTATCCCACTTCGACGTGACCAAATTCTCGACAAGTGGCACTCTGCTACGGGCGATATTCGGGAAATTACTGTCAGACGAGACCGTGAAAAGTAACACGGAAATGTACGAACTGATATCCGCATACTTTCCGAAGATCACCCTCGAAGGCGCCGGCGCGCAGAGGCTAGAGTTTAATAAAAACGTCACACCTACCATCATCAACATGACATCAACATTGAAGGGTATGGATGTGCGGAGTATATTAGTAGATGGCAAAATCAATATATTTAAAAGAGTGCTCACTTTCTACAAGATCAATTTTCCGCCCGCTCTGCACAGAGATAAATTGCAATATGAGATGTATAATACGAAGGGTGATTTTTTAATTAGTTTTTACAAGCTTTTGAAAACACTCCCGGATATTAGTTCGGACATGTTGAACGATATAAGTGAGATGGAGAAATATGTGTTGACGAAGGGTGAAGGACTGGCACCACTCGAATTTGTCAAGTCATAAATAGGTTAAATGTGATGTGAAAGGCCTCTAGCTAGGATTATGATTATATAGAAGAAAAATAGAAGGTACCAACTGTACTAAAAATCAACTGTCATAAAAGTCAACTGTACTAAAAATCAACTGACTTAAAAACCAACTGTACTAAAAACCAACTGACCTAAACTTCTACTTCTTCAGCAATCTGTACAGAAGTAAAAATGGAAGGTTTGGCTCTTCCCCTTCAGAAATTTCATTGGACACAAACCTTACCCACCTAACCTGAACCATCACTAGAACCTATAAAGCATTGAGTCGTAACAATTATGAAGGAGAGGAGTCAAACCCCTCAATTTTGCTTCTGTACAGGTTGCTCAAGAAATATAAATTTATGTCAGTTGGTTTCTAGTACAGTTGACCAATCTCCGAAGAGAAATGTTGGTTATGTGAAAAATAATTCTTGAATTCCAAAAATACATAACAGAAATGAAATAAGTGAGATTGGGGAATGTGTGTTGACGAAGGAAAACGGAGTATACGCCACTTGAGTTTGTCAATTCATAAATAGGCTAAATGTGATGTGAAAGGCCTCTAGAATTAGAATTATATAGAAGAAAAATGTTAGTTATATGAGTAATTATTTATAAATTCCAAAAATACATAACAGTAAAAAATATTTAAATAATATTATTACGACTGACAACCCGTATTTCGGGACAAAGAGAAGGCAAACACCGATACTATGGTCATTTCGTCATATAAAATCATTTTATGTTGTAGGGCCTATAAACAATTGCAAAAACGTCTGTGGAAATTTATGAGATGGGAAATCAATATCTATGTAGAACGACGATTAGACGGTTCTAATTAGTTGAGAGAAGCAAAGATTCCATTTCACATGAGACAAATCGATGGCATATTTTTATGTTTATTTTATTATTTTATTTTGTAACGCAGCGTACACGTCAGACAAATTAACCACTCGACTTACAACTTTCTTTGGGCATTGGTGTCACACCAAAATAGGTTGGTATTGTTACTGATCAAAATCGACCAAGCACTTTTTTCGGAAAATGATATTGAATATTTTCAAATGCCCGTGAGAATAGAATAGAGTGAAATTTTCAATTTACAAATTTTATCCGATTTTTGTAATGAATTTTTCGCCTGATGTAATTATTGTTCTAATACATGTTAGTACCAAGTTTAAATAAATTTGTTCCGTCGTTTTTAAGAAAATAAATGTTTCAAGTCGTGAAAATGATAAACATAGTTTCAAGTTTGTCAAGAATGATCAACAAGTTGGACTGTATTTTGTAGAACGAAGGCACTGACAGACCTAATAGTTTCATAATTTGATGTGTGTATATAGCTTTGGAATACATTTCATATAAATGTCTCGCTCATATCTTCAACCCATATATTGCGTTTGCCAGATTTTTTTAGTATTTCCAATTCCTTCTATTCTTTAGAATTGGGTTGCTATTTAGAGATGATAAGACTCCGGTTCCTTCCCCTCGACCCCCCCCCCCCCTCTCACATATATTGCTAAATAGTAAATACTCTAAATACTCAATTTAGACTTGATTTCCCCCTCCCCCCTTCCCCTACCCTGTATAATTTCTCATCACCTGTAAAAGCTGGTGCAGGTATATGCTCTATACTCACCAAGTGGTAAACTGTTTTTTTCCCAATACGTTGTTAAGTAAGTGTATATTAACTAGGGGAAAAAGGTGTCGACTTGGGTTTGCCAATACGTTAAAGGGTTAAACTGAATAAACTGAGTAAAACTGAATAAGTTATGAAAATTTTTAGAAAAGAAGAGAGAACAAATTCGAATAACGACATTTCGCCGGCCATATTGCAATTAGGACGGCATTATGTTGTTGCTTTTACTGGCTTTTACTGTTGATTTACTTTTACTATTCATTTATATTGGGTATAACGACGCACTGCAATGATAAGCAAGATCTATTGGCGTCTGATGAATGACTAGTGTAACGACGGCATGACGAGGAGGTTTCTTAAGTAATTTGAAGGAGAGTGGGAAGGAAGCGATCGTAGCATATATTGTAGCAACCATATCCTGCAAATGCGTAGACTACAAAGGGAGACCACGAAAAAACCTGTAGGCCAAAAGATGAACGGTGGCGGGTATCGAACTGAGATTTTCATTTATTTGTCTATTTTTAGTCTAAAAGGATTCACAATTCATACTACCGTTATAATAAAACAATACCGTTAAAATCAATACTATGGACATTCAAGGATAACTATAAAGACTTTTTTTTATTACCATTAAAAAGTTGACACAAAACCATTGTTTGTCAATAAAGGCAAAGGTCTATGATCGTTTGAATGGGGCACCAAAACGCGATCTTACCACCCCAAAGAAATATTTAGATATAATGTCGTTATCAACACGTAGTAGAAATTATATTTTTATGTTACATATTATAGCAACAATAGGCTAAATACTAATACAAAATATAAAAAACACATATTAAAACATAAACATACGTGAATGTTAGATGCTATTTGTGTATATAAATACCTAGCAGCTACCAAGATCGACGTCTTTGTGCCAGGTAGTGCCTGTTGACAAGATGTGATGATGTTTGACTTGTGTGGCGATAAGATACAGTGCTGTATCTACAGGAAGAGGACGGGAAATGGCACGCTATCACTCGATTCTACTCCTGATCGTATTGTCGCAGGTACGTTGACCATTTCACTGTCATTGTTGGACCTATGTTCACACAGTTTCATGTCTACTAAAGATTTATCTCAAACGTTTAATGGTTTGCCACGGCTAAGCGAATAAGAATAGGGAAACGCAGTACATGCGTTGTAAGATGAGCGAGATATTTATATAAATCGAAAACTCTACACACCTAGCTATACTTCATTCG
This sequence comes from Brachyptera putata, assembly GCA_907164805.1. Lineage (NCBI taxonomy): Eukaryota > Metazoa > Arthropoda > Insecta > Plecoptera > Taeniopterygidae > Brachyptera > Brachyptera putata. The sequence goes on along the minus strand of OU015467.1, from coordinate 17,068,958 downwards.
GCCATGGGAGTCGATTTAGCGGAATATCAGTTTTCGGGATAACATTTTACTTTAAACATTTTTCCATTAACAATTTACTGCCGTAACAAATATTTTGAGGTAAGTTCTATATATTATAAGAAGGGAAAGAGAGATATGGTCTCAAACTACAGACCCATCGCTCTGTTGATATCATTTTCGCAGATTCTCAAAAAATTGATGTTCAATAGATTAATAGATTTCTTTCAAAAATACAATATCCTTTCCAATACGCAACACGGTTTCCGGAAAGTAAGAAACACTATTTCCGCGGCGTATGACTATACAAGACATACTATGTGCAAAGGATGATAATAGTCATAGGATAATCAAAAGCAAAGGATGCAAAGGATAACAGATAATACAACAGTCGGAGAGTCATTAATATACTATATTGAAGCAAATAACTTAATATATTTTTTTTTTCAATAACATCGAAACTTGATATACAAAATCATTAGACTATGGACCTTATAACTTGGAACTTTATAACTATATTATTTAGAAAAGGTTATCTATACTGTGGCTAAACTGCTGTGACTGTTGTTCAAACAATGTAGTCTATTTTGTAATGAATAAATCTATCTAAAAATATAAAAATACAAAAATCATCTCCCTCAAATCCATTCCATCCCTCAACAGCAGTAATTTCTACTTTTTTATTAATTTATCTTGGGTTTCAACGCACTTTGATGATAATTAAGATCTATTGGCGTCGGATGAACGATCGATGAGATGATGAGATGAAGGTTTCCTAGGTATGGGAAGGATAGTTCGCACATCGTCGCTCTCAGTTGCGTATCCATCGTAGATAGCTATAATCCTATATTAATATACTAGACTATACTAGATTAAAATGAGTAATTATTAAAACAGGAAGGCAGTGATGTAATTGTTTCTTAAACAAATACATTGTTTCTTAATTTGTTTCTGTCGAAGAATGACGGCAAATTTGATTGATTACCAACCATTTATAGCAACAATGTATTTGTCATATTTGTGTATTTACTCGGAAAAAGCCTATACCGATTTCTCGACATGTTGACCACGAAAAACACAGTTGCACATTTGAGAGGAAAAAGAAAGAGCTTGAACAAAGAAAAGAAACATGTAACTTTGTATGTGTCATTTACATCATCGAAACTGTATCTCATTAGTTTTTTAAAAAATATACATTTTTTTTTTTTAAAAGACACCAAAATTAAATTTTCAGAATCTTACTTATATTTTTATAGTTGAATTAATTTGTAATTTTGCGTGAATGTAAGATCAATGTATTTAAACATTTCGTATAGACCTATAGTAACCACATCAGTCACAAATTTACTGGTAACTACTATTTTCCATTCCTCTAAAACAATTACTACTGTATTCACCATTTGTATGCCGCTTAATAACTTGCCCCTTTCAGTTGACTCCCCCCCCCCCCCTTCATTTACCTTTCATATTCATAGTCATTATATTTATTTTATCTTTGTATATATTACACACTCTACAATCAATGTTTTAAAATATTGTTCTATCAACATAATTTTTTTTTTCTTAGAATAAATCAATTATTTGTATAAATTATTTTGTGTCCTCATATTGGCAGCAAAATTTGTATTTCTGTGTTTAAAAAGTTTCTCTCAACATAGATTCAGTCATAAAACAAAACATACAATAGCCTTTCTAAGCACATGATTTCATTTCAGCATCTGACCGTACGGTGTTCAGCTCCACCGTTTCCCACTGGAGAATTCGAAATGCTCCAGGAGAGAGAATATGGAATCGAAGTTGTAAGAACTTTGTACGATAGCATCATCGAAAGGACCGACAATATCAAAAACCAATTTCAAAGTTGGTTACTGCTGAAGAGATTTATTGCCTCGCCAAAAGCGATTCCATATGTGAGACAATTAATCAAAAATACGTACCGTGATAACAAACAAGACCACATGGATATTATCGTAGCCTTCATCAACGTAATCAATAATTACAACTTTGACAATACGTTGAACGAAGAGGATGATAACTTGAGCGATCGCCTGGATCCCGAAGTTCAGAAGATAATCAACGAAGCAAAAGTCGGGTACCGGCATAAACTGTCTTTGGGTGCAGATAGGACAGAGAAGCCAGCAGATAATATCGATGATATGGCCGATATCAGCGATATTTTAGCAGACTACTCCGATATTATTCATGCATTACACAAATCCAATGCAAACACAAAATTCAACTCTTTCCAAAAGAAGAAAATGGACTCTAACGAAAAATCAAACGATGTAAATGTGTTAGATGATGATTTTCTCAAGACGAAAGGTGACCAGAAAAAAAGTGTGCATAAGAAATCAAAACAAGCTAAACTTGACAAACGTAATGAGCATTTGAAGAACAGAACTAAATCAGAAATCGTCTCTTCAGGTTACGATAAAAAAAGTAAAATACACAAAGCTGTTTTGGGTAGCCCCGATGAAAGTGCTTCCGACAGTTCGTATGGTTTTCGCGACTGGAATTTGTCGACCATTGCTCAATGGGTTACGACAATACTAGGATTTGGTATGAATACCGATACAGAGAAGGAACAATGCGATGCAAAACGGGAAGAAAGTACCGTGGCGACGACAGCAGAAACGAGCACTACAAACGAAATGCCCAAAATACAGATAATTGTCAAGGTTGACGACGCTCGTCAGAACAGTGATGGCGCTAAACCCGTGATAACCGTCAATGTAGACGGAAATAATAGGAACGTTAGTTACCAGAATGCACAAAATGAGGATAACAACAATAATATTGACGAAGCAGGGAGTTCGGAAAACGTAAACAATGATACGTACACAGAGGTTACAACTGCAGATCATAAATATTCTGATGAAGATGAGTATCATGATCCGACTGACGAGCCTACAAGCACGCCAAATACAGTATCCAACGATACCATCGCAGAATCAGATCAACAAACTCAGGCAACTGGAGTACATTCAGAAGAGCAGGCTACGTCGAAGAATCAAGCGCCCAATCCAGACACAGAGGATGATGAGAATACAAATGTCAATATGAATCTAGAAAAAGGAATAGTAAATAAAAAACGAGAAATACAGATGTTTAAAAAAAATGTCACTCGAGATGTCAAAAATATATCTCATGAGATGAAGGTAAATCAAATTGAAAATAGCACAGTGAAGGTGACGAAATCGTTGGAAGAATCGGAAAAGGGATCATCAGAAGGCGACGAAAAACGAAAGTGGCTTTAAAGAACAAGAAACGAGTGCCTTAAGTAAGCTGATTAACTAATTAATATTTAATCATCAGTTGGTACAATCGGCTCTTACAGCATAAGCATCAACAGCATTTGAGCACTTGCAATGGTCAAACTCAAGTACCGGTATGTCAAAATAGTATCACTTTGGTAAAAGTTAATATATATATATATTTTTTTATATATACATATATTATTTATATGTACCGGTATATAATATGTAAAAGTTAAAACTAATAAAATTCTTTGAAAATCATTAACTTGGTTTTGATTTCTGTACAGTATCTGTTTTCTAAATAAATTCACCAAGAGACACTTCACAAAATAAAACCCTCAACATTCAAAATTTTAAAAACCAATCAGCCTACCAAAAGAACTTTTTTTTTCTACTCACCATATTAATTTTAAAATATGGTATTCAAATAAGTGTAATAACTAAAATGACAAGAAACCGAACAATAAATAAATGAAGAACAGTTTGAATGATATCTTACTCACACTTAACTTGATATAGTTATATCAGTTTAGTATTACCCTCAGATACAACTTGGATAGCCTGTATTTTTTATTTTTTTTATGTTGCTCAACGACCCCACCAACAGCCAGGTTATATGGGGGTACGAATGAGCAGATGATAATGAAACGATGAAGTGATGATAGGTGAAAGGACGTTTACAAAAACCCATGCCATACGCGGGACTCGAACCCACGCCCAACGGTGACTTCAGTTACTACCGCTAGCGATAATTGACTTAGCCACCGGGGCGGCAGATAGCCTGTATTCTACCTGTACATGTGTACTGACGTGTCTGTACATGTATATATTAAACGTCTAAAACATGGACCATGTGTTAGAATACGAGAGTAATATCGCCTTTGTGGTGCCCCGTCCAAACGATCTTGTAGTCTTAACTGGGGAACAATGATTTTGTATCAAGTTTCGATTTTATCTTCAAAAAAAGAATACAGGAGTGGAAATGATGTGTTTGGAATAACATTGGAACTTGGGTCATTTGGACTCATTATGTGGCATTGTCACTGTTTATTAAAAATTAAAAATTATTCAATTCATTAATATAGTACAAAATCTAAGATGCATATATGTTCAACTTGATAACAAGTCAATATAGAGAAGAATTGCTATACCAGCAATTGAACGCACACATTAATATCTATATGACTGTTAGGTATACAATATATCACAATTATTTGCAAATGTACAAAATATGTCGAATACTAATACTTTTTGATTCGCCATCTACTATATCTGGCATACAGTTGAAAAAAAGAACACATTCTTCAGAAATTTATAAGCCTACATTGTAATTCAAAATGAATATACAGTTTTAAATGGAAAAAATACACTACCGGTACTCAACTTTTATTGTGAGACTTGTTTGAGAGTAGTCCTACCATATCATATTTGGTACACACGCATGAAACGAGTTATTTCACTAAAATTCAGTCAAATATATATTCAGTTGATTTAAATAAATTAAATAATCATAAATATGTTAGTATCGTTACTGAAATCAGGTATCCAATAATGGGCTATTATATCCATCACTTGCCGTCCCTTTGAAACATTTATTTTACGTTAAGATCCAATTTGAAATTCATTTTCATTGGGTTATTTACCAGTAAATCATACTACATTTTTGAAACTGTACCACAGTTTTGTCCCTGCTAGCAGTGGCTTGTTGCTGGTAAACTTATTATCCCTCGTTAGTCATTATTCTGATATGAATTCATTTGAATAAGATTGGAAATAGGTTTTAAGAATAATACCGAAACTTGCTCGCTTCGGGGCTAGGGGTTTGATCAACTTGATCATACAATATATTAAAACATTTCATTTCTCCACTCTAAAATAGCAACGTACTATCAAACAGTTAATTATCATATAAATTACACAGCTTCGGATAAATAGCGGATTCAGTAAGGTCACTTTTGGCCGAATAATGCCGATAAGTTGTACTGTACAGGTCTTCGAACATTGCACATTGATATTTACTTTCACACTAAAAGAACTTCATGTTTAATAATGGACAACATCACCGCTTCTGGACAGAATAGAGCTGAAAAAAAGAACTAACATTAATCCCTAGTTAAGAGGAAATAAAAATTATGGGGCAGATATGCATGATTGGATGTATATACAGTATTCCAGTAAACTCTTTCTAATTCGAAATACAATGAACAAAAAAATATCCATTTTGAATTATGAAAGTTTAAATTAACGGAAAAAATATTCAAGATCAAGCTTATGGGTCAACTCTGTAAGGACCAGAACTAGTAGGCCTATTTGAATTGGAATAAATCTGAATTAAATCAAGAACTTGAAAATGGGTTTACTATATATATATATATATACGCTTACGGTCACATAAAATGATTTTTCCGATGTTTAAATTTAAATTGAATCTACGCATACTTTGGGGCTGAATTTTCACACACCGTATATGGACTGCGTACGTGCAATGTCTGCTAGTTTTGGTGTGAATACTATCAGTAGGCCTACATTTTTTTTAGGATGGATGATAATATGACTGAATCGACCACTTCAAGTGATAGCAAGTGTACATTATGTATGTGTACATATTAGTAAATAAGTATACATAAGGTTTACCGTGTATATAGATGTAACGTATGTGTCGAGGACCTACATTTACTTTTTAAATAGGTACTTCAATGTAGTAAAGTGAACTCATGCTTGTTCTAAAGACAAACTCAACCTAGAAGGTAAAAGACTGAAAGAATCTAGTTTCTTCTTTTTTAAATACCTACTAGATTGGATTGAACGGTACACTGTAAGAAAAACAAAGATTCTTTGGCATCTGTGAATGATGAATGAGATGATGGCAAGATGAGATGAAGGTGTTTTGAAAGTGAGAAGGAAAAGGTTGTGGGCTGTTCTTGAGGAACCATCTCACTATTCACTTCAACGACCGAGGGAAACCACAGAAAACCTCAGTCAGGATGGTCAATCTGTTGGAACAGAACTTCGGTCTTCTAAACAACGGTTCTGCACTAGTGACTGATCTAACCGTCTTTGAACATACCAAGGGATGAATTTCCTTTCACATTCGTCGCAAGGCGAAAGAGCATCGTTCCGTCTTACCAAAGCATTGAAAGTTTTCTTTAGATTGTTTCAATTACTGCATTCGACAACACAAAATACTCTCAACAATATAATTTGTGTAAAATAATCAAATGGCAGCTAGGTATATTCCAATGCTTACAGACGGTCAGCAAAGAAATGATTACGTCCACTAGACATAAAAATAACACATTCGGGACAGACCGTATGGTCACGAAAATACCACAGGCTGGTTATACCGTCGTATATGTTTTCCATCAATAATGGTCAATTACGCAATTTTCCAGTCTATCGATCTACCTAAATTTCATTATAGCCCACTCTCGACTTATAATAAAAACTAAAAAGGCACCTTCTAAAACCTACGATAAATGCAAAAAACTCACTTCCGAAAGTACAACACTCTAAAAATGTCCCTGCACAGCTTACAGACGCACTATACTGACGACCAAGATCTATTGGCGTCAGTTAATGATAAACGAGATGGTGGGATGATGGGATGGAAGTTTATTTTATTAGATGAGCGTAGCAAAGATTTTCATTCCATATACCGAAAAAATTTGGGCTTATTTTTTTTTATTTTTATTTTTTTATGTAATTTTCTCTGCCGCATACAGGTCAGAAAAAATAATCAATCAACTCGAAACTTATTTTTCAAATTGGTATCACACCAGAATAGGTTGGGATTGTTTTTCAGAAAAATCGGTCAAACCGTTTTTCCGGAAATAATTTGGAAAGTATGGAAATTCGCCATAAGAATAGGCCGGGGAAGGAATACTTAGAAAACCAAAATTTTCCAAAAGCTCTCAAATTGATACTGAATATGGATAAAACTATCATACATATTTTAAGCGATTTATGGAACAATCGGATGTGAAAAAACGAAGAAAACGCATTTTTAATGTACTTTTTTACACATCGATAAAAGCAAAAGAAAGCAATTGAGGAACTATTAAATGTGAGCAACAAGTGTCACGAATAAATTAAAACGATTAAAATCTGTGATGGATATCAAGAAGGCACTGGTACCATTGCTGGGAAACCAAGGTCCATATACCAACAGACAGCCGCGGTTTTCAAACCTTTGAAGTGATCCATGGCCTGTAAATGTACACTGAGCTGACCAAATGTTCTTAATTCTACATTTCCATACTTCTAAGCTCAGGCGTTTTCCCAGTTATATGTTTTCGAATAGTGGGAAGGAGTCGGTTGTGACCTTTTGTTAAGGAACCATCCCAGTATTGACCTGAATGACAGAGGGAAACCATTAACAACCCCAGTCAGGATGGTCGACCATGGCGGGAATCGATTCACGTTCTCCATAACGACGGTCAAAAGTGCTAGCCACTCGACCACTCGTCTTAGTCTAAATACTTCTTTTACGTTTCTATGATCTGGACCGGAATTTCGTTTTTAATAAAATGTTCACCCTACCGTAGATTAGGGTTGCCAATCGATATCGAATATACCCATCGATTTTCGATATCATCATTCGATTCGATATCGAATCAATTTATACAATTTTCGATCACTTCGATATCGATAAATTCGATATCGAGTAAATAAACAGCGGGCTGTCAGTCGTGTTTGTCCTATTCTTAGCACTGACAACCAACAGACTCTGTATAATTGTGACCACTTCGTATGGGTGTTGGTGTCAGTCATTCGTTGATGCTGGAAGTGTGAGTGTCGACACAACGCAAAGGCAGATTATCACTAAGCCTCGCAAAGAGATTACAGGCGACTAAATGAAGATGATTCAGACCTTAAAATATTTCGACAATTTCGATTGATATTCGATATCATCATTTCAATTCAATATCGAATGGAATTCCTAATACTTCAATATTTTCGATCGATTTTCGATATAGCACATTTCGGTACTGTTTACGTTTTCTTGATCGATTGGCAACCCTACCGTAGATGCATCTCTCTATTCTACTTCCCTATAGCTTGACCGAGCCCAACCTGCAGACACTATTCAATGTGACAACGTACCGACATCGGCTATCCGCAGGTCGTCCACCAGATGCATGTCCCTCTCCGTCGAGATGACGTAATAGCGCAGCTCCGTTTTGTTGACCTCTTGGATCTGTTTGACCGTCGGCCGGTGGCTGTCGACCTTGCCACCGGCGATCTCTATTGCCTGCTTCAAGAACTTACGAGCAGGCGTCACACTCGGAGTCACGTAAAACGTTTTACCCTGAATAAAGTGAATCAATTGGTATAGCATCGGGTTGTTTCCAACGACCTTACCGACGGCTACATTACGTGCAAGTAGGACAACGATAAAAGCGGGTGATAATGAAACAATGAAGTTAAGATTGGTGAAAGCATAGAATGAAGAAATTCTTTCAGAGTCAGTGGAAAAGGTAGTGGGAAACTTGAATTTGTTGGTTCTTGTGGAACCATCTATGAAAAAATTAGAATTAATTTGGGAAAATTTATTGGTGTAGAAATCCACTTGACATTTTTGTAAAGGTTTACATGACTTACCTTGAACAGTTCCTTGCGATTTTGTTTGTCCAGAATACTCGACAAATCGAGGTTGCCAATACCTTTCAGCACGGAGTCTTGGAACTTGTACGGAGTTTCGTCTAAACAGAATGAATTTCATAAAGCGACTGCTTGTTGCCAAGTAACCGACTTGTTTGATTTGTTTGTTGATAAAAACAACAGAGTGTGTTGGTTAGTAACAATTGTTACAGTCAACAGTCTACTAAAACAGTCATCTTCAAGAATGCTGTGGAATTACTATACTGGTATCCACAAAAGAAAATGTTACAATAATAATAATAATTATAACAATAATAGTAATAAAAATAATACAGGTCTAAATGATAACATAAAAACAGAGATAGGCCTGAACTACAACTGAGATACAATGGTACTTGATATTCATTTTTTTCAAGGGGTAATCATTTTTATTCATTTTAAAGAAGGAGAGATGGAAGATGGGAGTAAGACGAGCTGTGGAAGAGAGAGGGAGACATGGATTGAAGTAAAGAGCGGTGAATGGTGGAAGGACAAAGAGGAATGGAGGGAAGTGGTGACAAGAGTCGAGGTGGAGAAGAAGGAGGAGGAGCAGAAGCAGGCCGAGGAGGATTATAATTTTATATTGGGTTTAACGACGCACTGTAATGATAGTGCAGATCTAATGGAGTCGAAAAGGAAGAAGGAAGAGGACTTGGGTCTGTCGAACCCAAGTCAACATGTTTTGCCTAAAGTTTATATACTTGGATCTGGCAAGCTCAATTTGGCATGTTTTTTCCCTAGTTCATGCACTTACCTGGTTTGAAAATGTATACAGTAAACCCTCGTTAATCCAAACTCGGTTAATCTGAACTTTGACATATTTTGAACTTGAAATTGGTTCCCAGCTGAAGGTATAGGCATTTCAATGTTGATTAATATGGTACATGCGAAATCAAGTAAATCGTACTTCGAACTAATCATCCCTTCAACTGCTTCAACACTGATTTCGGATTGGCTAATCCGAAATGATTCAGTAAATTCTTTGAATTTATCATTATTTTCCCAATTTCCATCCTTTTTATTTGACGCGTAACAATGAGTCAAAGCACGCACAGCTGTTCCATGCTTTGTGTGTGTGCCATCTAACCGAATGCAAACCAAATCCGTCTGGATGCAGTTGACTTTGATAATGTTTGAGCTCGAAATCGTAAATACTCGTTTGTCCAACTCGGGACGGCCGAGCGCCAATACTCTTCCATTTCGGATTAGTGAGGGTTTACTCTATTTGGAAATAGAAGAATTAATTCAAACCGAGTAACAACGGTGCAGGTAGCTCACCTAGGAACCTGCGCTGCACGTAGCTATCCACGAGCCACTGCTCGCTGATGACGAACCGCACTGTTGAGATGCAGCAGAGCAGCTTGAACGTCATCTCCGGCTCGGACATGACCAGGTGCGTGGCCTCGTTGTAGTTGGTCGTGAGTATCCCACCCAGCTGAGCCAGTCTCTGCGGCCAACGACAACCGAAACATTCGTTAATCACTTGACAGGCCAGGTAACAACATCACAACCCTACCTACCATGCCGTGTAATTTACAGGTTATGTTGCACACATTTTTGTGGTAATATGAACTTTTATAACATTTATGGCGGAAGCAAATGGTTTTATTGTACAGTGTCAACAAACGCCGATGGTACTTTCAACCATAGATATATATTATCTTAAGTCTGAGATACATTACTCAACGTTAAGAGGGCGTACATAATAGTGTCTCGGCAGCAACTTCACGCACACCGGTTTCCGCCATATTGGACAGTGATTTTGTATCAAGTTTCGATGTTATTAAAAAAAAAAAAAAATATTGGACAACTTGAACCAAGGCATAGCAACCACATAAATAGAGATCTGTGCTAGCACAAGGCCTGATATAAATAATATGGAAGGCATTGGCTAGCGGCACCTAGCCTCTAAGGCCTTCTTTAATACATAATAATAATAATACAGCTGGTCTTACTTTTTAACGTCCATTATGGCCGCCCGATCGGTACGAGCATATGTAGCTAGCTGGCCGCAGAGTAACATATCTCGGTAATATATATCTACGTTTCAACACGTCTATAGATTTTATACAAATACGCCCTAAACAGCTGGTTACACAGATCTGGAATACCCTTGAACGATACAACGGTACAACAGCGATAAACCAAGGTCGTAACGACAGAACGCCGGCCGGAACACTTACCTTCATGAGGTCGGCGTGCTGACAGTTGGAAAACATGACGACGGGCCTCTTGTCGAGCGGCGGCAGTTCGATGTTGATGACCTCGAGGTTGGAGAGAACGTTCTCGCTGTCAGACGGCCCGGATCCGGCGGCCGGCTTGCTCAGCTTCGGTCGCTTGGCGGGCGGACGCTGTGTCTGCGCCAGCAACTTCGTTTTCTCGTACGACTCTTGAGTGATGTTGATTGGCATCTTCCACGCGGCTGCACGGAGACAAAGTGTGTTTCAAGTAGGGTTGCCAATCGAAATCGAATATTTCGATCGATTTTCGATATCATCGTTTCGATTCGATATCGAATCAATTAATTCGATATCAAGTAAATAAACAACGGACTGTCAGTCGTGTGTCAGATACTGGAGAGAACAAGCAGCAAGCCAAACATACTTTGGTTGGATGATCGCGTGTTTGCCCCCTTCTTAACACTGACAACCAACAGTCTCTGTATAATTGTGACCATTCTGTAAAGATGGACAGTGGCACAGACGGAACCAGGTCCAACATTCCCCTCGCCTCCCGGATCACACTGTGCTGCATGTGCCGATAAATCATTCTATTTGAAGTTTGAATCACTAACTAATGTCAAGCTAACTGCAGTTACCTGGGCGCAAAGCATCATGGGTAAAAATGTTCCAACTGAGGTAAGGTGTTCACACTGATAGCGATGAAAGGGTTGTTAGTGACGTCATGCACTGCCATCTTCCTGTTTACTGTTCATTTTCATATTGTGTATTATAGATTTACAGATTTTCTGTCGATATCCCGCACTGTCTTCAAACAAGGCCATCTATATAATTTACATGACATAAATATAAAGATGGCCATGCTTTGAACCAACAATACGACGATGCAAAAGATGTTCTTTTTCAAGAGGGCGGTGGATTTTGATCTCTGTTTCTAACTGCATTCACAGAACGAGACTTGATGTAAGTTAGTGCTAACTGCGTTCCGTTCACATTACGTTGTTAACTACAGTTAGAGGCTTAATCATCGTGTAAACGGGGTATAACGGGATGTCAGGGTCTGCTTACCCATTAGATGGGGCACTTGCGCGTAGTCGACCCGCAGCGGGTTCTGGACGTTGTAGCTCTGGTACTTCTCGGCGTCTGTCCGCTGCAGGCAGGAGAACTGTCCAAACAACAGCTCGTTCAGCCACTGGGCATTCACCACGGGCACCTTCAGGTCGCGGGCAGTCTCATACTTCTTGCCTTTAGGCCTGGAATAGCACGATTGAACACATGTAAAAATAGCAATTGCTATAAAAGCGATGAAATCTAAAAGTGCTTGAATGCATGTTTTTCTAATATTTTGTGATGTCTCAATACATTTGTTGTTGTTTGATCATGTTTTTGAAAGGGCGCCAAAGCGCTACAAACGTCTAATTCCGCTACGTCTTAAAGTATTGGCGATATAAACGCTGTATTCAGTATAAAAGCATGCTATTTTTGGCAAAATCATATCGATTTGGGAGTAAAAGGATGAAGTCAGTTAGGGAATTTCGAGAGCAAAAGTTCAACTGCAAATGTAGGTGGTAAATGAGGCATAGATTTAGGCCGGTGTTTACACAATTTTTCCAAAAACAACAATAGGCGTGTCTGTATACCTATTGTACCCTATTTAATGGTTTTATGCCAAGTTATTTTACGCTACAAGACATTATTGCGCTACAAAACACGATATATCAAAATAATGGTTGCCTCAAAGTGCTATTTTCAAAATTCTAAATGCCATGAAAAGATGTTTACATGTCTCTAAGAATGATCAACTGTCAGCAACGAAGAATAAATAATATGCATACGATTGGACGCATGGATTATTAATCGCCCATCTAGACACCGTCATATTACGAGCGGGTCGGACGGATTCGTTCGGGAGGGTTCGGCTCCTTGGTCCGATCCTGAGACAAGCAGATTGTTCAGATATGTTTACAACTCCATCTATTCGTTGCGTCTAATTGGCTCAAGCGGTATGACGTCTACCTGGTGTGCTGGTGGGCAGGGTTCGATTCCCACACCTTCCTTCTTTTTTAATATTTTTCAAATATTATATTAATGCTTTTGGCTAAAAGTTATGGGTCGGGAATATTTTTGTTTTCTAAACCGATATTGTTTGGCGACACTATTGGAATATTGGGATTATTCTTTATAACAAATCGCGAAGGGAGCCGAACGAATCCGGTTGGTGGCAGCCGACTCGCTAGTGTCACATTGAGACGATCTGATTTGATACATCAAAGCAACCGCAGTTGAACAGTCCACCTGATTGGTTGATATAACTCACCCCCTGCAGATGAGGACGTGATTGTGGCGGGAGAACGTGTTGGTCCACTTGGCTCCGGTATCCTCGATCATCCACCGGATGAGCATGCGCTCTCGCCCTTCGAAGCCCGAGTGAGACATCAGGTAGTTCTTGCACGGCTTATCGTCGCTACGAACAGAGGAGATATCGGTATTGTAAAAGAAATGTTTGCGGAGATAGTCGGTTCTCACTGTTAGCACTTTGCAATGTACAGTTCATTTTAGTTAGATTTTTTTTTAAATCATTTTATTGAATATTATCAATTTGTTCTATTAAATTTCCATATTTTTTTTTAATTTCCTCAAGTGTAGGCCTATATCTGACATTTTTGTTCAGAAGCAGCTTTTAAATAGTGTGGCAAGGGGTTAGTGAGGACAGTAGGTGTTCAAGGACTTTGATGGTAGTGGAAAAGGGGTTATCATTAAATTAGGCATAGATACAATGTACATGTATAATAGTCCTAAATAATAATATAAAAACAGCCGTAGGCCTAAACTACAACTGAGATATAATGTACGTAACTTTTATATTCATTTTTTTTTCATTTATGAATACCGTATAACGTGAATAAAGTGATACGACGGAATGACCTACTTGTACGGCAGAGGGAAGTGTAACGCTTCCCAGGGCGGCAACACTTGTTTCTTTAGCACGACATCATTGAGCCAGTACGCTGTGACGCATCGTTTGCCGTCTCGTAGCGCCTGAAACAAACAGGAGCAGACGGCTGTAGAGACTAGAAACGAGGGTCTCAGATTCGATATCCAACTGGAATATCCTATCAATAAATACATTTCCAACACTTGAAAGTGAAGCATTGTTCATTTAATTGTGACATTTTTATTCGGTCCTTCAACTGTTACAGTAATTCACTATTTCCGACTATTAATTCTCATTTTCCCTGGATATAACCTTCCTTGTATGAACTTGACCACTTGAGCTCGAACATCGTCAACGACCGCATTCGGTCGGATGGCACGTACAAAGCAGGGAAAACGTCACGTGCTTCGACTTATTGTTATGCGTCAAATTAAAAAAAGGAAATTGGGAAAATAATTATTAATTCAAGGAATTTACTCAAACTATTTCGAATCCAATCCGAAATCAGTGTTAAACCAATTGAAGCGACAAAATATTAGTTTGAATTACGATTTAGCTGGAATTCGGACTAACCATATTAATTACCGGTAACATTGAAATGCCTATCAGCCAAAGACTGATTTCAAATTCGAAATACGTCAAATTGGTAATTTTGTGTAACGCAGTACCAAATGGTTGGGGTTAGTGGTCAAGGTTGGTGCCCTCACTCCAAAGATCGCTGACTGTGATCAATGTCCCTGTAATTTCATACTTTATATGAGTTTTTATTCAATTATTTAGATAACAATTTTAGGCGTCAGGTGCCTTTTTCGATAGATTTGATGTTTACCTATTAGAAAATACAATATTTAGGAAACAAATTGCAATATAAGGGATGGTACCGAGTATGACAAATTCACCGTCAAATTCTGTATCAACCAAATTTGTATTAACGAGGATTTGTTGTACCTGCTTGACTATGCCGGTGGTCTGCGTCATGCAGAGGATGTGCGTGACGCGGTGGCTGTAGACCGTCTCAACTTCTCCCCCCTTCTTGGCGATCTGCGCCCGCCACATGCCCACCTCCGTCGGCATGAACGTTTGGTACTCGGTGATCAGGAAGATGCACCCGAGAAGGCACAGCTCGGACGGTACTAGCGGTAGAAAGGGTACGATTATTTTTTCAATTTTTTTTATTGGGTTCTACGGTGCACTGTTATGATAGCGAAGATATATTGGCGTCGGATGGATGATTAATGAGTTGATGGGATGATGAGATGAAGGTTGAAGGGATAGTGGGAAGGATAGTGGGAAGGAAGCGGTCATGGCCGACTTATTGTAGGAACCATCCCGACATTAGCCTAGACTAGAGGGAAACCATGGAAAACCCCTGTAAAGATGGTCGGCGGCAGGGATCGAACTGAGTTCGAAATTCCCCCCGCCTCCCGGATCACATGAAGCAAGCGTGTTGACCACTGCGCTGTACGTGATGGAGAAATTTAGCATCAATGAAATCTGTGACTATAGCTATCTACGATGGATACGCAATTAACGTAGACTTCTCCCGTGTTCTCCCAGCTGACGATTATCTACGTACTGAGAAACCTTCGAGGCCACCTAGATACGCCACCGAGGCCACCTAGATACGCCACCGACGCCACCTAGATATGCCACCTAGATCGCCTATATAAGCTAGCTACAGGCTCTACAGGGCTCTGATGGCCTGAGTAGTCACTGTAAAATTGAAACATCGCCGCCTAGATCGCCTACAAATTAGCTGAATGTCTGAGTAGTCGATCTTTGTGGCTTATGTAATCGGTTTCATAGATCCATAACAACGTTGAGCTCAGTTGCGTATCGATCGTAGATAGCAATTGTCCTAGATGAAATAGACCGTCAACTCTACATCTTTCACAAGCGTATATAGATATTTTCGTTTTTCTTCATCTTTAATGGTATTTTGACTCATTCGCCATTATATTCGATTTTACTATTTTTCATCATAAAAATCTTTTTCAGAGCATTTAGTCATTTCAGGAAAATATTAGCGGATATGAAGACAATGAGCTGTATTGTATGAAAAATTATTTTTGAAAAAAAGTGTGTACAAATATAGAATGAACTTGAGAAACAATGGTCCAGTTGAAAAGAATCGTTATCTCTTTCCTCGAATAACTATCAGTAGCAAGTGGTACTCGGACAGCTCGGAAAATATGCTTCATGTTTTCACGATTTTTCTCTATACGGATTTATTCTGATATAGGACTAGTGTAGACAGAAAAATTTCGATTTTGATTAGGGACTAGGTTCCATTCTACAAATACTTACGCTTGAGCTTGGGATTGTGTCCGTAGAATTGTTCACGGGGTTGTTGCTCGACGGTCGGGAACTTCGCTGCGTCGGCCGCTTGTCTGGAACAACATTCAATCGATTCGTACACGGGTACAATTACGGCAATACCTATCGACGATCTAGGGTTACCGTTGGATGAAAAAGTCAACATTCAATCAATCTATGTCCATAACCTTGATCATTATTAGAAAGTAGGACTTGATTTAAAGAATACATTTTTGTGATGGACGATATGAGAGATGGATGATAGATGATGATACATTATAGGAGAAGCTGTGATATGAGAAATAATGAGGTGGTACAGGTTGGAGGAAAAACGTGAGACAGAGCACAAAAACACACACACAAAATAGACTAGACATGAGTGCTGGGAGGTAGGTTTCACAAGAGTCAACAAACTCAAGTTTCCCACTACCTTTTCCACGGACTCTGAAGGTAAGTGAAAATAAACCTTGATCAAGTAGTCGACCTAAACCCTAGAGGCTTATTCACAATACGACATGACACCAACGATACCACGTAGCACTAATACCCAACATATGACGAGAACACAGAATCAGAACTGGCTTAGCGTGCAAGGGCAAAGAAATGTGCAAGGGCAAAGAACCAGTAAAAGAAAAACATCCACTCCGGAAAAAGATCTATCCAGGAAAATTCAACATTGGTGAAATGGGAGTAGGGTGGAGTAGGTTAGTAAGTACATAAGATCCCGTGAAAGTTCAATTCGCGATTTTTTTTGCTTTTAACGTCAATTTGGACTACCGGACAGTATTATATAGCTACTATTGGTAGGGCCGCTAGCCAAACTGAGCATGAATCAGCATTTCGGATTGGTCAGAAAACCGCGTCTATCTTCTTCCCTCTCATTCAAGTACAATCGTCATCTGCCGCTGGAAAAATGTACTACTCGTTTGAAAAAAACGTTTGACCGGGGAACTTTTCAACTTTTGAAAAGTTTGTGACGAAAAAGGAACTTTTACTTAGTTCACGTTCATTATGTAAAAAACGAACGCGTTCATATAAATGTTCACGAGAACGCGTTCATTTTGCAAGTTCACTCCCCAACACTGACTGTTGGTGGGGTCCATTGAGCAACATTAAAAAAAAAAAGAAAATGAGTACGAACCGTCCGGCTGCGGCCTTGCTGGGCGCCGGCGCCTGTTGCTGGAGCTGTGGTGTTCCCGCCGTGCTCGGGATCGTGTTGCTCGACCCCGCCACGACGTTGGGGGCTCGAACCGGGGACCCTCCGGTCGCGTTGGTGATGTTGCCGAGAGTCCTGCGCTGCTGCTGCTGCTGGAAGGTAAATGACGGTTCATTGTTCGCTCAACGAATCCAGATTGGATAATTTTATTCAAGACTAGGGTTGCAAATCGATCAAGAAAACGTAAATGATACCGAAATGTGCTATATCGAAAATCGATCAAAAATATCGAAATATTAGAAATTCCTATTGATATCGAATCGAAATGATGATATCGAATATTGAGCGAAATTATCGAAATATTCTAAGGTCTGAATCATGTTCATTTAGTCGTCTTTAATATCTTTGCCAGGCTTAGTGATAATCTGCCTTTGCGTTGTGTCGACACTCACACTTCCAGCATCAACAAATGACTGACACCAACACCCAAACAGAATGGTCACAATTGTACAGAGACTGAATTGATTGTCAGTGTTAAGAATATGACAAACACAACTGACAGCCCGTTGTTTACTTACTCAATATCGAATACACTTTCGATATTGAAGTAATCAAAAATCGAATGAATTGATTCGATATCGAATCAAAATTATGATATCAAAAATCGATCAAAATATTCGATATCGATTGGCAACCCTATTCAAGACAGACAAAATTCGACGGTAAAACTTGCGTGTACGCTGTCAGCAGTGGTTAATTTGTGGCTAAGCCCACGTAAGCCCGGCTTATCCACCTTTTTTAGGGAGTCAGCCGGGCTTGCTCACTCTATTTCTAGTTCTGGTGTAATGTAAGATCAATAAATTAACAAAACGCGTAAAATGCTCGTAAAATGCTCATCAAAATGCGTAAAATGCTACAAATTTAACTGGACCCACATGAACTATTAAAAATCTAACATTGTTGACATTTTATTTGTAACATTTCGTGGGCCACATTGGATTTAGAAGCGCATTCTATCGTTACTTTTAGCGTCGAATTAGATACATGATTAGATTAGCGATCAAGATTATCGTGAATCGATTTAGAAGCGCATTCTATTGTTACTTTTAGTGTCGAATTAGATACACGATTAGATTAGCGATGAAGAAGATCGTGAATCGTACCTGGTAGGCGAGAAGTTTGGCAGGGTCGGTGGGCGGGGGCTGGGGCCTGGCCCCCTGGAGGCCCATGCTGCCGGCCAGGACGCCGGGAGGGGGCTGGTGTTGCTGCGCATGGTGGGCAGCCGTCATCATGCGCAGCTGGCCGGCTGCGCTTCCCTCCTGCTGCTGCGTAGAAACCTGACAAGCAAAGCAAACAACGGTGAGGTGTGTACGCATGTACCATATTGTCCCGAATATCAAGCCGAGGGTTTTTCTAGAAATTGCGAGTCCAAAAGTCACCCTCGGCTTATATGCGGATCTCGGGTAAAAATCGGTCAAAAACACGTTTTTCACTTAACATAATTGGGCGCACTACACATGCACACTCTTAACAATGGAATCAACTTGAAACTGCAAAATATTGCACTAAA
Source organism: Brachyptera putata (assembly GCA_907164805.1). NCBI lineage: Eukaryota > Metazoa > Arthropoda > Insecta > Plecoptera > Taeniopterygidae > Brachyptera > Brachyptera putata. The sequence continues at coordinate 17,049,907 of OU015467.1, read as the reverse complement.
AACACATTTAATAATGTTTTATCATGAAGAGGCATGATTTTCTCAATTTCCATAATTTTTATTTGACGCGTCGTAATAAACAAAGGCACGTTGAGCTCTAAGCTGCATTGCCTTGTCAGACCTTGACGAGTAGTCGGGCCATATGACGATCACGCGTCATAGGCACTAGCCGAGTACCCACGATTGTGAGGCCCCTAGCAACGGTTTCTCACACGCAGTTGGCATAGCTTCCTAACGCGCGCAGTACGAAATTGACTGAATTCCAAATCGGAAGAGTGATGATTTACGTGGAAAAGGAGAGAAACCCTTTTTTCAATTGTTGATCTAAAAGTTTGGGGTCGGCTTATATTTGGGACAATACAGTAATACCTTGGTAAGTTTCCCCACCCATATGCTACCTTATGTTGAATAGTTCCTTTGGTGAGTCTTTCACTCAGGTGTCTAGCTAGGTTTTTAGTCTGGCCCTCTGAAAAAACATATTAGAGAGCGTAACAATGTACAACCGTAAACAATGTACTTCCGACTTACCTGCTGCGGAGAGAGGTTCGGGGTGCCTGTCGCACCGCTTTGCAATCTTATGTTCAACATGTTAGCGAGTGCCGTCTTCGTCTTCGGATTAACAACCAGACCTTGCTGATCTTGCACAGCCAGCTCATCTACTTGTTGTTGTTGTTGCTGTTGTTGCTGTTGTTGTTGCTGCTGCTGCTGTTGCAGTTGCTGCTGCAAGGGCAATTGCTGCGCGACTTGGGCACCCTGTTGAGTGGCCAGAACCTATTCAACACGTTGAAACGGAGATTACTTACGGGTTTTTAGATCTTCTAAATTATTTATTTATTATTGTTTATATAGTGTATCAATAAAGGACTGTATACAGGTAGTGAGAATAGAGTAGGAGCCCGGTAACAACATGTACCTCACTACCTGCATAGTAATATAAATTATACATTATAAATTAGGCCCTAGATCAGTAGAAGAAAAAAAATAGCACATGAATTGAAAATTAAAATGACTAAATATGATCAAATATAAATGCCTGACATAATCCCTAATCTAACATATGTAAAGTTTCAAGTATCTAATTGAGTAAAAATGTTCTAAGTTGTATACAAAATGCATCAACAAAATCATATCATTTTTTTTTTTAATAACATCGAAACTTGATACAAAATTATTGTTCCCCTATTAAGGCTAAGGAAGAAAGTAGGATCGTTTGGACGGGGCACCACCACAAGGGCGATCTTACCACCTCATTTTATTATTATTTTGAATTATAAATAATAATAAATAATAAGCAATCAAAGTCCTTAGTACTTTGGAGCTAGCCAGGCCCCGGACGTAATTTCAAGGGTCCCGGTAATCACCTGGTTTATGTACTGCACCGGCTTCTGTATCTGGCCCTGCTGGACGCGCTGCCCTCCCGCCACGATCGACTGCTGCTGCTGCTGTTGTTGTTGCTGTTGTTGTTGTTTCTGCGCCGCTTCTCGCTGTTGCATCTGTATCTGTTGCAGGCGTTGCAGCTGTTGTCGCTGGAGCTTGTTGATGGCCAGCTGTTGCTGCTGCTGGGACTGGAGGGCATCTGCAACAGTCGACGGCCGCGGTTAATTGTAACGAGACATACGAACTTACGGAACATAAATTTAAATATGATAGGTATATAGATATGTCTTTATTTGTCATTGTGTAGTTTATAATCAAAATACAATCAATGATTTCGATTCAAGTAAGAAAATGTTCAAGATGCTTGACGACAATTGCATGATGAAGAGAAGATCGGGTGACCAAGAGAAAGATAGCAGAAGGGAGTTGAGACTAGAATAGTGAATTGAGAGGAAAAAGGTAGTGGGAAACTCAAGTTTGTTCATTCTTGCAGAACCTACCTCCCGGTACTCATTGTCAAATCTATTTTATCCGTTTTGGTGCTCTGTTCATTATTTAATTATAACCTGTACCCACCTTATTATTTCTCATACCAACTGTCATCATCTATCAGTCACCAATTCACCTCTTATATCATCCATCACTAACTGATAATCTTTAAATAAAACCCTACTTTGGATAAAAGTTCTAAACTCACTTTGATTGCCATCGCCTTGCGGCAACCACGTGTTGGCGAGTTGTTGACCAGGCGCCACGACTTGTTGCGTAGTTCCCACAACCTGCAGCTGCTGTTGGCCACCGACAATCTGCTGGCCGCCGACTACCATTTGCTGGCCACCGACCACCATCTGCTGGCCAGCTGAAACCATTTGCTGGCCAGGTGCGACCAATTGTTGGCCAGACTGTGTCACCAGCTGTTGGCCAGGCTGCGTCACCAGCTGTTGGCCAGACTGCGTGACCATTTGCTGACCGCTGACCACCATTTGCTGACTGCCGACCACCATTTGCTGACCGCCGACCACCATTTGTTGACCGCCGGTGACTATTTGTTGACTAGTATTGACCATTTGCTGGCCGACCACCATTTGTTGGCCGGGGGTGACCATTTGTTGACGAGTGGGACTTTGTTGTTGTTGTTGTTGCTGTTGTTGGGCAAGGATCTGAACAAAGAGATACCGACATTGTTGATCATTGAGATTTTTATCGGTACACTGCTGTTTATAAACATGTCTAGAATTAAATAATTAGGCTGATGGAATATATTGTCAATTTTAAATAATTATTCTACAGAAATTTAGAAAATACCTGCCACATACAGTGTTGAAAATATTTCAAACAAATTTTCAAAAATTATTTTAAAACTTCAAAATATTGACAATATTTTATTTGAACTATCAGTGTAATGAAATAAAAATTGCTGCCAAAATGATTTTCAGTCTCTATAGCAGTGCATTAGCATTAGCCACAGGGCGTATGAAAAGTCGATCCAAAATCCAAAATTGATCCAATCACCCCTAGGTGGATTGGTGTAGACTATTTGTCCAAAAACATCGATTTCTATGGTGAAAAAGCACTTGCGGAGCTTTTTCACCTGTTTTCACGCAGATTTGATGCTAAATTATTCATTGAAGAACAAAGGCGAGAAATACAAAGGGAACTTTTCAAAAAAATTACATGTCTTTATTCGACTCTGAAAAAGAAAAAAATAATCATTCATGTAATATTCGTGACTAAAAAGGCAAAAAACATCATTTGGGAAGACATGGGGAAGACAGCTTGGGAAGACCTGAAATGTAAACGTAGGCCCTATTGAAGAAAAAAACGCTTTAACAATCCGCGTTCATCATTAAAACCCCAAATGCTTGCCTCTGATCATCATTGTCAACGATGTCAGATTCGAAATAAAACCTGATTTCATCTTCCTAGATTCACGTGTCAGTTTCTCATTATCGGCCGAGCAAAGCACATTACATCGCCGAGTCGGTCGAGTTGACTCACCTGCTGTCGTATCTGCGGACCTCCCTGCTGCGCCGCTTGCTGCGCCGCCTGCTGCGCCAGCTGCTGCCTCTGCCGCTGTTGCTGTTGCTGCAGCCACGCCAGCTGCTGCTGCTGCGTCAGCCCCTGCGGCACGGGCCCCCGTATCACCACCTGCTGCTGTTGCTGGCCGACCTGCTGCATGGCGACGCCCTGTTGTTGCTGCGGTTGCTGTTGAGGGCCGACGATGCCGCCCTGCAGCTGGGCTCGTTGCTGCAGCTGTTGCTGTTGCTGCGCCTGCAACGCGCCATGGTTTAGTTGATGTGTCATTATTTGCTGTACAACGCCTACTTGTTTAATCTTACATAGAATTTTGCTGACGTCTGTCTCTCTGTGCTTTTGTGCGTTTAGTTAGTTCAAGGACACCCTGAATTTGTGCCGCATTCTGCAGGAGGGAGGATGGCGAGGGGGGGGAGGGGTCACTCTCGGCGTGGAGCCGCGCTTTTGTAGATTTTTTGACGAGCGGCGATTGGGTCTTCCCATCGGCTGTGGGCGGGGGACCGTGTTACGCCAGTGCTTAATAGCGTGAGGGGTAGGGAGGTACGGGCAGGGGACGGGAGGGCATGGCGCACTCAGGTCGCAGTGTCCTTCACGACGACCGGCTTGGGTTAGTGCGTAGTGAGGCTGTACGTTCAAGGTATATGCACTGCGATAGTTATAACAACAGTAGTGGGAAGTATAGTACCAACAGAGAGAGAGCGCTATATGCAATATAGCGAGAGCTATATACAATATATATTTCGGAAACAAAGAGGTGAAATTTTGCGGTTTCACTGCGAAAGTAACGCACCTGTAAGCGTCGTAACTCGTAATCCTACCTGCAGGTGTCGTTGCAGAATGAACTGCCTCTGTTTCTGTATCTTCTGTATGAACAGCGCTCGCTGTTGCGGGTCCATCTGCTGCAGCCGCGCGTGAGTCTGCGGGTCCAGGTGGATCAGCTGACGGGTTTGATTCTGGAAACAAATCAAACGTTACTCATTCCGTACACCACGAGGCAATTGTTAACAATACATAACAATGTATGATGAAAGACTTCACAATGCTGAAACTAGATTTTAATGGATAATAACTAGAGATGTAGGAATTTAGCATTAATGAAATAGACTATCAAATCTAAAACTTCTACAAAGATATATATTTTTGTTATTCTTTATGTATCGTAGTATTTCGATTCATTTAACATCAAATTCTATTTCACTATTTCTCACTATAGGCCTGAATGTATTTTTCAGAGTATTTAGCTACATTTAGCTATTTCATGGAAATTTGTACTATTTTGGAGATTTTGAGCTGGATTGTATAAAATATTATTTTTGAAAAGTGTTCAAATACAGGCATATAATTAACAACAGAAAATGAATGTTCAGTTAAAAAGAATTGCTATCTCTTTCCTTCAAAACCTATCGAAAATAAGTGGAATTCGGACAACTTGCTGCCTAAGACTGAAAAGTCCGAGAGAATGTGTAATTTTCGCTGATAATCCCGTGGTTGTTGATCTAGAGTTTGCAGTTCCTGTTTTTAGTAGTTTGCTACAAAACGCTATATTTCACATCCTGATATAGGCTACGAAAACTAAAACTAAATGCTAGATTCCTACATCTCTAATAATGACAAATTGACAATATTTATTTCCCCCATTTTAGAGAAGACTTTGAGAACAAAAGTTCAACTGGAAATGTAGGTGGTAGATGAGGCATAGATTTAGGCCCTTGTTAGACACAATTTCTCCAAAAACAACAATTGGCGTGTTCCTCTTGAATACCTATTATACGTTATTTAATGGTTTTACCGGTACCATACTGTTGTTATGCTACAAGACATAATTGCGCTACAAAACACGATATTTCAAAATAATAGTTGCACCAAAGTGTCATTTTCGAAATTCTAAATGGCATGAAAAGAAAAAATTTATTATTACCTGTCCTGGTATTTGGCTCTGCGACCACGAAATCTGCGGCTGCCGTTGCTGCAACTGAGCGTTCTGCTGTTGCTGCAGCTGAGGGCTTTGCTGTTGCGGGCTCGTCTGCTGTTGCTGCAACTGCTGCAACTGCGGATTCTGTTGTTGTTGTTGCTGTTGTTGTTGTTGTTGCTGCAAATGTTGCTGCTGTATCTGCTGGATCTGCTGCTGGATCTGTTGGGACTGTTGTTGCAGCTGTTGCTGTTGCTGGGTCACCTGTAGTGATAGATAAATTTCGGAGTTTATAATTTGAGGAATATTCTCAGGAATTTTCCTGGGAATATTTCCAAAATGGGAATTTTTAGGAAATATGATTTTTTCTTCTTTACACTCAATTTAAAATGGAAAACACAGACATAAATGTATACAAAAGTACCGATATTCTCCCTTCATTCTTTATATATGGCTGCCTAAATTGAATATATACATGGGTTAATAGTTAATACACGACGACTTACAGGAAGGATACGAAGAAATAAAAAACTACTGAGCCAACGTATAGATCGATGATAGATGATAGATGATAGTTGTTCATTTTTTTATATGAAGTCCACACGGAAAATGATCACAAAGCATTACATACAGACAAAAAAGGTAGGCTATTATAAATCTCTATGAAAAATGGCATGACATTTTTACCACCAACAGTATAGGCCAGGGATTCTGGAAACCCATCATTCAAAAAACAAATGAAATAAATAATAATAAGATACACATAGTAGGTAGGTTCGGGTTCCTGAAATATCTAATTAATTATCTAATTCCTGAACTTAATTTTCAAAAAATACATATCCTGAATATGGGAAGGTATTTAAACTAGGGGTGTGCAAATCTATGTTTTTTTAATCGAATCCGAATCCACTTTCAGATTCGGATTCGGTCCAACACAAAAGATTCGAAAATTTTGAATCTTGTACTTTCAAGTATTTTTAATGTATTTTCAAGTTTGAAGAACAATTGCTGTAATGGTTAGACTTGTGCTGCATAAAATGTTTTATACAAGGGTAATTATGAGAATGCTGAGATAAGATTTTCACTTCCTGGATTAAGTGTAACTTGAACAGCAGTGTCATTTGTCCCATTCACAATGCTCACAATGCATGTTAAAAAGATTCGGATTCGGTCATTTTGATGAAGATTCAGTTCGAAATAAAAAAACATGGATTCGTACACCCCTAATTTAAACATAGGAAATATTCCCACTAGCGGGAACATTCCCCGGGGAATATTCCCGTGCACCCATCACCAGACTCACCTGCAACGGTATCTGCGTGTTCTGCTGCTGGTGCTGCAGCTGCATCTGCTGCAACTGCTGCAGCTGGTGTTGGATCTGCTGCTGCCGCTGTTGCAGCTGGTATTGCTGTTGTTGCCACGACAGTTGGCCGCCCTCGCGTTGCAGCGTCAGCGTGTACTGTTGCTGGGGCGCTTGCTGCGGCTGCGGGCCGGCCTGCTGGACGATCGACGGCTGCGCGACCTGCTGCTGCTGCACCTGCTGCAGCTGTTGCTGCGGTTGATTCTCTCGCAGCTGCTGGAGCTGCAGCTGTTGCTTTTGAAGAAGTAATTGCTGTTGTTGTTGTTGCTGTTGTTGTAGAGGCTAAAAGGAAATGAGAATTTTACATTTTGGATTTCAATCTACATGTTTTTTTTCAATGCTGCTTAACGACCCCACAATAGCTAGGTTATTTAGTGAAACCTCTTTAGTAAGTTTCTCTCTAGTACATTTTTCACCTTGGTAATCGAAAATAATTTTTTTTGATCCCATCCATATGCCCCCACATGTTGAATACCGGTAGTTTCTTTAGTAAGTTTTTCACTGTACCAAGTTTTTTTTGTCTGGTCCCCTGAAAAACGTACTAAAGAGGTTCCACTGTACGGGGTTACAAATGAGCGGGTGACAATGAAACGATGAAGTGATGATAGGTGCTAGGACGTTTACAAAAACCCATGCCTTCTGCGGGATTCGAACCCACGCACTACGATGACTTCAGTGTCTGAAGCGTGCCTCAGCTGACTGAACTAACGAAGGCGGCTTTCAATCTAAATCAAACGATTTACATTTCAAATGGATTCAATAAGAAGGCAATAAAAGTTTCAAAAAATGAACAAAGGGCCTAAAATGAAATTGAAAAGACGTAAATCATTCAAAAGCTGTTGATTCGATTAAAACAAGTGCTTTCGAGAGGTTCCATCTTTATTGAGAACAACTGTTACGATCCATAAAATTCAGCAACAAGACTCTCCTGCCTTACGACGTATCATAATTTTATATACGATTTCAGGTGAAATAGATCAATATCTTTAATAATTTCTTGAGCAATTAGCTTTCAATAAATATCAAAAATAAACGGATCCACCAATTTTTAATGTTGGTCGTTACAAAAAATAATACAAACATTTAATGCATTGCCTATTGTTGATACACAAGTAACTCAAAATATAATACCCTGTCGAGCTGAATGGTATACTTGTATCCACGAGAGAGGAAGGAATGATAGAAGAGTGGCATAGGGGAGACGTCAAACAGACCGTTCATCTACCACGGATACAAGCGCGGCTAGCCACTCACCGTGCCCTGACGCCACGTCTGCTGCGGCTGGCCCTGCTGCAAGGTCAGCTGCGCCTGCAGCTGCTGCTGCGGCCTGACAGGCTGCCCGGGTCGTGCCAGCTGACCTTGAACCAGCTGGCCTTGGACCAGCTGACCTTGAAGAACCGACTGGCCCGACACCTGGCCGAGTTGACCTTGAACCAGCTGCCCTTGGAGAGCCGACTGGCCCGTCTGACCGAGTTGCCCTTGAACCAGCTGACCTTGAAGAACCGACTGGCTCGTCTGACCGAGTTGCCCTTGAACCAGCTGACCTTGAAGAGCCGACTGACCCGCGACGCTGGCTGCGGCCTGCGATTGGTTGAGGCTGGCAGCTGCGGCTGCGTTCTGCAGGTTGTTCATGCGCTGTTGCTGTTGCAGCTGCTGGATTGACTGGAACTGCTGCAGTTGCTCTTGCAGCTGTTGTGGAAGTGACTGGAAAGAGACGGGCGTTTCATCAACGTTGTTTCGAAGTTTAAATAAACAGACTAGAAACTAGGGTTGCCAATTCTACGTTGAATTGTTTTCTTCAATGTCTAATTGGAATACGGTTGGATTGGAAAATTGAATAGAATGTTGTTTTGTTGAATTGAAGTTGAATTGAATTGGAATAATAAATTCAATAGTAATTGAAAGTAAGAAATTTCAATATATTTCTATCCATTCTCGGTATTGTTTGCTATTTGTTATAGAAATTGATCTAGGATAGACGCATCAACATTTCACCGACGAACAATCATTCGACAACCAAATTATTCCCACAGTACTATACCTGTTGCTGTTGTTGTTGCTGCTGTTGCTGTAATTGTTGCTGCGCCTGCACCTGCTGCTGCACCTGTTGCGCTTGTTGCTGCGCTTGTTGTTGCACTTGTTGTTGCACTTGCTGCGCTTGCTGCTGCGCTTGTTGCACCGTCTGTTGTGCCGGACTCGTTTGCTGCATCGGCTGGGCGGGTTTGTTCCACGGCATCCGCTGCCTGAGCTGTTCCAGCTTCGACGAGTGGTCGGTGGCTGGCTGCGCTAACGGCTGAGCCGCGGAGACGGGCACCATCGGGTGCGAGAGCAGGTCGTCGTCGTCGTCGTCGAAACCGAGGATCTGAGCCGTCGATAATCCACCCAACTGACTATCGCCTGGAAATAATATCGATTATGGATTACGATTAGTTCTCGTTAATACAAATTTTGATGTAATTATAAACCTAGTTTTTGTCGCCGCAGGGTTTTGATGCATTATTTCGATATTAAATATATCGTTACTTCAAACTTTTGTGCTTCAAAATGAATATTTTTGCATCTATTACATTCTGAATTGAAGAGAGTTTACTGTATTAGTGAGGATGTGTGTGCAATCGACTCTCGGGTTCGGGTTTCCAAAAATCCAGTTAGACTTCAAATTTATAGTAGCCTGTGACGGTCTGTTGTAGGATTATGTCAAATTTTTTTTTGGATGTTTTAGGATTTTTTGTGCATGGGTGGGAATGAATAGGGTGAGGTTTGCATGAAATGGAAAGAACTGTAATTTCATGGCTCAAACCCTACCCTAACTAACCCTAATCATCACACGACACAACCCTAAAACATCGAAAATTGGCATGACATGACCTTTGCATGACTTTGCATGACTTTGCATTGGCATGACTTTTTTTTTTAATGCTGCTTAAAGACCCCACTAACATCTAGGTTATACGGGGGTACGAATGAGCGGGTGATAATGAAAATGATGAAGTGATGATAGGTGAAAGGACGTTTACAAAAACCCATGCCTTTTGCGGGACTCGAGCCCACGCCCAACAGTGAGTTCAGTTACTACCGCTAGCGATAATTGACTGAGCCACCGGGGCGGCTTTGGCATGACTTCGTGTACTGGTACCACAAAACATTTACCCTGATTTGAATTACTTTCTTCAAATTAACGCAATTCAGTTATAGACCTTTGAGCATATAGAAATTTGTAACATTTTTAAAAGCAATGAAATCTAGAAGTGATTTAATATACGTTCATCTAATTTTCTTCATGTTTCAACAAATGTTATTGAAAAGGCGACAAAGCGCTACAAACGTTCAACTCCGCTACGTTTCAACGTATTGGCGATATAGAATGGAAATAGAATCGGAAAAAATCATAGTAAAAAGAATAAAAGAATAAAATTCAGGTTAAAATCATCACAGATGCCATCTTTCCCACGCTGCAAATACAGGCGGGTTCAACCCACTTGCGGCCACTATTCTTCTAATAATATCAATTAGAGTATTTCTCCTTTATCCTATTGTACATTAAATGATGTTTTTAACCGGTATTGTACTGTTGTCACTCTACTAAACATTGTTGTGCGACAAAACACGATGTTTCAAGACGATAGATCCACAAAAGTGCTACTTTTCAAATTCTAGATGCAATGAAAATGAAAAATAGCAGCCAAGTTTACACGTCTCTACCTATACAGCGAGTAAACACTTACTCTGACAGGTGATTGCCGACGCAGCAGGCGTGGGCTGCCGAGGTTTCGGTAGTATCAGTAGCCGCGGATGGTAGAGAGCTTCCTCGTTGATCCTGTGTGTCAAGACGCTGTCCACGACCCAGTCGGGAGTCACGATCCGCACCGACTCTTCGTGCTGCATGGCGCAGTCGTATTTTGCCTGAAAGACGCACATCCATCAAGGAATAGTTGGAGATAATGGAAATGGACTTATTTTATTTTGTATTACGTATATTGTAAGTAGGAATGGGTTTCGATTAAAGAATCGAAATCGATTTATCGATTTTTTTTCATATGGTCAAATCGATTAAAAACTCAATCAAAACTATCGAGTTTCGATAAAGTTGATTTTCGTTTTAATCCCAGATTTCCATACTTATACGCTCATCTCACAACGTACATTCTGCGTTTTCCTATTAATCAAATATCTGCCTAGTAAAATCTTTTCGAATCCGATGTAATCCGTACACATTATTCCTTTAATTTAAAGGACAACACAACTCTGAAACTAGTTTTTATTGAATGACGATGATATTTACTTCCCTAATTAAAAAAAACAGAAGACAGCGAAGACAGTTGTAGCACGAGCCTACTTACTCCTGCGGGCAGCGTGGCGATGAGATGAGTGCACGTCTTGTCGAGATGGAGCTGACACGTCCCGCCGTGCCACGTTATCATCGCCCAGCACTTGTGAGCGTCCTCCTTGCTGAGTCCAGACAGGCACGCGACGATCCCGCTGAAAACGCGATCCTCCGGAGAAAACCCTGCGGCACTGTGTATTCGCCATTAAGGAAAATTTATGGTCGCTCATCTTTTTTTCTTTTTTTTGGGGGGGGGGGGAGGGTTCAACAATGTTACAATGTAATGATATCTAAGATCTATTGGCATTGGATAAATGATTACTGAGGTGATGATGAGATTAAGATGTGTTGGGTAATAGGAAGGAAGGGTCGTGGCCTATCTTGTAGATTGGATTATAGGTCTAGCTACTAAACGGTATGATAACTATGATCCAAAATTTCAAAAAGCAATCCTAAAGCCTTTTAGGCCTACCTAGGATACAGACAAAAGCCACAGAAATCCTGAAATGCGAAATGCGAGCAGTGTGTTCGGGTCTATAAGAATTAAATTTAGTACCGGTATCATTTTGTATCTTATAATAAAGGAACAATATATATATAGGCCTATTTATATATATATATATATATACATACCGGTATATAATTAGATGAGCATAACGAAGACTTCCATAAGGCCTACATAAAAACGACCAATCGACTTTACAGTTTTTCTGCATATTCGCGTCGCACCAGAATAGGCCCTAGGTTGGGATTGTTTTTCAGACAAATCAAATGAACATTTTTCCGGAAAAAAAAAACAGAAAGTTCGGAAATTTCTCATACGAATAACCCGGAGGAAAAATACTTGAAGAACAAAAATTCTTCAGAAGCTCCAAAATTTTCAATGAATATGAAAAAACCATCATGCACATTTTCAGAAATGATTACAACAATCGGATGAGAAATAACGAAGAAAACGCATTTATAATGCAATTTCTTCACATTGTTCAATGATATTAAGAAAAAGCAACAAGTGTCATCAATTACCGTAATGTAGAACAATTGAAATGAGTAATTAATATAACAGGAAGCCAGTGAAACAATTGATTGGAACTCAAGGTGCATACATCAACAGGCAGACGGAAGTGTTTGTAAACGTTTGAAGTAATCTAAGGTCTGTAGGCTTAGATGCAGATTGAGCTGACGAAATATTTTTCATTTTCATTTTTCATTCATTTAGATTTCCACACTTCTAAGCTCATCTCACAACGCATATACATTGACATAACCTCAAAGCAGGGCAAAAGACAAAACTGCAATCGTTTTGAGATACATTGTCTGAGATGGCAGTATTTAAGCTATTTTATGTCGTCACACATTACATCATGATTTTAAAGTGCTCCGATTGATTCGATTGGAGGCAATTTTGTCGCCATTTGGAATCGGATGAAAGCAATTCACAAGACTCTCTTTTCATTTGAGACGTGACCTAATCATGAAAGCACAACCACATGCGGATTTGGTATGTGAAAAGTTAACTTCATCGGGTTTTTTGTGGAAGTTCGAGAATAGGCACCCAGGTACATACCTCTTTGGTACGAGATTCTAAGTCCGGGGTTTTCACCCCGGACAGGTTTTCACTTTGGGTTTGTTAAAATGGTCTACTTTCGATCTGCACCCGCCAACCGTCCTCAGCCTCGGACTTATTGGTTGTGCGGCGATGTCAGCATATATATATATATATATATATATATATATATATTCCTTGCCATTGTACTACACAGCTGATGAAAGATTGGTGAACATCACAGGTCTATTTTTTCAGTAAGGATACGGTAGCAGCTGATTGCATTCTAAAGACTGTATAACCCAACGCTGAGTAACGGCAGGAACTTGGTACAGATCTTTTGCATCTAATAAATCCGATTCACTTGGATCTCTTCCAGTAATACAATGCGTGACAAAGTCTGAGAAATAACTCAAACGTTCTGCCCCACCGTCAGTGAGAAGCGCTATAATCTGAAAAATAAGCGCGAGATGAATATTCACGTGATTCAATGAACACTATGATCGGACTGCCAAAACACCAACACCAAACACCAAACACGGACCATCGGTATTGATCAACTAAATGCTTTTGAAAAACAGTACCAGTATTTAATTGGACGAGATCAGTGTCACAGTAAAATAACCAAAAATAATAATAGCCTATCTCGAAACCAAAACACCTTTCATACAAAGACTAGGCCTAGACAGACACAACGGAAAAATACAGAATCACTGCATGATCAAAACATGAATTTACTGTTAAGAGACAGTGATCTAGACGGTGGGCCTGGGCATTGAATTTGTAATGGTCGAGTATCAGCATCAATACCGGTAGGCTACAAAGATTATAGTGGGGCTAGCCTGTCTCGAGACATTTCATCAATATGTAGGCCTAGACCATTGAGTTTGTAATATACTACTTGACTGAATAGACTTAGTCTTAGGACCTAGCTTTAAATATCTAAATCCTCTCGGTCCAGCCTAGGCCTAGTCCCGATGTACACATTGACAGGCATCGGCCGCCTAGCCAAATGGCCTAGCCCTTGGCATTGGCTAGCATAGAGGCCAATTCAATGCCTAGCCCTAGGCCCTATATAATCATAGCAATAATGCCCTTAAACTAGGTGTAGACATATTTTAGACTAAACCCTCTAAAATACCCAACTCTACAGCCTAGAGCCGGTAAAGATATTGGTAGGGCTAGACCGAGGAAAATATACGGCCTAGGCCCTATAGGCTTTTAGCCCATTCAAGTTTCCTAGGCCTCCTGTGAATTGTGTTGGAACACACCCACCAAAAAGCGTTCTTAATTCTTGTCTTACCTGCTCATTAACTACACCACTGATATAAAACTTGATGTTTGCAAATATAGGACTATTATTTTTATACTTTTCCAAAGATTCCATATCTACGGTGGTACATTCACCCATTGTTTGTAATTTGTATCATTAACCATTTACTAAAGACAATCACAATAAGCGGCAAGCGCCATTGCTGACAGTGCTGCCCTAGGTGTTGAAAGGAAAAAGGGCATCAAAAATCAAAATTGGCGGTAAACTTGACACCAACTGAAATGGGGTTTACTAGGGACAGACAATAAATGCACTGACCTAATAGCCAACAATTACTTTTACTAACTTTTAATAACAATTACTTTTAAGGAAACTCTATAATTAGATGAGCGTAGCGAAGATTTCCTTTTCACACACCGAAAAAAAATGGGCTTCATATTTTGTTTCTCTTTTTTCTTTTGTAGGCCTAGTTGTGTATACGGCATACAGGTCAGGAAAAAAGACCAATCATCTTGAAACTTTTTTGGTGTATTGGTGTCACACCAGAATGGGTTGGGATTGTTTTTCGAAAGATCGGTACAACGGTTTTCCAGGAAAAGAGCGTGAAGTTTGGAAAATCCCCTTTAAGAATAACCCCGCAGAGAGAAAATACTTGAAAAACAAAAATTCCTTCAAAGCTCTAAAATTTTCACTGAATATGAAACAAACTATTGTACACATTTTCAGTGATTTGTACAACAATCGATTGAGATAAAACGAAGATAACACAATACACGTAGGCCTATACATTTTAATGAATATTGGATCAACAGGTTTTGCAAAGTGTATATTCGACAGGTTGTACCATAACAACAAGGTATTTCCATCTGAAGTATCCAAGGTCTGTAGATATAGATTAAGCCGACAGGATATTTTTCATTCTAGATTTCCATACTTCTAAGCTCATCCCACAAATCATATCCTGCGTTATCCTAGTTATTAAAAATTACAGATTCCTTATCCTCTTCAGTGGTCAAACTGATACAACTACATGATTCAATTCTGATATGGGAATAAATTGAGAATAAGTTTGAAGTTTATTAATTTATTCCTTGGATCTGTGGAGCAGGCACAAAAATGAAATAAATGTTTCTTTTATAATACATTAATTCTTCACAACTTTATTAATATACATAGTAAGTAAACGCAGCACGTGCGTTGCCAAATCAATTTTCACCTGAAATGAAACAAGTTCTCCAAATACAACAACAATACTACAAAACATGACTGTCTCAACTGGAAACGGATTGCTCAGTTGGTACCAGTGAGAAGGCTGTGTATTTCCCTCGATACTATCATTGAGTAAATAAATATCTTCACGGGACAGAGTGGCACAAACTATAAGAATGCTTGAAAGATATCGTTCAGAGGGCATGCTTTTACTTCTGCCGTGACCCGCTCGTCCTCGGAGTAGCTCTAAATGGCAGTGTAGTGTTGTTATCACTATGGTTATTTACGCTATTTGATTTCCTCAACTCTCAGCTAACTGTATTGCATAGTACTAGTCCCCACAGAAAAAAAATTAAAACATCTGGTCCAATTTAAGTATTCATTTATTCTTTCCACTTTGGATTATTCTTTCAGGGGTTTTTTAAATTTAGGGTGACGTTTTTTTCTCAAAAGTGGTCAACCGATTTTGTCCCAAATCTATTTGGTTCCACGGTGGCTAAATCCTCACGCCTGGAAAAACTTTCGTGATGGTCAATGAAACCATCCGATCGATGAAAAAATACACTAAAAAAGTGTCAGCAGAGTTGCAAGGATCAATTATTGTTTGATTCGCGGCTTTGTTAACAGCCACTCCCATATAATTCAAATACAACTACGTAAGAATCATGACAGATCTTTTTATAAAATTATATTTATTTTATATTACACTAGATTGGTTTAGCACGGATCTTTATTCGATATTGAATAAACCAGCAGCTTACCTAGTGTACGCTATCAAATGTAGATAATTTTCTATTTTGCTAAATAGTAATCTTTGATTTAAAAGTAAATAGGCCTATAACAAATTCATTTACATTGCATTTTAAAAATAAATAATTATGAAAAATATTTCCATTCTGTCATACCTAATGGATTATGTAGGCCTAATCTAATATAGGATATCAAATCACGAGCCAGCAGCACATATAAATAATTATTTCCAGAATAAATATGAAAGTCGGATCAATGAAAGCTGAGGACTAGATACAGACTGATCTAAAATCTGTAATTACTCCAACTCTAAATTGCTTGGCTTCGTCTTCAGAAATTTCGTTACTATGTTTATAAACTCATTCGGTTTCTCAGAATGGACCCAATGTCCAGCATCAGTAATAGTTTCCAGATGTGCTTTTGGAAACAATTTCAATATCTCCGCCATATCAGTTTCTTTTATATAATCAGAGAGCGCTCCCTTGATGAATAAAGTCGGATGGTTGAACGAAGCGTTTCCCACCGGAGGAAACTTGGCAATATTGATAAAGTTTTTAGCGACCGCTGCTAAATTGATCCTCCATTTAAATCGGCCATCTTCGGCAGAGATCAGATTGGTCAGGATGAATTGGCGAACACCTTTGTCTGGAATCACTTTGGCCAGTTGAGCATCTGCAGATTCTCGAGCGCTCGATATCGGTATGTGTGGTTTTATCTTCACGTTATCCATGGCGTCGAAATATCTCGGCATTAAGAACAAGCTGGGACTCGAACCGACTGGAGAAATGTCAACGACAATTAATCGTTCCACTAATTCTGGCTGGAAAGAAACAACTTTGATCAAATATAGGCAGTCATTATCAGTGTATTCATTTACATAGACATTGGAAGTTGAAGGAAAGTATAGGATATGTAGCCCATTGAGGAGACATCAGATAGAGCATAAGTCCGGTATCGTACTAGGCTCGAATAGAGCTTAAATCAGAGGATTAAACTGTGAATTATTTCTCATGTTACCTGAAGTTTATTTGGGCACAACTTTGTTTATAGCCAAGAATCTTAGGTCAGAAAATGTCAGAATGAATGAAGAAATATGTATTGTACGTTGTTATTATCTTGTAGGCCTATGTAGATAATAGAATGACGTAAAATTGATTGAAATTGATTGAGAGTACTACTGACCACATTACGATGCAGTAGTTGAATCCAGATAAAACTAAACGCAACGACATAATTATTTCTTTAATGGTGTATAGTGACCCCACCAACAGCTAGGTCATATGGGGGCTCGAATAAGGGGGGTATGATGAAACGATAAACTGATGATAGTGAAAGGACAAAAATCAATGCCTACAGCAACACTCAAGCCCATGCCCGTCCTGGCTTCCGATTTCGAACCAGCGTCTCCAATGCCTGAGCTAACTGGACGGCAATGTGAATAGCATTAATCCCAATATATCAACTTAGCCTACTCCGTAGCTCAGTCAATTACGGCTACGCATTAGAGACTCAAGTCACGTCGGGCGTTGGTTCGAGTTCCGCATAACGCATTTATATTACGAAATATTACGTACCGGTAATTACGAAATATATTAGGGGATACATATTCAAGTTCAACAGATTAAGAAATATTGTCAATAGAAAACTTTTACTGAGTATTTATTCAGCATTTGCACAATCAATGGAAAACAATAATAAATTATGGGGTAATAGGATGGGGTGGTGCTAGTAAAACAATTTAAGAACCACTAATAAAATTCAACGAACATCTTTTTTTCTTAATACGGTAAACCAAAACAATATCCAACTAGCCTTGTTTTTTCAACTACAAGAGCTTTAGATCTTGAGCAACTAAGTTTATATTAAGACAATTCTGATTCACATACACACAAATTATAGGAAATTTAAAGATGTACACATGCCTGCCATGCGTACATGGAAAAGGAAAACTGATCAATATACAGTAACAAGAATAAGAAGAAACCAACATAAAGGTCAAGAACATTTAGACTTAATTTGACCCAGAATTTACAATCAATTGCCACTCGCAATTAGATCACTTAAGAGTTTCAATATGTTAAGGTAAAGGTATGTATAAAACAGCTGGCAAATCTCTGAAATAATTGTCAAACTTTAAACCTCAAACCTCTGGGATATTATTTGATATGAAAATTTTCAAGAATGTATAAGAAATGTTTATATTGTTCAAGTCTTGAAAAAAAAATGTTTTAAATTTAGGAAATTGAATATTGATATTTTGACTATATAGGCCTAGGCCTACTTATCTAATGCTATTAATATGTATCTAATAACTTTCATTATTTATTCTATAACTATAATTCTGTAATCTTGGATATTATATTTGGTATTTTCAAAGCTTCAGCCCTCATACAGAGAATTTTCTCTATGTGGGCTTCTTCTCTTATCACATTAAATTTAAAAATAATGAAAAATTTGTAAAGTAGGCTATCTAGAAAATGAGAATAAAATGAGTTTCAAGTTTGAAAGATTTTTTTATTATTATTATTAATTAATAAACTTCGTTTCCTTAACACCACTTCATAGTTTCATTGCCACCTGCTTACTTGCAATAACCTAGCTATTATAGAGAACACACGTAGGTCAACTTACATATCGTAATGCCATGGTCATCATTGCTCTACCGCCCATACTGTGACCCATCAATGTAGCCTTTTCAATCCTCAAATCATACATTAGCGCCCTCACATCTTCAGCAAGATGAGGGTACGTCATTTCACTTGTATGAGCACTATCACCTGTTGATATAAACACGAACACTTCGATAAAATTCAACAATACTAGAGTCGACATTCGATTCATCATTCGAAGTGTCATCATTTGAATATATTTTTATGATGATCAATGAACAATCTATTCTTTACGGCTGGAAAATAATCGATTGATAAGAGATTACTGTAAGAGAATTGCCAAAAACAATGATAAAAATATCTTTAAAACAATATAACTCACACTATGTGAACAAATAACTGTGTAAAAATAATAATTTGTCACGTGCTTCTAACCTAGCCAGATTCGCTACATTGATACCATTACACTGGACATCACACTTATTACTACCTTGGTTCAATAGGTCAAATAAACCATATAAAGTATTTAAAATAGTAAACACGGTTTCACATGACTTAGAGGGACAGAAAAATTGTACAAACGTGTTACTATGAATCAGGCTAAAGATGATATTGTCATACATTAGGTGGAAATGTCATCTAGTTAGCTTGAGAGATTACAAATAAATAATAAAATTTCTCTTAACGCATAATATTACCATTATATTTATCTAGTACGATTGTACGAACCATGGTTACGAGCATCTACAGCAAGAACTTTCAATTTCGTTTTACTGTGTATTGCTTTAGATAAAGAATTCCAGTTGCTTTTAGATCCCATCAGCCCATGCATTATTATTATGGGCACAGCATTAGGTTTATCCTCCAGTATAGTGGTTTCGTAGGATGTGTAGGCCATCTTGATTGGTTGTATACTGTGAACAAATTTAAAATGTTCAAATATCCAACTATACCTGTGAGCGTTGTAGTGTGGCTTGTGGAACTAGCATATATATGATTTGTTATGATTAAAAATAGTAAAACAAAGCTCTAGGCTAGTTCTAAATAAAATCAGCACTACCAGCTGGCACTACTTTATTACAAAAAAAAAAAAAAATGCTTTATAAAGCAGTGAATCAATGTGCATGGATGATCAATGTATTCACTTATTTATATTGGGCTTAATGTCACTACAGTACTAGGAATGACTAGGAATTAATTGGGCTAATGATAGGAAAACGTAACATACTGGATGATAAGATGACCAATATCATAGGCTAATTTATGTGAAATGTAATGGAAAGCTATAAGCCTAAACACCTTGATTTTAAAATCATTGATGCATGACCTTCCTGTTCTACTTGTTGCTTATTTTTTATCATTCAATGATTTAATTGGGTTCAACTTTTGATGTAATATATTTAGCTAAATTTGAATGATTTGGAAAAAATACTTTGAAATCATTTTCTACAAAACGGTTGGTCCGATTTATGTAAAACTTCCAAATTAGATGTAAAAATAATTGTGACATTTAAATTTTGTGGAAATCTGTTTTATTCAAAGAATTTCATTTCCAAATTTCCTCCTCTGATTTTTTTTTTTTCTTCACATTTCAAAATGAGTTTTCTCGAAAGAGGTGCATCCGGTTGCGCCACAAAACTAGGCCTATGCAGTACAGTATTGAGTTGGATGAAGGCACATGGGATGGCACGTTTCGACAAAATTTGTACAAGTTTCTTTTTGAACTGCAGAGAAAAAAGTTTTTTTCAAGTGGAACGGTAAAATTGAGTCTTCGCTTTGCTCATCCAACTAAGATCAATAGCGTAGGATGAATGGTCAATTGATGAGAAATAAGGATGATTATAAAGGTTTCTTAGGTAATGGGAAGGAAACGAACGTGGCCTATATTGTAGGAACCATTCCGGAATTAGAGTAGACTACAGAAGGAAATCACGAAAAAAAAACATAAAGATGGACGGTGGCAGGGATTGAACCGAGGTTCAATATGGCCCTCACCTCCTGAATCACACGAAGGGAGCGCATTAGTAACTGAGCTACACGTACCGGTGATAAACAATAAATGAAATAATCGACACTGACATAACTATAGATCTACAATACTACAAAAATGTGAAGGCTAGTTTGCTCAAATGTTATTATTTCCACTTGTACTTAACTTATTACCAACTAGCTAAAAGCCCATGGAATCAGGCATCTTTCAGAGAATGTAGACCTATCAAGGATATTTACGTGCTCGGCAGTACCGTGAAATATTTAAAAAAACAATTAGTCACGGTATTTCAATGGAGTTGTCATTGGCATATTATTCTGTTTTATGATACAGCAAACGTAGCCATTTGAGTAAATAATATTCTTACAGGATAGTGGCAGAGCCCAGGTTTAACAGTCTAAGAGACCACGATCTAAGGGTCTAACAGTCCAAGGGACCACGGTCTACAATAGAGAGGTCTTGTATTGAAGCTATTTTGTACGTTCCCACAGTGCTGCTAGTTCCACCAAAATCCAGGCGGAACTCTAGGTGAAAAGAGGCCAGTTGGCCACGCTCTACGCAAGCGCTTACCAACTGTCCGTCATTGTTGGCAGCAAGACGTCAGCTGTCAAACTGGACCACTTGACTGGCCTCGTTTCACCTAGCACTCTGCACGGATTTTGGTGGAAGTAGCAGCACTGTTGGCATCAGCCTTCGAACGCATTGAGTAGTTAGTAGTAGTAGTAGTAGTAGTAGATATTTTTCAGTAATTTTGCTCATTTATAAGGTTAAATAGCCTACATGACACGAATGATTGCAGTCTGGTATTATGGCAACCGAACAGTGGAGAAGGTCCAATTAGGGCCTGGCCCTTTTTTATAACTGCAATACTTGCTTACCTTTCACCAGTACTAAAATTTCCAGCATCTTGATTTTTTGAGGAAACATTTGTATCTTTGCTTACAGTGCTAACACATCGCCTAAATTTATTTTTAATAAAGGATATATTTACATTTAAAGATTGGACTACTTTGAATTTGGTTACATAATTACTGATCATTATTACCATTATAATGTCAAAAATATATTACAAAATGTAGGCCTACGTGAAAAATCTAATTTGGAAAAGGTCGCGGGTTTTTCGCAACAATACCCAAAAATACCAGTGCCAAAATGTCAGAAATCAGCTGTTGAAAGAATTCTACATACCATCAGAAGAGAGCAGCACTAGTAAAACCAAAGAGTAAAACCACAGCCCCCTGCATACGTCACGGGAGCCCTCCCCCTGCTAGTTCTGTTACTCATCAAGGACGAAATTTCGTGTGTGAAAGCTTTTGTATCTGTATTTGGATGACACATAAGTGTATTTTGTAGCATTTTTTAATGTAACCAGTGAAGATATTTCATTTTGATAGATTAAACAGCCATGGCTAGGGAATATGATCATCTCTTCAAATTGCTGATAATTGGGGACAGTGGTAAGTAGTTTGGCACCAGCAGAAGGCCTATGCTTAATAATGATTGCAGGCTAGCTTACTAACTAGGCTAATCATCCTAGGCCTATTTTAGTTAGCTAGTGTAGGCACAATCTCAATGGTGTAGGCCAATCATGTGCCCTTTCCTGTGCAGTACTGTTTCTGGATGTATTAGTTAACACTGGAGTAAAGTCAAAATCATTCTGTTGATCCATCAGGTGTCGGAAAAAGTTCCCTGCTACTACGATTTGCCGACAACACATTTTCAGGAAGCTACATAACAACCATCGGTGTGGATTTCAAGATAAGAACTGTAGATCTAGAAGGTGAAAGAGTTAAACTTCAGATATGGGACACAGCTGGTCAGGAGAGGTTCCGAACAATCACTTCCACGTATGTATAACCTATAACCTCACTTACGTACAGTGGCAAGCTAAGCCTAGCACCTAACGCCAAGACCTTATTATGAATTGCAGTTGTGCCTGCTAATTATATTGGAGATCTTAGGCTTAGTAATAATTAGAATATTCTTCTACCAAGTTAGTACCACCAATCAATGGTACCACAAACCTCGTTTGTTGATAGATTAGGTTGATCCCGCATTATTTGCCAATTCAGTCGAGAATTTAATGTCATTGACCAGTTTTCAAATTAAATCAAGATGGGAATTTTGGGTTAATCAGTTATCTTCACCAATATAGTCTGCATATTATAATATAGCCTTCTTAAGTGACTCCAACCAACAAACATTTCTTACAATCATGATCTAAACTTGCCATGTCCAGACACCTTTTTGATGATTCCACTTGTGCTTATAACCACTTCTATACTGATTGTGTCAGTACAGATAATAACGTACCATATTTTAGATTAATTATCTCAGTCGTCAACAAAGTTTAGCTACAGACCACACAGCTTAAAAAATGACAATCGAATGTTCATAAGTGAGGTAGGCCTACCGGAGCCTTTAAAAGTAGGCCTATAAGGTGAAGATAAATTCATTGTGACATTAGGCGTTCAATAGTATGACATTTTTAAAGCATTCATATTATGAATCCTACATATGCAAGTCTCAATTTGTGAGTATCCTTGACTTTCCCTGGCTTAACAAAAATTTTATAAGTGTGTACGGTATTACGAAGTACGGTACCGTACCTAGTCTGCTAACTAAAAACGATATAAAAACTTACTCAGAGTATATAAAAACTGCTAAATTGGCACATTCAAATTTTGAATGCTACATTCAAATTTTATAGAGCTGTATTAGGTATGGTATTGAGTCCTCGTGCGGATCTTCGACTTCAAATATGAACATAATCTTCACACGTAAAATCGAGTATGGTAAGCTGAGAATAATCATGGGTCTGGTAAAGAACAGATAAGCGATGTAACACATAGAAAACCGCATTTCAAACCTTACTTTGTTCAACACATTGGCCATTTTCAGCTGATTTAGACCTATACACCTATCAATATTCGATCAACACACACTTCAAAGCTAATACACAAACAATTAACTGTAACGTTTGCAATCCTGACACATGACAAACTCAACAGGTGAATATTCAATAAAAGAAACAAAACAAATCCAACAAACCTCTATTTATATTTAGTAACTCAAGATTATATGCCGTAGGCGTAATGAAAAATCCCAAATTGCATAAAACAAACCAAGAACTAATTGAAGAGATCACTTGAAATCTTACTCGTCAAAGCTGCATCAATAGTTACTCAGTTTACGACTAAAATACAGTACTAAAATAAGTTATTTTCACTTATACTTTTGTTCACATTATAATGTAGGCCTAATTATTGTAATGCCCATTACACTCAAATATCGAAGAGATTCCCTCCTTTTTCTTGTGAAAAAGAAAATTGGAAATCGGAAGGCTCAGATGATTTTGTATTTTTTATGAAATGAAATAATAAACTGATGTAGGCCTATCATATAAATTATGTATGGTATTATAAATAAGTTTACAGTTACCTCCAGTCCATACTGTAAAATGTGACCCATCGAAAGAAAGAACGAGTGTACCGTATATTGTTTCGAATATAGCAAGATCAATTGTTTAATATTTTTTGAGACACTCTATTTTTTATTTTACAGATATTACAGGGGTACGCACGGGGTCATTGTTGTTTATGATGTTACAAGTGGAGACTCTTTTGCAAATGTCAAAAGATGGCTACACGAAATTGAACAAAACTGTGACGTTGTAAATAAAATATTAGGTTGGTATTGCACTTGACTTGACTACAACTATTCAATATTTGTTGACATTGTTTTATTTATAATTTTTTTTCAGTTGGTAATAAAAATGACGCTCCAGATAGGAAAGTGGTATTGAATGAAGATGCTCAGCGATTTGCAGATCAAATGGGAATTCAGTTATTTGAAACCTCTGCTAAAGATAATATCAATGTTGAAGAGGTAAGTTAATTCATCAGGATGTTTGTATTATAGGAATAAGCCATACTAGCACTTAAAAAGCCAAAGTTCGTACCGGTACTCATTTATCGTTTTGCTGGTAAACTATTAAAATCGATTTTTCATAAAAACTTGGACTGAAGTTGTGACTGTTGGGTACAGTAATCAAATGAAATTAATTATTGTCAATCATTCTTATTATCATTATTTATGGTAGGCCTACTTATAGGATTTATGGTACCCTAGAATAGCTCATGATTTAAAATTATCAATGACAATATGGTAGAGCTCTTTGATTTAAAAAACAAATGCATTAGTGAACAATTTGATTAACAACATATTGTCGTGAAATCTAACATGTTAGCCTAATTGAAAGATATTAATAATGATAATATTTATAAATAATTGAAGCCTAATTGAAAGATATTAATAATTATAATATTTATGAATAATTGATAGATTGATTATTTTTTACTCCTAAATAATCGGTTTATGAACAACGCAATACTGTCGAACTGCAACACTAATTTGTACCTTTTTAGTGTATTGCTGCCCTGCCACTCCCGTGAGGCATTAGTGATGAGTGGTAATTGCGTTGTGGGCTGAAGCTTGACTTTCCTGAACGCATAATTTGCAAAGCGGTTATTTTAGCAACTATTTTGGAGAAACGACCAATCAGTGACAAGCGTCACGGTTTCTGAATGTTGAGCTCGGCCCAACTTTACCGCTAAGCAAAATGCTAAACGTGTTCATGTTCGGACAGCTTAAGGGAGATTTTGAATGGTACTTTCAACTCCTTGGGCATACATTACTGAATCAAAGTAAAGCTCATTCGTTTTCAAAAACATAAATTTTCGTAGACGGTTATACCCTATTCACACTATGTTCACTAACTGCTGTTAGTACTAACCGACATCAAGCGCTAACTGCGTTTACAGAACGAAGTTATAGCGTTTGATGTCAGATAGTACTAAGTGTGTTCCGTTCACATTACGTTGCTAACATCAGTTACCGGTAGTGGCTTAACAGCAGTTCGTGATCATGGTGTGAACGGGGTATTAGATAAGTTTCTGGCGCACTGGACCATCATTCGGGAGACTGGGTGTTGATTCCTCCCATGGTCGACCATCCTGACGGAAGTATTTCGTGGTTTCCCTCTGTCTTTAGGTTCATATCAGGAAAACACTGGAATAAAATAACCTTTCATCTCATTCACCGACGCAGTAGATCTGTATCATTACAGTGTGTTGTTCACTCAGAATATTCATCGATGCATTTCAAAAAATAATTTGGTTCAGGGTGTACCATCTACCAAGAAAACCCATACGGGTTGTAAAAATGCTGTAAAGCCATAAATTGTGTTATCACCAATAATGATATTGAATACTGTCACCGTGTGCGACCTGCTCCAAAAGAAATACCGGTAATGCAAATCAGTCTACTGAGCCACCAGCAATCATAGTGAAGTTTTACTCACGTCAAGCAAAGATGATATCCTTCAATGTAAAAAACAGCAGCCTAACCTCTCTTCACAGAACATTGTACCTTCTCTACCGGCTTCAAAGATCTACATAAATGAACATTTGACCGTCGCCAACAAAAACCTATTCTGGCTAGCACGCAACACAAAAGGCTTGGATACAAATTTGTATGGGTCAAAATGGTAACATCAAGATAAAAAAAGATGAGAACTCCCAGATAATTCACGTCAACACACCAGCAGAATCCCTACGACTGAATTTTAAATCATTTAGGCCTATCAGTCATCAATTCAGAATGTGAAAAACTTCAACCACCATGATCTTTAGACCCAAACTTGATGAAGAATTAGAAAACTATGGAGTCATCACAAACGTATGTCCTGATATCCAAGATTTAAATAACATTTTGCAAGTTGAAGATTTAAAACTTTTTCATCTAAATATAAGGAGTATCAACAAACATTTTGATGAACTGTTAGTGCTTCTTAACGAAGTTAAATCACCTTTTGACGTCATAGTACTAACTGAAACGCATATTACGAATGACACACTAGACTACCAAATCCCTGGCTACGAAATTTTCTATTTTAACTCTAAACTAAGTCGATCTGATGGTATTATCATTTACGTTTTAGAAGCTAAATTTTCCAATTTCTCTGTTTATTCTTTAACTAACCTGCATGAAGCCAATGCGGCTTTGATAACGTTGACTCTAAACACTGAGACCTTCGCAATATTAGCCTTATACCGATCACCCTCTGGCAATGTACAAACATTTCTTAAAGAACTAGATGCTGTACTACAAAGCATAACTAGTACACATAAATTATGTATAGGAGACATAATATTGACATATTGGAGAATAACACCAATATTCCGACTAACTGTATTCAACAAGAATATCTAAATATCATGACCTCAAATGGATACCTCTCATGTATTAATACCCCAACTAGAAAAACCACCAACTCAGTATCTTGCATTGATCACATATTTCTAAACACAGCTCATCCTCAAAATATGAATCCTATAGCTTCAACTCTGTTGACAAAAATTACCGATCATTATGCAATCTCCTTTTCATGTAAAAATGTTGCTACTTGTACCATGAAGAGTAGCCGGCAGCCTTTCGATACCAAACGCATAAATTACCCAAAACTACATAATAGCCTAAATGAGGAAACATGGAGGGATACATTCAACAGTTTAAACCCTGATCTAGCCACAGAAAATTTTGTCTCCACATTAAAAAAACATATTGACAACGCGACTGATATAATCGTCATATCTCCCAATGCCAAATATAAGAAACTAAAACCTTGGATCACAAAAGGACTTATTACCTCAATCCGTAAACGTGACGCTATGAGTAAAGCACTTATTAAAGATAGTGAAAACTGCAATAATTTTAAACTTCCCAAAAACGATATATTGAAACAGAAATTTATTATTTATAGAAACTTCCTGACCAAGCTAATTAAAAACACTAAAAATATGTATTATAAACTAAAATACTCGAATCTAATAACGACCCAAAACTCATTTGGAAAACAATTAATGAAGTAACTGATAATATAAAGAAAACATCCACTTTGGATAATATCAAAGAATTCCTAGTTAATGATAAAATATTAAATGCAAATGATAACCCTCACTTGATTGCCGACACTTTTGTAGATTACTTCACAACTGTTGGAGAAACCTATGCCGAAAAAATTAAGCATAAAAACAATACTCAAAATAATTTACAACATCAATCAGATCAACTCAAAATTAAAGAATCAATATTTCTATTCCCCGTATCTAAAACCGAAATACTCAAGTATATAACCCAACTAAAAACCAAGTCAGCTCCAGGTATCGACGAAATTGATGCATATACAATCAAATCTATCAGTAACTTCATTGTACCTCCCCTAGAGTTCATCTTTAATAATGTAATTACTAGTGGTATTTTTCCTCAAGTCCTAAAAACTGCCATAATCAAACCTATTTATAAATCTGAAGAAAAAGACAAACCAGAAAATTACAGACCAATTTCACTACTTACCAATGTCTCTAAACTTCTTGAAAAATGTATAAAAACCCGCCTAATATCTTTTTTTGATAAACATAAAATTTTATCCTCTAACCAGTTTGGCTTCAGAGAAAAATTAAGTACGGAAGATGCGATAGTCTCACTTATAAATATAATTTCTTCATCAATGGACAATTCAAAAAAGACAATAGCAATCTTTCTTGATTTGGCCAAAGCCTTTGACACGGTCGATCATTCCAAATTGTTAAAAAAGCTGGAAAACATTGGAATTAGAGGCGTTGCATTGAATTTAATGAAAAGTTACTTGATGGATAGAATTCAGTATGTTAAATTTAGAAATTGTATAAGTAAGCCTAGAGAAATAAAGTATGGCGTACCACAAGGTACAGTACTTGGTCCGATTCTATTTTTAGTTTATATAAATGACCTGTGTAACCTACAAATAAATGGTAACTTAATCTCTTATGCTGATGACACTGCCCTAGTGTTTTCTGCCACATCAAATGAAATAGTTTTACAGAAAGCTGTATCAGGGCTAAGAGAAGTATATAAATGGTTAGACTTCAACCTACTCACCCTAAATATTGAAAAAACTATATGTATGTCATTTTCCAATAATAAAATCCCTAATATTGATAATTCTTGGATGTTTTTGCACAATCATAACTGCCCTCTGTTGATTAATAACTGCAAATGTCTTAAATTAAAATATGTCAATGAAACTAAATACTTGGGTATAACCATAGATAACCAACTTAAATGGAAATCTCATATCAATATTTTAAGCAAAAAGCTTCGTTCCATCACATACAAATTTGTCAGACTTAGACATATTCTCTCTTTTCCTAATTTAAAACTAATATATTTTGGTCTCTTTCAGTCCTATCTTCAATATGCTATCTTAGCCTGGGGTGGCGCCCTTGGCACTCACCTTAATCAACTAAAAATTATCCAAAATCTTGTCTTAAAAATAATTTTAAATAAACCAAGAGATTATGCCACAATTTTAACTTACCAATACTCTAAAGTACTCCCTTTAAGAGTATTATTTGCAAAAAATCTCTTACTTCATATTTTTAAAAACCTTCCTAAATTCAAAAACACAGACCACCTACACACTACTAGAACATTGACTTACAATATAACAATACCAAGGAAAAACACCTCCTTTGGACAAAGACAATTGGACTACCTCGGTCCAAAACTTTTCAACTCGCTCCCTATAGATACTAAACTTTCCACTAATTACTCTATTTTTAAAAAAAAGATACTCTTATGGCTATCTAATCTACCTTTAAACCACTGGGAAAATCTATTCAATAAAAACCTGCCAGATTTTTACTCAAACGTATTTACCTGAATTAATCCACACTAAAGCCAAATTACCCCCCTCTACACATTTAAATTAGACCTCATTATCATCTAAATTTTTGCATAAACTTATCTCAACTAACTCTCAAAAAGCCATCTTGAAATCAAACTACATTATTTCTTCTACAAATATCCTCTCCCACACACGAGCACTGCTTATGTGGGTATTCCATTACTCATTTTCTACATATTAATTTGATCACTATTATTTATCATTGTATTAATCATCTTATATTTATGTAATATGTATTTGTGCTATAACTATGTATATGTAACCTATGACTATCAATAACACTAGTTGTCTAGTTGGTAGCCATAGGCTTACTCATGTATTTCACTTATGGAATAAAATAAAATAAATAAAAAATAAATATTGTTTCGAATATAGCAAGATCAATTGTTTAATATTTTTTGAGACACTCTATTTTTTATTTTACAGATATTACAGGGGTACGCACGGGGTCATTGTTGTTTATGATGTTACAAGTGGAGACTCTTTTGCAAATGTCAAAAGATGGCTACACGAAATTGAACAAAACTGTGACGTTGTAAATAAAATATTAGGTTGGTATTGCACTTGACTTGACTACAACTATTCAATATTTGTTGACATTGTTTTATTTATAATTTTTTTTTCAGTTGGTAATAAAAATGACGCTCCAGATAGGAAAGTGGTATTGAATGAAGATGCTCAGCGATTTGCAGATCAAATGGGAATTCAGTTATTTGAAACCTCTGCTAAAGATAATATCAATGTTGAAGAGGTAAGTTAATTCATCAGGATGTTTGTATTATAGGAATAAGCCATACTAGCACTTAAAAAGCCAAAGTTCGTACCGGTACTCATTTATCGTTTTGCTGGTAAACTATTAAAATCGATTTTTCATAAAAACTTGGACTGAAGTTGTGACTGTTGGGTACAGTAATCAAATGAAATTAATTATTGTCAATCATTCTTATTATCATTATTTATGGTAGGCCTACTTATAGGATTTATGGTACCCTAGAATAGCTCATGATACAAAATTATCAATGACAATATGGTAGAGCTCTTTGATTTAAAAAACAAATGCATTAGTGAACAATTTGATTAACAACATATTGTCGTGAAATCTAACATGTTAGCCTAATTGAAAGATATTAATAATGATAATATTTATAAATAATTGAAGCCTAATTGAAAGATATTAATAATTTTAATATTTATGAATAATTGATAGATTGATTATTTTTTACTCCTAAATAATCGGTTTATGAACAACGCAATACTGTCGAACTGCAACACTAATTTGTACCTTTTTAGTGTATTGCTGCCCTGCCACTCCCGTGAGGCATTAGTGATGAGTGGTAATTGCGTTGTGGGCTGAAGCTTGACTTTCCTGAACGCATAATTTGCAAAGCGGTTATTTTAGCAACTATTTTGGAGAAACGACCAATCAGTGACAAGCGTCACGGTTTCTGAATGTTGAGCTCGGCCCAACTTTACCGCTAAGCAAAATGCTAAACGTGTTCATGTTCGGACAGCTTAAGGGAGATTTTGAATGGTACTTTCAACTCCTTGGGCATACATTACTGAATCAAAGTAAAGCTCATTCGTTTTCAAAAACATAAATTTTCGTAGACGGTTATACCCTATTCACACTATGTTCACTAACTGCTGTTAGTACTAACCGACATCAAGCGCTAACTGCGTTTACAGAACGAAGTTACAGCGTTTGATGTCAGTTAGTACTAACTGAGTCCCGTTCACATTACGTTGCTAACATCAGTTAGTGGCTTAACAGCAGTTCGTGATCATGGTGTGAACGGGGTATTAGATAAGTTTCTGGCGCACTGGACCATCATTCGGGAGACTGGGTGTTGATTCCTCCCATGGTCGACCATCCTGACGGAAGTATTTCGTGGTTTCCCTCTGTCTTTAGGTTCATATCAGGAAAACACTTGGAATAAAATAACCTTTCATCTCATTCACCGACGCCAGTAGATCTGTAATCATTACAGTGTGTTGTTCAACTCAGTATAAATATACATCCAATATAAATATAAATACATTTGTATATGTCATATCTTGGAAGTAGCCACTGACTTGATGAGTTATGAAAATGACCACTAGGAAAAACAGGAAGAAGAAATATAACTACCGTAGATAGGAAAGGGTACTGTATGGAATGTGGTGAACAAGGAAGGAAGTGAAAAGCAGCAATCAGTGTAAATTGATCTATTCCCTGGGTATTCCGTACCCTATTCCTTATAAAACACAACAGTATACACTAATAATAAACTACTGTTTTGTCTTTGTGCTACCATTTTCAGATGTTCATGGCAGTTACAAGACAAGTATTAAGAACGAAAAAGGATCTAAAGGAACGTCAAGCAATTCAGAATAATGACACGGTCAATTTAAACAAAACAAGAAGCAACAAAAACAAAAAGAAGTGTTGTTAACGTTGTTTTGAGGAATGTTATAGAATCAAGCGCACCGGTGGTGTGACGTAAGTGAATTGGGAAGCAAGAAATTTCCTAAACTAGAACAAGTTCCTGACAATGAGAATTCAACTAAACATCCAGGGAGACAGTGAAATGTCCAATTTGGTAATCCAATCGAATAATATAATATATAGGCCCTACATTTTATTTACTATTAATGAGAAAACATCTACTACCCAGCATGATTCAGGATGATATTATTCATTGATTTACGGAGCTAGATTTAATTGCATAGTAGCCAATTAAGATTTTCTGTTATTACCCTACTAATGGCAAATAATTTAGTATGGTACGGTAATATATCCAAAGTGCAGCACTTGAAATTTCAGGCTGATGCCCAAGCTAAACTAATGTAGATAAAATCTTCAAAGTATGCACAAGAGGGCTTGGGTAACATGAAATGTATTAGATAATAAATACAAAAAATGCCTTAAAATGGAGTTAGTTACCCAAATTGTAAATAATATATATAACAATATACGTAAACTTTGATTGTAATAGATTCAAACAAGTCATTACTCATATCTGAATGCAATAGATATTGACCATCTGCTCTCAGGTGGACCTTGTGTTTAGAAAACAGTGTGGTTTCATTTTCATTGTTGCAACAATGAGGACTCCCTTGTGAACAATGAAAGAGACATTAGCCAATCTTTGTGCAAATAGCCATGCAAAACAGTGAAATTTGCCTTTTATGAAGTGGGAATTATTGTGAATGATTTGTAAAATCTGAAGCGGTTTACCGTGTATTTTGTGTTGGTAAATAAAAGAATCGACTTCCAATTGCCGAGCGATATTTCTTTGATATTGCCGCTGATTTGCTCTTGTAGCTGATTGGTTAATTTATTATGATGGCTATGTTATTTGCTCAATCAATGCTGTAGCAGTTGCGTAATAGGTTTGTAGCGCTTCAGTGCTAACAATTTAAATTGCTTATTCTTGCCACTAGGCAATATTGATTGTTAATTGGTCTGTAAAAAATCACCGCAAGGCTAACTGCTAGCCATAATGAACTGATAAAGTTGATTTCGATCCTCTGTTGTAAATGATGAATTCAATCGTATCATTTTGGATTTGATGAAGAAGAAGTCTTGTTATTTTACGTGGATTGTCTTCATTAGATTCATTTATACGTGTGCATGAGGATTCATTATATAGAATAATATATTATGCCAGTGAATATTATATAATTGTAATGAATTTGTTAATAACGTACCAATAGGCTAGGTTGTTAGTAAAGGCTAACATAATTAATAGCAGAATTAAATTGTTTTACCAGAACAAAATATTGGTCAGAAAACTGTCCTCAAATACCGTTTACTCGTAATTGATTGTACGATATGCTGTATGTTATAAATAAGCTAGAATTTGTATGAAAGAGATGGATAAATCATTGTTCGTAAGTCGTCTTGCAAATCCAATTGAATCGTAGGGACACGAAAAACGTTTAAACTATACGACCGTACTTGAAGAAACGTCATAATGGCGATCAGTATAGTGGTGCATTTTCTTGGAGTGTGATGTTGCCACATGAAGGTCATGCAAGCTATTTGATAGCTATGGTCTTTCAAACCGACGTGCGAGTCTTCTATTGGCCAACTCTACTAGTATCCTCAAAAGAAAGGACGGGGGGGGCCGGGGGTTGGAAGTCTCTCGGAATCTTCTGCTTTCATGGATAAAAGAATAAACCTTTACGATTTTATTTACATTCGAGAGTACACAAGATAATCCTGACATATGTCGTTGAAGTAGTGACGGCATGCTCAAGTTCTACGCAAGCTCCCAAATTATTGGCACTGTTGTTCCTCACGTCAAGAAATTGCATCAAAATATTGATCGTACCGACAGACAATTAACTGTTACCGACAGCGCCAGCATATTTCATTGCACCCAAGCATTCCAAGTGGAAGCATTTATTTTTCACAAGAAATATAATTAAGCATAGGCCTACTATTATTGATTTTTTTGTACAGCTTGTTTATAAGAGCCAATATCACCCGCAATGCAACTACATGATCAATGTCGTAGTTTTTTTGTATGCTTGGATTATTGTCATCATAGCTATAATCTAAACTTGGAGATTCCAGGGGGTGCATTCCAGTACGATTTAATCCGGTTTTAGAAGGTTATTACCGGTTTTTCCATACACGTTTAGCACAGGTTCATGTTAAAACTGGGTTTATCATGTACAGGAACGCCCCCCCAGGGGTTTTGTTTTGTTTTAGCGTGCAATTAGGTGGTTCACCTGCTGTCACAAGTGTTTTCAGTTACATAGGAACATAACAAGTTGAAAATAAGTCTGTTCTGGGCTAAAATACAATTTTGTTGACTCAAATTTGTCTGTTATAAAGTATAAACATCAAAACTTATTTGAATATGAAAAAGTTTAAATATCACAACGATGAGATATGGCTGTTTGAAAGTGAGCGTAATTATTAATAACTATTCACAGCAATCAATTTAGTACGGTAGTGAGAAATAGCCAGTAAGATTGTTTTTTTTAACAGAAGCTGATACAACCGACTATGAACTTGTCACATTGCTGGCAATTTGCTGTCTATCCAGCGCTTATAGATCGATATGAAATTTAAAGTAACGTTTGGAGTTTGTAAACATTGTTCTTACTTCTACGCGTGGTGTTCTGAAATGGAACACGAAACATCCTTGGGCAAATCGTACTCTCAAAGTCAAGTTTATTGCTAATTTTTGTTGTGAATAGGCCTTTAATCCTAGGGTTAGTTACATAAAATAACATTGGTATCCAATATGATGAGCAATTTTAATTGGAAGGCAGTTATTCAGCAGTGTATAAAACCATGGCTCGGCATGAATAATTGCTCGTTGACAACTGTAAACGCTTGTGGCAGACCGTCTAGTTTCTTTCCGTACTATACTCGTGTACACGAGAGAAGGCGCAAAACACCCGTGCGCTTGTGGTGTGGGATAGGGGGGACGGACGCTCGGAACCTTCTTCTTTCGTGGCTACAAGTATACTAAATCATCTGAATGTCTTGTCGTAATATGGGTAGACATGCATTATGTTGTTCGGCTAATTTACTAATGTAGCTGCATTGTGGATTAGTGATACAAGCTCTCTTTAAAATGTTTTAACTGTGCAGTTTAAATTGTGCTGCATGCTTTTAAAAAATATATTTAGCTTTTGAGTTTATACCTTGTATTTTTTGAAAATAAAATGTCACCTGTAAAAGTTTGATCTATTTGTGTGAATTATTTACATATTTTATTTCAATAATTTATATTTTGAAGTAGGTATGAAAAGGAGAACGATGATCGAAAATCCTTGTTTTGGTAAAATTCAAATATTTACTTA
Organism: Brachyptera putata; assembly: GCA_907164805.1. Classification (NCBI taxonomy): domain Eukaryota; kingdom Metazoa; phylum Arthropoda; class Insecta; order Plecoptera; family Taeniopterygidae; genus Brachyptera; species Brachyptera putata. The sequence goes on along the minus strand of OU015467.1, from coordinate 17,014,933 downwards.
TATTGAGGTCACTTGTTTCGAAACGCATTCCGAAAATGTTGCTCAAGTCGCGTTCGCCCGCGGACACCCCGACCTGACCGAACACAGTTTTGAAATGCTGGTGACTGGGCTAGACTATAACTTGGGCATTTACAAATTGTTATCAGTACATCGGTCCCTCATTTTTTTTCATTTTTTCTAATTATATGGTTATTGAAAATGAATAAACTTGGACCAAAATAAAAAGGCAAAGCTGTATGTAACCCAAGTTGCGAACCACGGATGCGAACGCCCGAGTGTTGCGGCGTAAGAGCAGAAGTGTGAGGTCAGCTACTGATCGAGCCAGAGATTTGAAGTCCTTTCTATTTCTGACACGAGCTGATTGTGCTACCACGTGACGGTACCAGCTAATTAGAGGTTGGCTGTCCGATCACAATTATTATTTGAAGTAGAGATTAAAGCAGCAGTTATAAGAATCGACGTGAACAGCAAGTTCATAAAATTTAATTTAAATTTATAAATAAAATATTATTCAATTTAATTTAAATGTAAATCTAGAAGAAAATTGACAATATTATAATAAATACAAGGAAAGATTTGAAAATGAATGTAAGACAAATAGAAGAAAAAGGAGTTATAATTATTCTTTGGGGTGGTAAAATCACCCTTGAGGTAACCCTTCCGAATGATCTTCTTCATCCTGTGGCCTTAATTAAGAAACAATGGTTTTGTATCTACTTTCGATGTTAATATTTCAATTTTCATTTATTAACATCGTTTGTGAAAAAAATATAATATAAGTCGAGTAAATATTATGTTGATATATTGAATTTTATTTTTAGAGTAAATAATTTTGGTGGAAGTCTTTAGCTGGCCATGTGCGACCACAGCCTTCTCCAGATAGGCCGTTCTGACTGGAGATTTCTTGCTGTACCACGCTGTGCCAAAACAAAGGTTCAGCTACAACTTTTTTGTGTGATGGAAAATTTGTCGCGGTTTGAGCCATTGGCTGCGTGGCTCCACTCGGGTTGCAGGAGTGCAATACCCGCTGAAGAAGCAGATGAACTTCACCGAGTAAAACATGGAACATCACATACCAGCATAGATTAAAAAGGCTGATATCAAGAGATTACGTATAAATTCACCAGGTTACCATAGCACCTAGAAAAGTTTGAGGTAAATAAACTAATACTGAACATGTGACTGGAAAACAAAATTTATGGGATCCACTTATTACAACATTGTGTGACATCACTTCAATTGAGCTCAGATCTTACACTCACAGTGTAATAACAATAATAAACAACCCAATTATTAAACTTCATTCAATTTTATTGGCAAAAAGTATGTCAATTTTAGTAAAATGTCAATGTTTCTATTTTTTACTAAAACATATTGGTTAGTTTCTATCAATTTGTCGTACCCTAGTTGATAGTTAGGTACACTGTTGTATGTTTAATCAATTAATGGTACACATATTACATAAGACAGAACCATTTTGTACAATTTGATAAATATTTGAGTATGCAATTTTTCAATGTTACGATATAATTAACCTAAATACGTACAGTAAATAGATAGATACATAAAGAGGTATAATATATAGTTTGTAATCTACCTCACAAGCCTGTACAAAATTACAAATTTGTTGATTAAAAAATAAACGAACTCATCTCACTTTTTTGTTAAATGACATGGCAAGTTGATATACAGTACCCACAGTAATATCCAACATTTCACCGTCTTATTACAATACGTAATCTACAATGTAATAACTCCAAATATAAAGAAATTAGTATAAACAATATCTACTTCAATATTCACACAACCGCTTCCTAAGAACAGCAACTATAAGTGGAGTATCTTTCGTCTTGTCATTTCTTTCACTTCATCCAATATACATTAGGGCCTACACATTCAATCCCTTTCAACTTTCAAATTACACATAAGTTTTATAATCTGTGATTAAATTAAAGAGTGGTGCTTGATCATATTTTGTTTCATTTTAGGTTGCAACAATGATTTAGAGTCAACTATGTCTAAAAAATAAGTGTGTAAACCCTTGAAACTGAATCGATTAACAAGTGTCATGAGTGGGTTTTGCCACGTCAACGTTATTAATTAGTATTACTATCACCATTGGATTCAATTCCGAGTATTTATAAAACACATACATTGATTTCAATAATTTCATTCAATAATTTTATAATTTCCAATAACAAATAATCACTTAAAAAATGAACCTTACAAGTTGTACCCAATATAATGATAAAACCAAGTAATACACGTCTTAATCAAGAACAAGAATAAAATTATAACATAATTATTTAATAGTGGCTACACAAATTTGTGAGTTTGAATGACATATTTTGGTTCGGGAAATAAACAAAGGCGTTACTCTTGAAGGACACACTGACGTCACACCAACTGATGCGCGCTGCAACGTGGACTCTTACCACATCTACGAAGAAAGTTGTATTTACTTGGAGGAGTATTTACGGTAGTTGCCACGGAACAATTTGTGTACGCGGTGAGAGACGGAAACCAATGAAAAGTACGTCGCGTGTATACTTGTATCCACGAAAGAAGGTTCTCTACCAACTGAATAATTGTGAAAACTTCGACAATTGTAGAGAAACTCACTACAGCTTCAAAGATTCAATTCTTTTGACAGATGCAGTTGTGATTCAAATCGTTAATCTCGTCCTGAAAAATATTTGACTCTCAAAAAAGCATGATACCTACAGAAATATAATGGCAATAAGTAACTGTTTGTTAGTTTTGTTATTATGGTAGACAACCCCTTATTTCATGAATATAAGTGCACGCTATTCTCTACCATATGCAGAATGTACCAACTGAATATCAGTGGTCCACTACAGTAGAACCTCGTCAGTAGGTTTCTCTTTAGTACGTTTATTATTTACTTTAGTATAGTAAGTTTCACTTCTTGATACCATTCACATGCTCTCTCATGTTGAGTAGTTTAGTTAGTAAATTTTCCACTCGACTTTTTTTTTTAGTCTAGTCCCCCTGATGAACGTATTAAAGAGGTTCTACTGTACTGTACTGTATTCAAATACAAGATCTCAATGGAGACACGTTTAATCGTTTTGAGGTAGGTACCGTTCATTTCAACACATTGATGTATGTTTGTTAGTGGGACTTCAGCATAACATACCAGTACTAAACATTAATTACGTGTGCTAGAACAAAAATATAATGAGTTGTGGAATGTTCAAGTACATGTTAATTCGTATTTTATCGCCCACATATTACCGCAGATTAAAAAGGTACGTCAGAATCAACAATACGCATCAACACTACGTCCTAATTGTGCTTGCCGATAAGAATTCTAGACCTATGATACGGATTATGATTGATCGAACGCTGATGTCAACAATAAGCTAACTGGTTATTAATACGGTAATGATTTGATGTGTGAATACAGATATCAATTATCTTATTTTGCTTCGTTGATTTTTGCGTCCCTTTTTATTCTATGATATTACAGATTTATAGCTCGAGTTGATTTCAAAAAAACAGTCACGTTCTTCAAGGCCTTCATAGACCTACGTACAGAGTATGACAGCAGAACTGATACACGATCATAAAAATGAATAGAATATAATTACGAGAATAAATTCAAATATTCCATATATGATACAGATGACAACATATAAAACACATTTACTAGTTTGGCAAAAGACTGACAATGATGCTATTATTGATAAAATGGGGGCTATACTCAAAGTTTCCACACAAGATAGGTTTGTAATATATATTTGTTATCATTCGTTGATCTTGATTTTTTCCAGTTTTGTACTTTTTACCCGTATTTTATGGCCCCAAGCAATCACTAGTACAATTGACTAGTGATTGCCCTACGGTCTGGTGTCAAAAAATATAACATCCTATCGATTGGGTTGTTTATATGGGATTTGGAAATCATCATCCGGGGTGTCTTTAAAATTTAAATGCCTCCATGGTATAGATCTAGATGGCCAAATAATAAGCCACACCCATTGTTGTTCGCTAATTTATTTCAACCATCATCCAAGATTGAAATTTAAAATAAAATCACGACAATATAAGCCAATGGTACTGATGTAGGCCTACCGGTAAATTAGAAAAACTTTTTTTATCTGAGATTTGAAAAAAGGAGATTTCGAATGATTTTAATATGCTTTAAACAAGGATTACGCTCAAATTCCACAAATTAGTTTGAGGCTCTTTTAAATCTTGCTTGAATTACAAAAGCTCCGCTTGTTCTCTAGTCAGCAAATCCTACGCAATATTATTACAAGGTTGACTGGTTTAGCCTGATGAAAAAAGGACTTTTACTTTGAAACGTTCAAGCTCACACGATCAACGTTACATGTACTACCTGATAATGAAGCAACAAGAGCCTGCTAATGCCTGTCCCAGGGATAACTTTGACTGAATTTGAGATTTAACTAAAAATCGATAATTTGGCAAACCAAAAAATTCCAGAAAACCAAAATCATGACCTGCAAGAAAAACTTTTCTACTCAAAACTGTAAGCAAACATCAATATTCATTCTCAATAAATAACGTATCTAATCTCAGTTTATGAAGGTGAATACATTTTCTGCAACTGGGTTACTAAAAATATGTAGTCCAAATAAATTACAAAGTTAAATTTAAACCCTACTGTTAAATGTAGGCCTACTAGTTATATTAGTCACTCATAATCATAGTTGGCTAAACAATAAAGATATATTCCTTACAAAATTGATTCAAATAATAAATTGTATTTTGTTATATGATTGTTACATTGTAATAAAGAATCGATTTTGATTTCCCAGAATCAACATTACCACCACGTTGTGTGTAATTCAACTTCTAATTCCACAACTGGACGTCTTGAATGTGCTGCGTCGTGACACTAGTTGAATATCTTGCGCACCAGGAAATTGAAAAGTTGAGATAACGAAGGGTTGAAATTGCCAAGTGTCGAATTATACAAAGAAGATTATTTTACACATTACCTCCCAGTATTCACGAGATCAAATAAGTCAATGCTCACATCATACACAAAAATATCACATATAATTTTGATACACTAAATCACAATACACAAATTATTTTAAATTTTTATAAAATTGTGACCATACTCATAGGCCCTACTGCTTTTGTGTGCAATTTAAAATGAATACATCAATATGAGCTTGCAAGACCATATAAATAAACAAACAGAGAAAATTTGTTATTTTAATTTGCGTTAAAAGGTTGACTATCAACAATCAATTTTGATCAATAAATCATCCAATTTTAAACCCACGTACAAACATTTAAAACAAAAATTAAAACTCACGGCGGAAAATACATTTATTTGGTTTTCTCCCTTGGGAGTTTGCAACGAATCAAAAACAAGCATTTTGAGGTTAAAGGCCATTATAAACAAATGAGATTCTTTAAAAGATTCGTCGGAGAATGTGTGCACTTCCGATGTAAAGTGCAATAACCAATCAAAATGATACAAACTCCACGCTTTCTACCGTAGCATTTTCATCGCTAACCTTACACATTCTTGGGAAAAATTAAAATTCAATTGAGATGCATATTTACTTCATACATAGGTCTGTGAACAGCTGAATCTTCCAGTCATACATTAGATTAATTACCAACATGAAAACGCAGTACCTGGAAACAAGGCCTAATTTGTTGTTCCAATACCAAAAGTTGTTTAAATTCCAGTTCAATCATAATTAGAAAATTGATTCTTTATTATTCAAATAAAATTAATTTATAAAACATTATGCTCTGAGATGGAAAGATTAATCTTAGGATCTTAATTATCTTAACAATCCTACCTTGTCATTTTTTATCTTAAATGGGAACAATGACTTTGTGCCAACTTCTTGATATGATCAACAAAAAAGTATTTCTACGTAGTGTATGTAAACTGTACAAAGAATACAGTACCATAAAAAGAGAGAGTACTCACAATGAAATTACAGAAGTAATATCTTATTCAATTTTAAGATAAAAAGTAATAATTATGCCTAGATAACTACTAGATCGAGCTGTGTGCGTATTACTGTATTATAACAGTACGAGAATGAAAATCATGACAATTAAATAAAGCATGAACGAAATGACGTACTTGCAAGAAGATTTAAGCCACAATAAGACGTGCACTGCAACCTACACACCTGATAAGATAAGTCTGATCTATTAGACTGAAAACTCGCACTTTAATTTTTTTCAAGTCACAAGGTATCAGTATAAGTGTCACTTACAGCCGGTATAAAAGTCACTTACAGCAGGTATTATGAAGTCTAGATAAGAAAGTTATGTGATAGTTACGGAACGATGACAAAAATCACCATGGCCAATACCAATTAGATCTTGTTACAATATAATTTTCAACGAATAACCATTTCATAGGGCGTTATAATATCGGAATTCATTAGCATACGTAGGTGTACTAACCAGCCACATAAAGCGATGCAAGTACCCATTAGCACTGAAAATTTTTAGCCGACAATTTCATTAATCACCAAATTTAAGTACAGTGTATTTCCTTTTAAAAATAATACATTATTGTTTTTGCTCAACATGTATAAGTAGTTGATATGCGTTGGTTCATTTTTATGTCGACAATCGTGAATAATGGAAAAAGCACGTAAACATCCTATGTTCCGATAGGTAGAAATATCAATGTACCGGCAAAACGTCATACGTGATGGGCTCCAGAGCTAATCATTATATGTTAACGTTAACAAACTGTACTTTGTAATTTACGAGGTTTGGCGGTCACGATCAATGGTCACGAGTCTGTCCACTACCCAACTTGGCTGTTGGTGGGGTCGTTAAGCAGCATTAGCTGAAACAAATGGCAGTTTCGACGAGCCATGTTATTAAAACGTCGGATTTAAAACGAACAAAAACAGTTATTAACGACCGATATTTGAATTATAGAGCTCAGATTACATGATGAAATACGACACTACACAATATGTGTTTCATCACCTGATTTTATTGTTTTAAAAATGTCAGACCGACATTTCACTTTGGATAGTGTAAAAAGTTCATTTTTGACGGGTTGGCCTAATACCTATGTTGCGAGGTAAATTTGAAATTTTTATTCATTCACGTTTCATTTTGCTTGTTGTTTGCGTTTGGCTGAATTTGGCTAAAAAATATAAAATATCCTAGAAACATTAGCGTAAAGTTATATGCGACTGCTTTGGAAAATTAATTCATTATTTTTTCCAATCTGTCACCCTATCCAATTATTGGTTTCAGGGTGTCCAAGGCAGTATAATATATAGATAAGTAGATAGTCTCGATACGACACTTTTCTGCTCGGAACATTCTGTAAGTCGGAGAGTTTCCGAGCCTGCGCTACGTCAGCTGGTGGCGGCCGCTGGTTAAGTGCGGCTATTAGAAAGCTGATTAGTGATTTATTGTTGATTCAATTGGTTAGTCACAGTAAGTTCATATTTGTGCCATTTAAGGCCACCATCCAAAGTCAAGCGTCTCGCTCAGAAAATGAATGCTCCCTACCCTTACCGTGAGAACCAAATGAACATTCTAATACACTTGCCAGGTGTTGGCTCCAATTCTAGGGCAGTAGACACAAGTGCTGGCTATTCATTGCTGCTAACATTAGGCCTATCTTCAACACAATGTGCATCTTGTAACTTCAGGTTTAGTGTAGAGTGTCTAATATCTTTCTTTCCCTCTTTTACAATTGACATCATTACTCAAGACGGCTAGCCTACTTTACTGACATATCATCAAATATTTCTGCATCTAAGCGCTCGTTGGCAATATGACAGAAATTAACGAACGTTGCAATGATAAACCGTGCAGGTCAACGTAATACGCCTAGTAGGTGTTTCCATCCATAAGAGTAGCACACACAAAAGTTGCTGTCCGTCCGACAGACTGCTTTGGAAATTGAAGTCAATTTGGGCGTGGGTTCAAACCCTGCCTGAGGCATGGAGTTTTGTATACCTACATCATTAAATCACATCACCTGCTCATTTGTACTCCCAAATAACCTAGCTATGGGCGGGGTCATTTAAACAAGCAATAATAATCAGCCAATTGCCCGCCGACCCTACAAACCATATAGTCAATTCGCAAACAATCACGGAAGAAAATATCTGAACGGAAAATCAGGTGATCTGAGCTCGATTACACGGTTATGTTGACTCTATATGTTGACTCTATAACTTCAAATTTTGTTAAGACTTTTTTACAATGTTAGCAACGTCCAAAATGAGGCATTCGATTGTAAAAATTCACCCTAGCACTTGCTACGACTGACGAACACTAAACTAAGTGGCACATAACTTTACTATCAATCAAGCCTTAAAACAGTTGCAAAATGAAACGCCAATAAAATACACATTTCTTTTAAAGTATCCAATCTCTTGTATATTGATTACCGTATATATCGAACATAATATAATGTATCGTAATGTATGTATATACTATAAAGTAGGGTCACAGACAACACAGTCTTGCTGTCACAAAGTTCATTGTTTTCATTCAAAATAGTCCAGAGATAATGTTTATATTGGTGACAAGACCGTATGTCTTGAAACAACGAACAGATGCAGCTTCAAAATGTTCTTACTAATTCATCCCTAACCGTTTTTTGGGAAACAATGATTATATCAAGATTTTGATGGTGATAAAAAAATGAAAATTTATTAGTTACAGTAGATGTAAAATGTTGCTTTACGATGTTCTACAGTGAAACCTACATGCATTGTTTCCGGATCCATCGTTATTGAACGTCTAATGTTCATTTTATGCCTCCCTACTCCCATTTAATCAATGTTAAATTACCGTATTATAGATGAATCGATTTCAGTATGGTTTTCTTTCCCTAGTTCTTGAAAAACAATAGATAGAGGTTTCTCTGTATTATATTTATTACAATGACAGGAATAAAAATGTATAAACTATAAATCTTTACAAAAATAACATGGGAGTTAGTGATCAAGTAAAGGGAGGACATCAACATCACAATTACATTCTTCAAATTGACTGAATTGAATAACACACATGCACCTTTGAAGAATCTTCTGGCTATGAATTAAAAATGAATCAAGACTTAAAAAAAGTGGTTAGAATACTATAACAATGATTAAACATGAACGTTAAACGCACACTACTTTCACTTGAATATCCCTTTTAATTTGAAACTGTATAAAACACGACAGCAGACAAATCATTAATCCTTTGAATTACCGCTCTTGACAGATCTACATGCCATGACGATTACTTGCGTCCTCACGTTGAAGTTGGATGAGTTCACGTTTATTTGGCACTCCGTTAAAACAATGTTTCGATTGCAAGTCGACGGAACGATGGTGCTCCACCAAACGACCTTGAACTCTTGAGTCCGTTGCACTTTGAAAAATCGAAGTAGACATCAACCATATTGAAAATGTAGCCAGCTACTTAAATGAACCGGTCATTTCGAGCATTTTACCTAAATATTGGTATCACTGCCCCCAGAAGTCAGACGCAGAGCATTTATAAACACTCTTTACCGCCTGACAATAATAACATTTAAAAAAATAAACTAACTAGATGTATTACTACTGATAAATTTAATACAGTAGACCATTCTGATTCAATTCAGAAAAATAGGTAAATACCACCAAAGTGATGTTAAATCGTTTTCAATATATATATATATATGCATCGCTAAAATGTACACACTAGTACGTAGCATTGTTGTCTTACATTTAATATCCGTTTCAATACATCACTACCATGCGTTCGTTTAGTAACTTGTCATTCTAGCTCAAGCGGCCACTCAATTCGCCGCTCTGGCGTTTAGTCTCGTCTTGTCGAGGTAAGATAATATTCTGGCGTTATTTACGTGCTGCGACGGTTGGGAAGCGCACTCGGTGATCGAGAAGAGGAACTGTACGCAGCCGAACTTGATGTAAGAGCCGTGATTCAGCAACGCCGTGCCCTCCCAGCCGGCTCCGTTGCCGCCAATCAGAGCGGAGCTGCTCGAACGACAACCGCACTTCCGACAATCCTACGAGAGAAGATCACATTTGAATGGCACTCGAATAACCTGCAGGTTTTGACTGAGACTTGAAAAATCCGTTCTACTAGAATAAATCACAGAGCTTTCTACTAACTTGAATAAATGTGTAATTGGTTACAGAAACTTGCTGAAATTTTAAAGGACATCATAACATTGGAGATGGATTTCAATAAATAATGCGATATTCATCATTCTAATCTTGGAGAAAACTTTTTTTTTAATAACATCGAAACTTCATACAAAATCATTGTTACCCAATCAAGGCTAGAAAACTTCAAATCATCATCTCAATTTCAGAAATTATAATCAATTTATTTGTCCTCCAGGATCCGGCCCTTTTTCCGAGTCGTTACGTATACATTACTCGATTAGGCCTATATACATGTATAGGTCTGTTTCTACTCCGAATCGATAATGTCCACAACATGACTCATAATATCTGGAGAACAAACAAAATGTATAATTTCTGGTACATTACTCTTAATCATCGAATGCAACCCGAGGTAACTCACTTGTCCCGACTTAGCGCTCATCACGGCAGGCCGCACCTCCTCCCCTCTGACCACCCCTCTCCTCTGATCTACCAGCTCCTGGACAGCCTTGGCAAACGAGAGGTTTTCCGTCGGCGGCCGCGGGGCCTTCTCGGAGAAGTCGCACGAGTACAGCACGTTGTCCACGGTCGTGCCGTGCTCGCTGTAGTTCAATAACTCGTAGTGTTTTGTTATCTACAAATCCAACAAATAGGATTTTTAGAAGAAATTGAGATGATACATACGAGTTATTATTGCTTGGGCAGAATTTTACGAAAAATTAAAATCTGTTGGTAATGGCCATTATTGATCAAGATACAGAAGAAAGACTAGATAACCAAGACGACGACAAATTAATCTGCCAATTATTGCTCAATACACCGATTAATATTTCACAAAACTGCTCTTAAAGATTATATTGGCAAGAGAACCCAATGTTGTGGTGACAAAATCCTGAAATTATTATGTTCTTTGATATTTATAGAAATGTCTCCGGCAGCTGAGCCCCGACACCAATTCCGTACAGGTATGAAAAATCAAGTCAAGAAATAAAATATTAGGCCTATAGATTGAACTCTCACACACAGGAATTCAGTTTTTCATAGCCATCTAGACAATCGTCCATCCAATTGATCGTCCCTATCGGAACAATGTGTCGTAGAGTGTGATATTTATAACATCCACTTTCAACTGTTCTTTTAGTATGGAAACTTTGTCGAGGCTATGCCACCTGATTTGAACAGACTGCATTAATATTTCAATACAGTGAAACCTCTATACATTATTCTCCTGCTTGTATCATTCATTTTTTCTAACCCCACTCCCATATAATCAATGTTAAATTGTCCTGGATGGATCGTTTTCCTGCATGGATGGTTCTATTTTCATAGTCCCTTGAAAAACGATGGATAGAGGTTTCACTGTATAGTCAGTAATCCATGATGTACAGCCTAATTGATAATTACAATACAATAATTGAATACATCATATTATTTTAATATTACATGAGTTGAAATAATATTTTCAACAGAAAATTCAAGTTCATTTCCTCTTTCATCATAGGCCCAAGACATGCACCAGGCGTATGTGCAATAATTCGACAGATTTCTTCTTTTACTCACCTCATCGTAAAATATAAACGCATGTTTAGGCGATGTGTAATTACAGTGCCCAAAAGTACCGAGGACGACATCCATGTCGGCTCCCGTGCCGATACTCAGGGACCTATACGACATAGGTCGCGGACTGCCTCTACCCGTTAGGGGACACAGAACGGCTCTCGCTTGAACGTCCAAGTCGTCCGCCGGTTGTCTCTCACCCTCGGACGTCGGGGTACTCGCGTTCGCTCTGTTCTGGTTCGATCCTGATTGCGTTTTACTCGTACTATTCGCTAGGTTTTGAACAGTTTTTTGGGCAGACGTATTTGGACTCGGTTTACTCTTTTGAGAAGAATTCATAAAATATTTACTAGCCGGATTATTATTTGTCGTCTGTTTTTCGATCGTTTTAGGACTATTCTGAGGTGTTGAGCACTTTGGGGTTTGTACATTTTGAGGTGTATTACTCGAAGGATTTCTTGGCAGGGCGGTTTTTTGTTTGGCCAACGTAGACAAACTCGGTGTATTATTACTACTTGACATATCACTATGTGATGGATTATTCGAACTACTCTTTTGAGGCAAAGGGGCCTGGCTTTGGCAAGGTTGAGTGCTAGGCGTTAGTGATGCATTTTGTGGTGCATTGTTCACCGCGTTCACCGGAGGTTGGTTCGTGCAGTTCACGCCTTGACTGTTCGCGTCGGGATGCAATTGCTGTAAACGCTGGTACGCGAGGAGGTACACTAATCGCTTGTCTAGTTTCGACAGCTCGGCGTCCGAGGTTTCTGAGTTGAGTAATGTTTCTAGTTGAGCATTCAAGTTCGTCATTCCCGTCGGCGACGGGCTTTTCGAGAAGAACGGATTCATTAGAATATTGGCCGAAGGGCTAGCAAATTTTCCTGGAATACAGAAAACAAATTGTAGTTGAAACAAGGCGTACGGATACGAGGTGTAGGTAGTACGGCAAAAATAGTAGGAACGCATTTCAGCTCAAAACCATTCTCTTAGAGAGTACATTCAATCTATTATTGTATCTAGTACTTGTGGGTCAGGAGCATTATAAGAACAATTGAAAAAAAATAGAAACTGTTAGTATTTAGTTAATAATAATAGGTAGTACGAAAGAAAAAACATAATTGATTAAATTCACAGTAAGGAATGGTTCAGAGTGCATTCGAGTTGATTTCAACTGTTTTTTATGATATCGTTTGAACAAATGAGATATTAAAATTCCAACACAATAGATGATATACATTAATTTTTTTTAAATATACATTAAAATTATCAACTTTACATCCCGTCATTTTCACAGGTAGACATATACAGCAAAATAGGTCCTATTGGGTCCTATTTTTTGCTGTGCACCTAGACCTATAATGAAAATTATATAATGTATCTGCGTATCTGTGTTTTCATTGATTGGGCCAAAATATGCATCTAGTTGATACCAGTAGCTTTGAAATTACCCTATCAGCTACTTCCAGCAATCTTAATTGACGTAATTAAATGGGGCATACTAGTCTACAAGTCATACAATCACAATGAACAATAATTACCTGGTTTCAAGGTGATAATCTTCGGTACCGTCGTGGTGGCATTGCTCGAAACGGCTATTGTGGTGGTAACAGGCGACAGTTTGCCTGACTGAGGTCGGACGACCGATGTCACCGGGCGACCTTGTCTTGGTTGGAGAATCGTCGCAACGGCAGACCTGTCAAGTTGCACTTGTTAATCCGGCACTTACAATAAATGTTTTGTAGGTATAGTCCCACGCAAAATTGAGGGGGATACGCAATTTCTAATATAAAAACAAATACGTTCAACAGATATTAGGTCATTTTATGTAGGCCTATAGATTTGATTTTCATTCAATCTATATTGGGTTAATAATACACTCTAATGATGACTTTGAAGATCTATTGGTGTCCGTAAACAATGTCTTTCAATTTATCAATTTTTATTATATTCTGTTTTATTTCATAATATTCCATCTTTATTCCCAATATTACACATTGGGTGGGCTAAACAAAGCACTGCAATGATGATTAAGAGCTATTAGCGTCCATGAATGATGAACGATACACGGGGAAGATGAGATGTGTCAAGTTTTTCTATGAGGTACTTGGGACAGTGAGAAGGCAAACGTCATGGGCTCATGGCTTGTTGGGCCTATTCAGGAAATTACCCAGTATTCACGTCAACGACTAAGAGGAACTAGAGACAACTTCAGTCACGATGGTTAATCTAGCAGCGAGAATCAAACCTCAAGTCTCCCGAATGACAGTTCAGCGCTCTAGCAACTAGTTCACCGGTCTCAGTTTTATGTAGGCCTATACAACTCTTGAAGAGGTGGTGAATATAACAATTTCTTTGTAGCAGTATTATTTAAATGTAGCTACACTGTAGATTAGGGGTAGGCCCTACACCAATAATAATATTTCCCCCTCCACGACCATGCACAAAGATCCTAATGAAATTGAAACATAGAACACTGGGAAAGTCAACAGTATTGTCCCCAAAAGATTGACAGACAGTTCAACCATGATTGACCTTGAGAATTTAACACAACCAAGATGATGCCTACAGATCATTATATTCATCATTCTTAGATCATGTAACTTTGCCAATCTACATACGCCTAACGGTTTAATTTCATCAAACTTACCCTTGTTTCGATTTCGCACCGCTACCCGTACTTCCAGTCTCCGTTCCGCTCTCGTCTGAATCACCGTTCACCTCGCCGTTCACTAAGAGTCCTTCGACCTTCACCGAAGACATCGGTCCGTTTGTCAAGATCTTACAGGCAGAATCAACAACTTTACCACAGTCCACAACTCCGTTCAACGTTCTTAAATCACTAGTATCATTAACGCTTTTCTTAATTACTATTTCTGATTCTGTTTTAGTAAACTCAGAATCGACTCTGCGAATTTTACACGGCAAATCAGTCGCTGCTGTGGATTCTGTTTGATGTTTTTGTTTCGTAAGGTGACACGCGATGCTGGTTTGTAGCGTGATGATTGACGTTAGCCAAGTTTCCTGCTCGGCTTCGGTGCATGGCTCTTGAGGCTCGAACCGCGTTCTTTCCGCTAGATTGTTTCTACGAGTTTCTTCGCGTAGCAAGTCCCGCAAAGAAGGGAGCAGGGGAGGCCGGTTTTTATACTGGGTTTTCACCGAGTCGGGCACCTGAAACGATTCGGCAAACTTACAATCATGTTTGGCCAATCAATCCAAGAAGCCTTTTCAGCCCAAAAAATGTTGATAATGGCCGTATAATCTCTTGTCAAAGAAGGTTACACTAATTCCAGTTTATACTACATTCTAGTATATTACAGTTCAACAGTGTATTATTACCGGTATAATATTAATTGAAACATTTGTTTTTAGATTCTGGCTGCATTGGCTCATACATCAACTTGAGTGACTGAACAAATACAGGAAAATTAACACTTGGTCATAAGTTACACTTGAGAGGATTTATAATCTTAAATCTCACTCACCCTGACTCGGTCTCGTTGTCCTAGCTTCACTTTCATTCTGAACGGCGGATGAATTCGGTGGGCTTTACGGAAGAACTCGACTTTTACCGCGTCCTGGTCGATTGCACCGGTGTACGCGTCCCATAACTTGACTCTTTCAGTCGCACTCGAAGACTTCAACATTTTATGATCCTGTAACACATCATTGGAATTTAGACTCATTTTTTTTTTATATAATGTTGAACTGAATGAATCAATGCTACGCTCTTCTAATAATGATGTAGCATATTTATTATTCAACATTATATTAAATTACTATGTACAACTATTACCCAAATACATACGCAGAAGTCGATATTATCTATTAAAAAATCTATAAGTGAATGTAGCGCACTAGTTTGATTTTGTGTTTCGTAATAGGTACCTAGGCATACATAACCTAATTTTTTACTTACAATATACTGCTGTGGATGGTTGGGGCACATCCACCTGCTAGTGGGTAGAGAGGTAAGCGGTGGGTCCAGACAGTCCTGGTGATAGAGTAAGCTGCAATAATCGCACGCTACCAGCGGTGCTTTCCGGCAAGACCGTCGGCACTCGAAGCAAACCCTTGCTGGCAGAGGCACTAGGCCGTTGTCGTATTCGTGAGGCTTACGTTTGCACGTCGAGCTACGACGCGCAGGGTGTTTACTATTGCTAGAAGGAGCTGAAAAGAGTGGTTACATTAAAATGTGAACTCGACAATCTTGAAGTGAAAATGAATAACAACTCCATAAACCAACAAATGAATATAGATTTGATTTTTGACCAACATAAAACATATTAGTTTTTAGGCCTACACTTGACCTAGATCCAATTTTAGTAGAACCAATCAATCACAAGTCTTACATCCAGTATTGCAAAATGTTTCTGGTAAAATACATGCCTTGATTACACAACGCAGCATATACCTACACATAGGCTATGCCAGGACTACAATAGCTGTCAGATTATACAAACTATAACAAGCCCTACCTTTATCAGTTCCTGGAAATGGCATCGCCATCGACATCTCCCGCGGTAGTTCAAACTGGACGGGATTCATTGCAGCGGCAGCCTTTACCAACTGCTCCATTGCGGTAAGCATCTTTTCGCATCCAGACTCATTATTTACTGAACTGGTTGTTTCCCCATCGGCAATCTCCGCCTCATTCAGTTCCCGCTTTCGAGGTCGTCCACGAGCCCCCACGGGAGGTAGAAAGAGACCTGATTCTGTAAACAAGACTATTACTTCAGATGACTCATTCAGATCAATTCACTGAAATGCTCATAATATCTAGACAAATATTAATATGCTATTGAATCTCTAATAATTCAAATAAAAACTACCTCTCTATTACTGTAGGCCTATACCTATAACGTTTGCAATATTTTTAGATGTGACCTATTATACGCCTACATGTGATTTTCAAAGTCTATTGTTACCTTTATCAACCGTCACATCTGTCACGCAAATAGCTGCCGACTCGACTATCTCCGGTTTAGGTTTAGCTTGGATAGCCAACACCTTACAACAGTGACAGAGCCACTCGCCAATAGGGAGATCTGCCTCTTCCAATGGTGGATTGCTAAAAAATCAAATTCACAAATTAAATTATATATTTAGGCCTACCTTCATATAATGAAGGCTTAATTATATTTACGAATGAGGTTCAATTAAGTCACTGCTAATTAGATATCAGACAATGTTTGATTTCAAAACCAAAACACTTCCACTAAATCCATTCTTTTGTTATTTACGTCTCGTCTTTTTGTTGTTGCCATATTAGTGGACAATGTCTCTTAAGTAATCATCTAGTTTATCAGACTAATTAGCCTCAAATGAACTGACAAAGTTATCTTTACTAATGAATGCATTGTGCTCTATTTAATTCAACTCACTGGCATTGTAGATGGAATGAGGCTGGACACTTGTCGCAACACAAAAGATCACCGCCTTCGCCGCAAGAATCACAACAATCATGATTGTGACCCTTTCCTGGACGCTTGTAATAAGCATGTAGCTCTTTTGGTTCTTTTCGTTTGGCTTTAGCAGCTTCTTCACTAACTGGAGGAGCCACAAGAGCTTGGATTTGCTAAGGAAATGAAAAAGTTGGATGTTTGGTATTTAACGTAGAACCATACAATTAGTTTAGAAAATAATCACTACAAGGCCTGCAAACTGCACTAACAAACTATTCTACTACAATAATACATCAAAATACACTAACATTACAGTACATACCAGTACCGGTAAGGCCTAAGATACAAAGTATAAAGATAGGCCTACTGAAAGTGATATGCAAGTTTTAAACTAGGACATTCCAAACTCATATATTAAGCTCTGATGAAAACACCAAAGTATCTAGGGGCCTAGTTGGATAGGGCAGTCCAATGATTAGGGATAAGAATGTGGGTGCAGCTTGCTTTCAGTGAATAAAATTATAAGGCCAGCATATAAACCTACATATGAATGGGTCCTAACAATGCATACAAAGGCACAGCCAACGTAATTTACTGTAAACATGATTGCTTCGACTTAGACTAGCAAACCCCCTAGCTCGAGTCTACAGTCTAGAAGTATTACACGTAACACGACACAGAATTTAAGCATCAAGAACAGCTGTCATTTACGCACAGAGATAGAGATGGAAACAGGACAGGCCTAGTCATCTGGCACATAGGAAACTTTAAATGAATTAAAACCAGTGTCTATAGAGTAAACATAGGCACACAGGAAACTACTTGTATGCAAATGTCAATACGAGGTTAAATTAGACTTGTGAAGCAAAGAATTGAGGACCAAGCTACGTCCTACTTGCTCTTACAAATGCAGCTACTTGACACAAAGGCAAGAGTACAACTGCAAAAATAGATCAAATTATTGATTTAAACATATTGCTCAACAAAACATGCTAGCAGTTTAACAGCAGAGAAACGAAATGCAGCTTATAAGCTTTAATGATGAATATTTAGTATTTTGTGACCGCCATTTTGGTACAAAGATGGCCTGTGCGAGGCAAAGGCCTAGGCCTACTCATGATACTTACTGGCATTAACCCCCCTGACGTATCTAAATCATATTCTTTGGACGTCATTTTCAACAAATTTAAGTCAAGATGTACACCTGATCAAGTGTCCGTATTGTTTAATGTCAATTCATACGACAGTAATCACTACAAATTGCTGTTGATGTGGGCAAAATGAGTTGCATTCGTACGTATCCCTTACGGGTTCGCATGACGGTCACTCGCTTAAAACATGTTTGATATTGTTGTTCACCCACTAAATTATTAACACATATTTACTTCTACAACACCTCTATTGAAAGATACGACTCATATCATTACTACTACATTATACAGTGAAAAAGGTAAAGAAATATTGACAACATTCACTTTGGCGCAAAGAGCATAAACACTGTAGAAACAGCTACCAATCGGAACACAGAACGCAAAATCAAGGACACATGTCATGGCCCTCTAGATCTTGCAACAACACTAGCTACTCAAGAAACATTTTTCAAGTAACAACGCGGGAAACAACATTGCATGCCAGGAATAATATATATATATATTTTTTTTTAATGTTGATTAACGACCCCACCAACAGCTAGGTTATACGGGGGTACGAATGAGCAGATGATAATGAAATGATGAAGAGATGATAGATGAAAGGACGTTTTCAAAAACCCATGCCATATGCGGGACTCGAACCCACGCCCAACGGTGACTTCAATTACTACCTCTAGCGATAATTGACTTAGCCACCGGGGCGGCTGCCCGGTATATATGTCTTTGATTGCATGTATGTAATATTTCTAACTCTCGCAGCTAATGCAGTGCTACATGCACGGCGGCAAGATGCTTTAGTTATTGTGAAAAGAATGGAATCATTTTATTGAGAAATTCAATGATTGAGGAGAGAATGGAATAGATGTTCATTGCATACTTCCATACTAGGCCCTGGATTGATACAGTTTCACAAACTCTTCTGGTGGTGTGAAATTTGCGTAGCCCTAGAATTATAATATATTAATAATTAATATATAACACAAATAATTATTATTTGTGTTAATTAGGTCTGGATTTGGTAGTTGGATAGTGCTTAGTAGAAGTATATTTGAGGGGGATGAAATAGGATTGAAGCAATTCCGACAGAAGGTTAGGGAAGTGTTGTGATAGAATAGATAGGGAACTTGCCACCATACAGAAATTCCGTCAGAAGGTTAGGGAAGTGTTGTGATAGAATAGATAGGGAACTTGCCACCGTACATCTATGTGCAATTGCAAGAGTATAAATAATAATAATAATAATAATAGTTCCAGTATTTATCAATTGATAAAGTCCATACCACACCTTGAGTGTCTCAAACTCTTTCCAGGTTTGAATAATTTAAATTAAATCTCAAGTAGGCCTAGCCTAGGCATTATGCCTAACATTTTTGTTAAGAGAATAATGAACATAATTTTGGATATGGAAAAGTAGAACATTGAATGACAAGATGACATGTAAAAGGAAGACGTTTTTGTTTATGCAGAAGGCCTATAAAGTTGACGTAGGATTAGAGAATAATTATTTTGATAAGTCTGATTTCAACAATAGTATTCTTCAACTGATTTCTGGAGGTATTTACATCGATATTCCTATTGCATAATTCGAATCCCAAATGAGTTATATTGTTTTTGCCATTATGCATCGAATTTCTAGAGTGCAAGTTTGTCTTTATTGTGCATTTCATGATAGTGGATATTGCTATTCAAGATTTCTTGAAAATTAAAAATGGCATGTTCATTGATGATGTCACATGCAGGAAAGTGAGAATTCGTTGTTTCTGAATGAAATTCATTGAAATATTTAATGCCTCTTGAGTAATAAAATAATAATTGCTTCTTAAAAAGATGTAGTAGATTATGGGTGGATTGCAAGAACGAAGTTTAACCCCGGTCTTCTTTAGACGCCGTCTAAGTACAAAATAGCATTGCCTCTCCAATGCTATTTTGTACTTAGACGGTGTCTAAAGTAGACCGGAGTTAAACTTCGTTCTTGCAATCCACCCTATAAGTTTAATATAGACAGGCCTAGTATCTACATAATAGATAAGGTTAGTAACTAAACATCCCACTCCACCAGCACGAGGGTAGTTTACTCCTTCATCTTTTGTGGATAAAAGTAGGCCTACATAAATCTTAAAATGTAGTAATAATTTATATATATATATATATAAATTCTTTATTAATTTGAAATAAAGACTCTGCCTTGTAATGAAGGTTGCCTACAGACACAGAATAAAAATAATAACAAAGAAGATAACAAATTAGTGAATGGTACAGAAAAATAAAAATAACATTGAGCTAAATTCTAGAAAAAAATATATTTTGTAGTTGATTAATTAATTATTTAGAAAAAGAATAGTAAAAAAAATGAAAAATTCGAAAAGTGTTTCCAAAAATTCTTTTCTAGGGCAGGCTTCATTCATATATCTCAGTTCCTGCCAGTTACGAGTCTAGCTTCTACTTTGCCCTCCTCTTCCTAATTACTACATTTATCCTGGTTCTTCTCTTACTATGAGTTCTCTCTATCATTCTCTATCCACCCACCACATCTTTTTTTCATTTCATCCCATTTTCCCCCTTGTGGATTACTCCTTGTACTCTAATCCCTTTTGTCATCTTTCACTAAGAAACATGACTCTTTTCTTAACTCTGTTATTGTTTTCTGTTATCCAAAGAACATTGCTCTCGGTAATCTCTCATCTTCCATTCATCTCAATACGCCTGCATATAAACCATATGCATATCTTAATATTAACCTACATATTTAGCTTTTTTTCTCGGAAAAATATGTTTGTAGTAGCTTTGGTAATATTAGTTGGTAGTGTTACTTATAATACAATGTTAATTTATTGAACAGTCATTTACATATTTCAAATACAATTTCACACTCTGGAGATAGCACGTTGATTTCCATCGTGGCGACCATTTTAATCAAGTTTTTTCATGTACCTGCTGATTCATGCCAGTGCATGTATATCGAGACAGTTCCTGATCATCACAACAGTCAACTACTGTGCACACATGAGTATTTAGAAAACAGAATAATAATTCAAAGACCACGTGGAGGAAGTCTAATTAGTAACAAAATTCATGTCTTCAATTACTTTCAAGGTAGTAATTTGCAATTTGCCTGTGAATGGTACATTTTTAATATTCATCAATATTAAGGATGGTCCACTAATGCCAACAAGACTTTAGGCCCTACATGATATCAAAATGAATAATTACAAAATTGAATTAAATAAAAAATAGCATTTATAACCTTGGTGTCACAAAAATTTTCTACTTAGAACGTAAAACCAATCACACAGCAAATAACTAGATCATCGAGAGTTGGTGAACTGTCACAAACTAAATATGAAATCTTGTTCTTACGCTGGGTGCTACTTTCTTCATCTATAAACCAAACTTATTTAGGCCTATACTACCTATCCTACAATTGCCCATTAGTTGGTTGATATGTTACAGTTCAAGTATGGTTCCATTTCAATTTTATTTCTCCACAGCCAGGGAAAATCAGACCAATTTTAATTTTGGTCCAATCACAAGCAAGAACACGACTGACAGAAAATTCAACTTCAACTTTTGACGTCCGTCACATCAGGTAAACGCAAATTCAACAGGAAGCCGTGACATTGCCACTATGTAAAGAAAAATTGAGCAATTCACACTTCTGCAGTTTATAAAAACAACGCTGAAAAGGATATGAAAAATGAAAAATTCTCATTACTACTGACGGATAATATTACCGGTAGTTTTTCACTTTGAAAGTCAGAACCGGTACAGTGAAACCTCTATGCATCGTTCCGGATCCATCGTTTTCCTGCTTGTATCATTCATATTTTCTTACCCCACTTCCATATAATCAATGTTAAATTTTCCTGGATGGATCGTTTTCCTGCATGGATGGTTTTATTTTTCTGGTCCCTTGAAAAACGATAGATAGAGGTTTCACAGCATATAATTATAACAGTATAATTAACTTCATTGATAACGCATGGAAGATGTTACAGCCGGCGACGAAAAAATCGTCATGGGAACCATACTTTACAGTTTAGGGGTTGTCCATGAATTATGAAATGCATTTTGGGATAGGAATGCAGTCAACACAATATTTCAACCTAAACTTTTACATGGATGGTAGGGATGGGAAGTGGGAGGAAGACATGAACTGACTAATTTGCACTGCAATTTTATGAAAAATACTTGCATTAGGAAAGGTTGTCAATGCTGGTTAATATATGTGTATAATAATTAATGTACATCCCTTCAAGTCAGACATCCGACTGATGACGTGGATGTTATAGACATATAAATCGTCCTATGGACAAAAAAATATTTTGTAATATTTCACAAGTCATATCCATGCATAGTTAACTGATATATTTCGATTCTATTTCTCCGGTTGAATATAAGCCCAGTAGGCCTATTATGTTTGTATTACACAATATAGGGTAATACTTAGTTATAGGGTTATAAACAACCTCATTTTGCTCACACTCAAATAGGAACGAAGAAAAGACAGATAATATATGCATGCATAACTGATACAGCGTACGGTTGGGCTTCGTTTTAATAATTATAATTTATTTAAGGATGAGGTTTTTCTATACAATATTTTCACAGGGATCTTCTAGAAAAGATATGTATGTACCGGTATATATATATATATATATATATATATATATATATATACACACATACCCCCAAATAAACTAGCTGTTGGTGGGGTAGCTAAGCAAACATTATATACCGTACCAGTATATATATATATATATATATATATATATATATTACTAGGCCTATTCATGAGTAAAATAGTTCATTCTTCAAACACTGAATGTTGATTAATTGACTATGATTTTCAAGCAAATGAACATTAGAACATTCTTTAAAAAGTTGAAAAAAACATCAGTTTGAATGGAGTCTTTAATTGCTATGTTCCGATATTGTGGTACTTTCAAAAATCAAGTTTAATGAATGTACCATAAATATAAAGTTTGAACACTTTTTATTATTGGTCTATACAAAAAAAAAAAATCCAGCTGAATATGACTTACAAAATTACTAAGATCTACTACTCATAACATAAGAATCTGTCATCAATCATCATGTATAACCTTAAAGACTATGACAGATGTACGGTATATTTTTATACAGCTTTCATGAATATTTCTATAATATTAATGATTGATTCATTATAAAACGTCAGTTGTACAGACTGATTTGAAAAGAGAATGAATGATGAGTGATACATAAAATGATTAAAAATCTTTCCGAAAGATACATTCAAGTGAGGAGAAGTTGAGATCATCCAAAGAGTAATCTGAATCTCAGCTTATATCTTACGTCCTGCGACCTCAATTCTGTGATATCGACTTCTTTGTTACTCCTCAGATAAGGCTACGTTTAATTTGATAGAGGTCACATTCTGGAGGTTTGATATTTTGCAGCTTTCAAATAATGTGTTACATAGCCTCAAACCGACTTTTTGAGTCACCGTAAACAATCATGGAGTAAGTGAATGTGTTGTATCGATAATGTAGAGCTTCCTAGCATATCGACTAAATAGGCTACATTACACAGCCAGAGAAACTTTTGATGACCAATTAGACCATATGCATTACAAAATACAAAATCTTTGTGTCTTGTTTTTACAAGTATTCAAACTTAATCAATTTCTTTAGCCTCAACAATTTTTGTCAACAAACACAAAGTCTTTTCATTATGGCG
The DNA here is from genome assembly GCA_907164805.1 of Brachyptera putata. Classification (NCBI taxonomy): domain Eukaryota; kingdom Metazoa; phylum Arthropoda; class Insecta; order Plecoptera; family Taeniopterygidae; genus Brachyptera; species Brachyptera putata. The sequence continues at coordinate 16,990,987 of OU015467.1, read as the reverse complement.
TAGACAATAGATATACTTCCAAGACTGTTCATTCTTCTATCGGAACGAAACTGAATTCCCCTTCTCTGCACACTTCCTTCCAGTCTTCTCACCCATGACTACAAGTAGTTTGCCCCTGGCCACTTCACTACAGGTGGAGCACTACTAGTAGAATCACGTGAAAATCTAACTTAGTTTACAGACGTCTGAACAGTTAGTTCGTTATAATGCTGATCGATAGCAGCACAATCGTGCAAACTTGAACACTTATTGGCAAGGATGGGTAAGATTATCGATATACAAATTGATAACAATAATCGATATTACCTCCATTATCGATACTATTGTTATTTAAATAATTGAATATGTAGCTCCTATTACTGATAGAAAACTACACTTTTTAGTGTTCAATGTGATGCCAGATAAACGATTTCATTCCGGGAACTCAAATATACTGCAAAAGGTAAAACGATAATTTCGACCCACCCCTACTTACAGTGATTATTTTCGGATGGTGACATTACTATAGGGTGATGAAACAGAAGGGATTGCAGGTAAGAGAGGGGAACAGTTTTAGTTCAACATTTCGAGCAAATTCTTGTAGTATATCTATCGTCTATGATAACAGCCTACCCAGTGATAATAAACGTCGAAGCATAATCGACATGGCCGCATTTTGAAATTGGAAACGAAAGACGATAGAGGTTTAAGCGATTCACTAACGTTACTACACAAAGTATATAGGTAGTTGGAGCAATGCCCGACTAGATCTACAGACGCTTTCCACTCAAGACCTTGTACCTTGTACTAATATCGGAACGGCAGGTGTCGGCAAGATTGCTATAATAGTTCTTTCTACAGTAAGCCCTCTTTTAACTCCAAATTTAATGGCCCAAAATACTCATATTGAATTATAAAAATTTAGATCACCAAAATATTTAATATCAAGTTGCTGGGTCAAAACTCTGCAGGGACCATAACTATTATTTGAATTACATCAAAATTTGAATGATCAGAGTTTGAATTAACGAGGGTTTATTATAAAGTCACGAGTTATTTTTGTTATTATGTATTAGGGACTAAAGATTGATAAGGAACCATAGAGACAGCTGACTTACATTTGTCAATGTTCCAATCAACGACTTGAGATCAACCCTGGATCTCAACCCATAAACTTATGTTGACATTGAGCAAATAGCCTCAAGACCAGGGTCGACCCAAACCCTCGAAGTCACGACACTTCGTACAGAGCATGTTCTATTTCCGATCAAACTTGAGTGAAACTAGCCAATCAGGCTGTGACCTTGTTATCTTGAACCCAGACTTGATCCGTGTGAACGTCCGGCCAATGTTTTGACCCATGAGTTGACATCAATTATTGATCTCAAACCACTCGTCAAAACACTGACCGTAAATCAGGGTTTAGTACCTTACAAATCCATATATGACCAATTATCGCTAAATTCCCATTGAGATAGTAACTGGTACAGTAGATACAGTACTGTATACCTAGTCAGACATTGGTTGCAGCACACAAGTATATTTATAAGTTTGGAAAATAACTTGTTGCCAGTGGTTTACAAGAATAATATATACAATGACAATAATTCCACCATTTGCAACATATTTCTTACTCAAGTAACAGCTAACGGAAGTTTTGTTGTAGAAGTTTTCTTTTCAGCTTTCTAACCATGCTAGTGATGCACTAACTTTCATTTTTTGACTTGAAACAATAAGAATTCTGATAGGCCTACAATAAATCTCATAAAGAATAACCTAAATTTGACTTGCGTCTCCCGCCTTCGCTTGAGCTGTCACTACGAAATTACTCATTATGTTAGTTAGTACGTTATAGAGCGCTTAGCGATTAAATATCATCTCATCGCTGAAAATCGACCAAACTCAAAAACTTAGCAGACGAAAATAGAAACAAACTACATTCAACTGACAATCCGTAAAATCGACAACGTGTAGATACAAATCCACGGAGCGAGAAATCACAAACAGTTCAATTCGTTTTAAAAGCATTTGTTCGTTCCGTAAGCCGGCAAACAACACGACGTTACACTATAACGCTAGTCAAGTATTTTATTTTGCTTTGCACCACTTGTTTCAGTTCTCTGAGCGACCCGGCCTGGCTGTCGCCGATTTGTTCCAGCGCGTACGCCACGAGGCTGCCGCGGCCGTCCTTGTATGTGACGATAGTGTCGCTCGACGCCAGCGCCATCGCGTCAAACAGGGCAGGCAGTTCGACCGCCGGCGCCATCTTCTCCCACGCGATCAACCCCGTCTCCAAGTCCACAGCGGCGAGTTTGACGTTGTTCACGAGTTGGTTGAACGATTCGTGTCTCTTCAGTAGACGTTCCTGCCGAAGATAATTGTTGGCGTATTGGTATACATGGAGTTATCAGGGTATCTTACGTCTACACGATAGGTCTACCAAATAAAGTGACATCTCAAAGTATCGTTCCCAGAACAAATGGTTACCTGCTTTTATGATCCATCATGTCCTACCTATTCCTAGATCTATAAAGCCAGTGTTCAATATTTCTGCATACATCGTCTTTCTGCATTGATGTTTTTCCCAGGTTCCTCGAATAATGATAAGAGGTTTCACTGTATATCATCTTTAAAAATGAGTTTTAAATAGGTCTATAACACAAAACTTGAATCATATGCTACACTTAGCATACTATTGCACACTACCCACAACTAGTGTAAAGCTGCCAGTAACGGTCACACTAAAAACAGTCTCAAATATGAATAAATAATACAACAAAATACTGTCTTAAGAACGGTAAGATAGTTCCAGCCTGTTCTGCTATTTTCATTCAACTGGAAATGAGAGAATATCCACTCCTAGACAATGACAAGCACAAAGTGATAGCTTGGGTGTACGCTCTAGCTTCTATGAACTTACTGAACTTCATTCTTAGAACCCAAAAAACCAACTTTGTTTTCGCTTTCACCTCTTCTGAACGGGTCAATTACCTGCATCCCAGAATTATCCTTCTTTTTCTTCCCTTTCTTGACTAGGGATATCTGGACAGGTTTCAAGATACTGTGACACACTCCACACAGTAGAGTGACTATGCTCATCACCTGAAAATAACAGATCAACAAAACATTAGTGACTACTGTACGGTTGAAGCCGAAGCACACCTAGGTTGGTTGGTACAATCCTTGGCTTGCACACGTAGTCTGCATATTCGTTCAACTGCTTGATTTGGATTTGACTCAATTTTCTCATCACCGATTTGATTGTGTGACGATAATTGACCTACTTTTAATGCCGTAAGAGGACTTGAAAATGTTGATTGAAATTTGAAATACTGAAGTATGAATAATGAACAACTTTACTGGTTGGGAGGAACTGTGTAATACGGGAATGCAGAGAGGTGCAAGGGGAGGAGATCAATTCAAAGTGGAGAGGGTATATAGTATACACAGGTGGGTCAGAATGGATTCATCCAGAAGACCATCCATATGGGACTGGAACAAGTTTGAGGAAAAGGATAGAAATGTGAAGAGAATTGAAGAATTCAAGTAAGTGTTGTACAAATACAGTGAAACCTCTATCCATCGTTTTTCAAGGGACCATGAAAATAAAACCATCCATCCAGGAAAATGATCCATCCAGGAAAATTTAGCATTGATTATATGGGAGTGGGGTTAGAAAAAATGAATGATACATGCAGGAAAACGATGGATCCGGGAACGATGCATCGAGGTTTCACTGTAGATATAAGGAAGATAATTAGGGCATATTGCCATCATGCATCTTGCATATCTGCAAGAATTGAAAACATAATAAAAATGAGATAGGCCTATACTTTTTTTAGCAGTTGATTTTCATTCGATTTTCTTCAAGACTGAATTACCACACGGCTTACCTCGACCACGTTTACAGCGTACTCCAACATATCTTTGCGTCCCGAGTGAATGTCGTTCAATTCTTTCTTCTCGAGATCCTTGATCTTTGCCAGCGTTTGAGCGACGAGGGATGCCGCGTGACCGGAGGTGAGCAGCACTTTCTCTGTTAGCGCGCTGTCGTCCTCTTCGGCCAAACACCTGACAATGTTCAACATCTCAACGACGATTAGAGAAGACACCTGAGGCAGGTAATTGTACAGACGGGACGGCAATGGCAGCGACACAATGTTCTGAAAACATAAACGAGATGAATTATCATCAACATTTTAATTTTTTTATCAACATCGAAGTAATTTTAATAACTGTAAATAAAAAATAATGTTCCTAACTTAAGGAGTTGGTATAGGCCTACAATAGATATTACTTATTTTCATACACCAAGATTGCTATCAGTAAATAAAATGAAACCAAGGAAAAAGATCAAATTATATTCTACCAATAAAATTTTGATTAGTAAAATAATACAGAAAAAAAATGAATGAAGACCACTATTTCAGACTACTAGGCCTGTACACGTAGACGAAAGAAAGACTTGGAACGAAAGAAGATAAAAAAGATAATCAGTCACATTGATGATTCCTTTTCCCCTAGACTTAAAGTGATCGAGTTGTTAATTCCTTAACCGGAACTTATTCGTTCATAGTAGGCCTATGTACAGTTTGTTGAAAGTGTTACATCATTCGTACCAGTAATTATTTCTTCAACCGAGTTGCGATAAACTTTGCGGTGCCCCATCTGAAGGGTCTTGACTTGCCATTCTTAGCCTTAATTGGGGAACAAAGACTTGGCGTCAAATTTTTAATATTGCTACATAAATGAATAATTGGAAATGTATCCAAGTACAATGGAACCTCATGTTTTTCAGATGTCTAGACCAATATAATGAATTAATGTGAACTATTTAACATGGGGAGCATATTAGTGGCATCAAAAATGAAACTTATAAATGTATAAATAAGAAACTATGAATGAGGTTTTACGGACAATTTAATAAACAGATTTGGTTCTAAAAATAAAAGTATCCTGAATTTCTTATTTACCTTAGGTAAAGCAGGCGGAGATTTTGAATGAAATATTTCCAAACGTGATTTCAACTCGTCGATGACTTGCACTAAAACATCAAGTTTCGTAGTTTCAGAACTGTCACCGTTCGAGACTGATTTGGCATCGTTGCTGGCGTTCTGTTGAGGCAAGTTGATTTCCACGGCAGCGGCAAGGCATCGGAGTAGTATACTTCGCAATCGAAGAAAATCTACTTCGACTGAAAAGCTAGATTCTTTGCCGTTCTCGTGTAGTAATCTTGAACACACAAGCAGTAATTTTAATTGACCATTACACTCAAGTTTACAAGATAGACTGATCATTAAAAATTAATTCATTACATAGATACGTATGAAATATAGTAGTGGTCTAGAGCCCCTACTATTCTTGAGAAAATGAGGAAATTTAGAGTCCAAAAGTCACCATCAGCTCACAAATGAATCTCGGCCTACAATGGATCGAAAATACGTTTTTTTGCTCAGTATAATTGGGCGTACTACCCACGCACACTCATAATAGCAGAATCAACTTGAAACAGAGAAATATTCCACTAAAAACATATTTAATAAATGTTTCATCATGAAAAAGCATGATTTTCCCAATTTTTCTTCATTTTTATTTGACGCGTAGTAATAAACACGAGCACATTGAGCTGTCAGCTGCACTGTGTGTGTCATTCTACTGTGTGTGTTCTGACCTTGAACAGCACGAGACAATGTTAGGCTCGAAACAATCGTTCGTCAGACACGGGACGGCCGAGCGCCAATAGAAGCGGGCCATATGATCGCGCATCGTCGGCACTAGCCGAGTACACACGATCAGTGAGGCCCCTCTCAACGGTTTCTCACACGTAGTTTTGGCCGGTGGTATAGCTTCCCCTCGCGAGCAACATGATATTTACTACACTCCGACCCGGAAGAGTGATGATTTACGTAGAAGAGGAGACAAACCCTTTTTTCATTTACTGATCTAAAAGTTTGGGGAGTCGGCTTATATTCAGAACAATACGGTAGCTCTGCCCATAAAAAGTGTAATTTAGAGTAAAATCGAGAAGTGCAAACGAACAAAGCTTATGTACAGTAAAACCAGATGAACAATTTTATGTCAGAAATTCAAATAAATACCATGAAACAATTTCGATATCATCGATAAGATGGGAATTTTGAAGATTATCACCTATCGATAATGGAATCAAATCTTTTCCCAACCCTAGTTTTCGTTGGTTACGCGGTACTGGCATTTCAGGGACGACATATTTACCTCTCCGGTGGATTCCACGTAACTATAACACTGAGATCCCTATTGTCTTGCAGGCTGGCCCATCGTATGTTGTCTTTCGCAGGGCTTATGTCCATCGTCTCGACGAGCTGCATTGTGTTCGCGTGCGTTTCCGCCAGCAACAGCTCGAGGAACATCTTCTCCACGGAACAGTACGCGTAATGGAACGAGTTGTTGAGGCGATCGCGGAACTCGACAAACTCTTCGATCTTCAAGAACGAGCCGAACTTGTACGAGAAGGTGAGGTGGTCGATGCTCTGAAAGTCGATCGATGTATTTACTCGTAGTGAATGTTGCAGGATAGAAATGGCACGTGTTTTTACTTTCTACTTCTTAGTAGAAAATAAACGTACAGTATCTAGTGACGATAAAGGAAATACAGTCACTGGCATCTGAACTGGGGGAAGGGGGGGGGGGGGGGGGGGGGCAGGGGGGGAGCAAGAAAAGGTCTTGCAAGACTCAATTTGTCTCGTTTCCTGTTGAAACCCACTTTGTTAAAATTGTTTTTTTTTTTACCCTTTTTTTGAATATGTGGCACCACATACTCCTTCCCCCAAGGGTCGCAATTGGCAAACTGTTTGAATTGTTTTCAAGGGACCAGTAAAATAAAACTGTCCATGCAAGGAAACGATCCATCCAGGAGAATTCTACATTGATTATATGGGAGTGGGGTGAGAAAAAATGGACGATACAAACAGGAAACGATGGATCCGAGAACGATGCATACAGGTTTCACTCTGTAGGCCAGTACCCACTCTACTAAAAATATAAATTTCATTTTAGCACGTAGGCCAAATGTAGATGTTTTTATAATACAAAAGAAATTCTCAACTTGAATCAGTATACTTTTACTCTTACTGAGACTTCCATTCAATCCGAATAAGATATCTTTCTCGGTATTTTATTTTGCGCTTTCACATGAAACTTTCTCCACGCAAAACCAATTTTTCAACATAGAACTGTCTACTTTGAGTACTACCAGTCGAGTACGTTTTGCTCCGATCAGATTCGAATGTTGGCTGCCACGTCCGTACTTACGTCCTTGTAATTGCTGGTGAAGAACTTGAGCGTGTGATCGTACAGGTGGCCGGCGAGCGCTAACTGGCCGGTGGCGTACACGTGGTTGCAGTGGTAGTAGCCCATCGAGTCCAGCTGCATGTGTTTTATATCCAGCTGTTCAAAGACTCGGTGTGCAGCCGAACCGGCGCCTACAACAGACGTTTCTCACTCAACAATCTCCCGCTGTTCAGAACATATTGTTTTTTCAACGATTACCAGGATTGCGGTTATTCTTGTGTCCACGAAAGAATGCGGTAAGGAATTAAGTGTATAAGCTTTTATATTATCTTGCTGCAACTTTAATGAATTGAAGTCTTTGTAAGATGTAGTAGCGTTTCTAATCGTAAAAATCGAACTGAAAAATCACCCTACTAATATTCTAGCTATACAACTCTTCACGGTGATATTTGTGATTGTTATGTTGGTAGAAGGTATTTATCTTTCACGGATAAAAGTATAGACAGAAAACTTGCAAATGATATCAATATTTCAACATCAATATCGAGAATATAAAATCAAAAAATTACGTTAATGGTTGGGAAACATAACGGTGCCAAGTAAATGAAAGTAGCTAGCTATATATACGGACGTTCTTAGCTCTATATCTTTCTGGCCCGAGCTGTGACGGCAAGAGTTCCTCGTGCAAAATATATAATACCCAGCACTAGCGTCACTATAGATAGTTGAAATATTTAAAATCGATACCCCTGGCCCAATCTAATCCCCTGGCCCAATCTAATTGGTTATCTGGGTTTTGAGAAATATATCTATCATTGTTCTGACATCAAAGTCATCTTTGTTGAATAGTCCAATTAGATATCGAATCAAAACTATTGAAATCGAAAGGCACTGATAAATAACCAGACTTTTACGATTGCTTCACAACTGTCAAGTAACTATTGTTTAAATGGGTGTATTTCGTTATTAAGGCATCACGATGGATAAGGATGAGATTGCAATTTAATATAGATCTTCTTGAATTTGAGTAAGAATTGGTTTACCTAGCAGTTGGTAAAATCTAAGTTTGAGCAGTTTGCAGTGAAAGTTGGCAGGACTGAACGTGAGGGCGTGTTCGAGCACCAGGATTGCCTCGAGCAGATGTACCGCGTTGCCGGTCTCACACCACACGTCGTAGAGCGTGTGACTCACGAGCAAGGCGTAGGCATCGTTGAACCTGTCGCAAACAACAGCCGTACAGAGGACATATTTTTCGAATACAGTGAAACCTCTACGCATCATTCCCGGATTCAATGTTTCAATATCCATCGTTTTCCCACTTTCATACCATGAGGCCAATGTCAAATTTTCCTAGTTGGATTGTTTTCCTGCATGGATGGTTCATTATTTATGGTCCCTTGAAAAACGATGGATAGAGGTTTTACCATGTAAACTTTTACACCAGAGGCAAAAAATGATTCAATGTCTGGTTTCAGAATTAAAAGCAGTGCTTCAAATGTCTACGCCAATCGGATACTTCCAACACTGACTTACGTTGGAGTAAGGTACTAGTACTGCTTTGCTTTTCAATAGCACACCCTACAGTACGTTTATTTGAAACACAGAAGTAGCGCGCATATTCAACACGAAGAAATGGCACAATGTTTTTCGTTCAAGAATAACGATAATGCAACTCACCCGAATTCTGTCGGCGAGACGGAACCGTTAAAAACGAATCCGTGCTCGAAGTGTGCCATCAACATGGCCGCGTGTTCGACCTTGACCGTGGGTTCTAGCTGATCGTATACGCCGAGGCACCTGCTGAGCTGGATGCTGGTCACGTGGCGCTGCATTTGACGCAGATAGCTCGGCAACGTGCCGTCGTCGAGGTCAACGTACTCTTTGATGTACATGACGAAGTCGGCGGTGCGATCTTTCGGGATCAACGGGAGGAACGGTTTGAGGTCGGAAACGCAGCACGGCTTATCACCAAACTTTAGTACGTAGCCCATTATGGCATCAATGACGTCGCCTGGAAGAAAATTACAGTATGATCACTAACTAGGATCGGAAATGTAGCGGTTTTTAGCGTTGCTCAACGATCCCACCAACCGCTAGGTTATACGGGGCTACGAATGTGCGGGTGATGGTGAAATGATAATAGGCAAACGAACGTTTACAAAACCTCGTGCCTTATGCGGGGCTTGAACCCACAACCGACCTGATAACAGCTTCTATAGCAGTGCCTCAGTTGACTGACCAAAAGGGGTGGCTAACCAGTTCAAAACGTACATTTATAATTCCACCTTCGACAATGACTTACAAATATGTTTTCAATTTTGATTTTGAATCAACTGTGATAACAATTATATTAGGGAGAACAATAACATTAGGCCTATTGAGGAAATTTTAGTGGATTTTCATTCATCAAATGAATAATGTTAAAAATACCATAAAATTAAAGAAATTCTGGTAACTGTTAAAATATTAAACTTTTCAATTTTATCGGAATTTATGATCCATTTGTGATGTAAATTATTGAAAAAAAAATTACCAGTGAAATTCAGTATATACTAGGTATATAGGCCTATCAGAATTAAACAAAAATTGAAAAAAGCAACAATGTTTCCCTATTGAACCAAGAATCGTTCATCATACTAACCGAAGAGTGCTTGCGCATTTTCCCCTCGCTCGACCACTCGTCTATAAAGCTCCAACATTGCTAGCGTTGGCCCTCTCACAGATCGCACCGACGTTCTATTGATATTCTGGAGCTGAGTCAGGAAACTGTGGCACATCATCGGGGTCGTGTCCGAGTACGGTTCTTTGTATTCGTACGGATTCACTTCGGATTTATCGTCACTATCTTTCGACGGACTTTTAACGTCACCGCTTTCACTTTTCACTTCCGCTGGCTTATTGCCCACGCCTTTCGTTAAGTTGACGTCACATAATTTGAAGGCAGATGTGAAGTATTCCATGTAGTAAGCCCATTGATCTATTCTGGAAACAAGGCAATAAGTAGTAAATAACTATGTATGTGGTTGTTAGTTGGAAAGTAAAATATATAAGCATATTAGTTTATAAGGTAAGTTTATCCAATGATTATGCAAACAGCATATAATAGCATATGTGGTCAGTGAAACTGAAAGAGATGATTTTTGGACATTAATAGTCAAGTCGCTCCTACCCCAGTGGTGGGGAATTATAATACTGTATTACAGTTCCAGTATTTCAACTGATACAGCAAGAATTAGCCAATGCAATTAGGAACAACTGCTAGCAGGTCAATATGACAAGAGCCCCTTGATAGTTCCAGATCAGTCTCTAAGCAAATAGATGTCACATTCTCTCGGTTTTCCATCTTAGCAAAGTGACTTGATTGATTTTGATGATAGGCAGCAAAAAAAGTTCTCATTATAGGACTATTTGATGGCACATGTTTTATTATGTACTTTAAACTACCAGTAGGTACTATAATTCATTATGTTTCGCAGGCTGATAGTCTATACCCCTACTTCTACTACATCTAATGATTAATTATAAAACTTGTGTTCCTTCAACATTCAAAAATGAATAACACTACGCCTTCATTGTTAATGGCATGTTTCTTTTCATCAAACTAGGCTAAATTATCTTAAAATATACTTACTCAGCAAGTAGCAGTTCCTTGAAAATATGGTTGGCTTCGCGCCAGTTCTCTAATTTCATATATAGTTGAGCACGTTTCAGCGGTACGATAATGTAAGATATTAACTTGTCTCCGAGCGGACTATTGATGACATCCAACGCCTCAGCAAACTTATTCTAGTAACACAACATAAGTAAACGACAAAATGAATGGGTGTATCTTCTATTGGAGGGAAATAACACCCTGCATTCACGAATAATAATAATAATGAGGCCTAATCATAATGATAGGTATTTATATAGTTTCTTGAACAAAACAAAACAATTGACGACATGCCTATTGAAAGAAATTACGATTTATCACTTCAAAATTGAGATTTTCGAGTGAAGAGCAAAACAAATTGACAATACTGAAGATAAAATTCAAATTTTCTCACCTGCATCTCTAAAATCATAATATAAAGTTGAACTTCCTGCTCAGCTTCGATCTTTCCTTCGTTGACAAACTTCTGAACCATTCGCTCGGCCAACGGAAGAGTTATAGACTTGGCGATCGAGGAGTTTGCATTGTAAGCTTGCATGACAATACTCATTACTGCCCAGAAGTAGTATGGATTCTTTGGCTTCAGCTTGTATAATGTTAATGCTGTCTGCTGTTGACGTTTGTAATCGTTGACTCGTACGTAAGACATAAACAGATGCGTGATAAGTTCTTCGTTTGTTGGTTCTTTCTTTGCTGCCGCTTCATAGATTTCACAGACCCGATGAGCTATGGAAGCATAACAATTGCAACAAATTATTTAATTGAAAAGGCTGTCATTGATATTTTAGCTTAAATGAAGAATTAAAAGAGAACAATCATATGTGATACACACTACAAGTACCGTACTCTAACCTTCTTCACAGCACATTAAGGTATGGTAATGACTAATGAATATCTGTTTTCATAGCTATTACTACGGTGCAGGAAATCAAACTACATCACGAACTGTACCTAATTATTAATCACGACTGGTACCAATGAAGAACCTCTCGAAATTGTGAGCATGAAAAGTGTGTACAGACTGATATGAAAACCTGTACCTGTATAAATATTTCGTCATTGACATTCAACAAGTGTTGCTTCTTCACTCTTGAATAGAAACACTGTATAAATGTGTCAAATGCCAAAATTCTGGTCTTATAAAAAAATAATAGCCGGCCCAACAAAAACTGAATGAGATCAGTACCTTAAAACAAGCAGTACAGAAGACGTGCAATGAAGTAATTATTAAAGTAAAAGGTACCAGAACTACAATCGGTTCATTAAGTACCGTATTCAACCTACGCTTATGCATCTCCCTATAGCAGATTGTCATAGCTTGTAGAGTAGAATCATCAGAGGGACTTTCTGCCCTGACAGCGTCGAGGATTAGTTCACATTCATCTTCTTTGCCCAGTCGAAGAAAGGCGAGACCTTTCAGGACTTTCGCACATAGGAAAGTCGGCTGTTTCTTCAGGACTTTCTCAGCTTCTTGAAGAGCTTTCTTGTTGTTTCCATTATCAAGCCAATCTATATAACAGATTAAATGTAATGAAGTTATGTCACTTCCCACATATTTTTCCTTAGAAAATTGCCAGGACAAGGTATTTGGTGACCAGATCCCTTGTAATGCCTGGGCGCCTACTAACAAGGCGGTCTACCCACTGTGGCCTACCCACGAGTTTCTACCGTATTAATTGATTCTTGGCTCCCACCCATTTGAAACTTTCGCTAGAGAATGTCATTCCGTAATAAAATACCTGCGCTGAAGTAAACTTTCGTCAAATTCATCAGTATTTACCATAAATCGGACGGAGTCTTCTTTCAGCTATAGCATCCACATGTCTAGCCGCCATGTTTTCACCATTGATTGACAGTTTGGATTTTTTATCGCTTGGTTGTGCGGTAATCGCACCGGCCAAAATAGAAATAATTTCAGGAATGTTGAATAGTCGAAACGTCCGAGCTTCAGAGATATTGTGTACAGGAGACGGTCAATCGGAACCTTTAATATTTTAGACGTATTTTGATTTGCACACCGCGCAGCGCACGACGTTGGTACACAAACATTTTCAAACATGGATGTTGACGTAGAGGAAGATTTTGTAATGAGAAAAAAGATACCGTCTCTTGACGGTAGTGATGAAGACGATAATAAGGGTGATACGTCGTCAGATGAAATGTCCGATGACGATTCTAAACTAGAAGAAGAAGCCTGTTCACTCGAAAAAAAGGTATTTAAAATCTCTGTTGTTTTGCCATTGACGGACTTAACCTCAAATATCAGGCCTATTTTGTGAGGATCTGTGGCCTAGGCTATTTATAGGCCTACATTGTGTTTGTAGTACCAACTCAATGACCCTAGACATCAATGGCCCCAGTATTGCACATTTGACCTAGCCATTGAATTCACTGACATACGTTGTTGCCTATCTAGATACTACTTTATTTATGGGGTAGGCACTGAGTACATGAATATCCATATGGGATAGAGCGTCAGAGCCCTGGTTAAATAGTCTATAGATCGTGATAGTGTTACAACTGGTAATCCCGCTAGGAGCAAGACCGGTCATGCTCAAGATCATGCGAGATGTCGTCTACTAGTTGCACTGCTAGTCTGCTGATGTGCAATGAATATGAGTGAATGCTGCTAGGAGCGTGCTGCTCAGTCACCTTGGTAATCATGGGCACTGTCATACGTCTTTGAATGTATAGGCCTAGAGACTAAACCTACCGTACTTTATCTATGCTGTAGATAAATGTTGTATTGATTCTGTAACTAACAAAATCAGTGGCTTAGGCATAGATTTCAGAGTAGTAGCAGATGTATAACTTTGATAGATAATTAGGTATGATATAGGTCTATAGCAGGGGTCGGCAATTAATATTGATGGCGGGCCAAATACATAAAATAAAATATTTCCGAGGGCCAAACACAAATTGCACTAATATCCTGTTTTCACTTATTATCTTTACATAAGTAACAAGGCAGCTTATTAAGAGATGGTACAGGGACCTATGAACGGTATTAACTAGGATTGATGAACGTTTTTATTTTTATTGAGAAATATTTATTTTGTATTTATGCATTTTGAATAATTTCACTTCTATTGAACAAAGTTTAATAGGTACCGTATTTATTGTGTACACACAAGGTCACGCACAAAATACTGAAATAAAGTTACAGTCTTGCGTATTATTAAACATTTGGAGAAAGATGAAAATAGTCACACATTTCTCAGTTTACAGGCCTATTATTATTAGTGAGAAAAATGTGATCTTTTTGACAAAGCAATAGTTTTGAAATTGTCATATTTGTGCAAGAAATTCTCAAAATGTCAGTCAGATGGTCGTTTGTAAGGCTCGTTCTGAACTTGCTTTTAATATGTGTTACATGTGAAAAAGCAGATTCACACAGATATGTAGAGCCAAATAATGCAAACTTTTTTTAATGACGGATATGTATCACGTGAAACATATTTAGGCCTAGCCCAAAACTCTTCATTTGTAACTGTATTGAACTTCTCTTTTAATACGTAGTGCTTATATTGGCTACTGGTACTTCGTCTTGCTCGTTTTCATCGATCATGTTTTCAAAAACATTGTCATTAGCGACTTCACCGTGATCAAGCACAGTGTTATCTTCAGAAGCTTCAGAAACTTTGATGACTCACACTCAGTTTTCAGCAATTTCATAGTTTCTCATTGAATCCATTTCCTCCCTTGAATTTATATGATACGTTCAAGATATTTTTAGAAAAGTACAAACATAACAAAAAAAATTAGATACTAATCAGTATATTTTTATTATTATCAATATGGTCGCGGGCCACTCAAAATGGCTTCGCGGGCCGGATTGGGCCCGCGGGCCGCCATTTGCCGAGCCCTGGTCTATAGTAAGCTACACCAATCTGTTTTAGGGTTGTGTCAGGTTAACTTTCCCGGGGTTCTAATTTTTTTTTTGATGATCAGGATTAGGTAGGGTAAGGTTTTTGTGGAATGAACATGAAGACTGTAATTTTTAAGGTTCCTACCTGACCCCCATCTTCACCTCGCATAACCCTAAAACATATCGGCACGGCTTACTATATATTATACATTGAAAACCCAGTTTTGAGTGTGTATCAGTGACTAACGCAGGCGCCCGCACACTGTCATTAGTATAATAAATGTCCGGTTTGACCTCGCTGAAGGTCACACAGCGATAAGAGTGAGGTGACGTAATTTTATACGTAATAATCGCGTTTTTTGTTTTCTCCAAGTAGTGTACAACGTGCATCATTTGAAATCCAAACGGGTTATTGTTAAAGTAATAGTAGGCCTACGTAACTGTACATAGTTTATGCATTTTATTACCATTCACATTTTCATTTCTAGGTTGAAGAAAATCCTTACGATTATAGTTCTTATGTTGAATTAATAACACTTTTGAAGAAATTGGGTGAGTTGACGAGGCTGCGACAAGCTCGTGAAAAAATGAGTAAAAATTTTCCCTTGACACCAGAGCTTTGGCTGTCTTGGCTTCAAGATGAAATCAAACTGGCTACATCTGACGAAGAAAGAAAGGCTGTTTATGCTTTATTTGAAAGAGCTGTCCATGATTATCTTTGTAAGTAAATTCAATTGCATATCTGTTCTTCAACTTGGAAAATCATTGATTTGTAAGGTCTTGAATAAATTTACTGTATGGTATATTTGTAGACCAACTCTTTATAAAGAGTCTAGGTCTAAATTTTTTCAATGTTTTTAATTTAAAATAGTCCAGAGATCCATAAATGTTCATTGGTAACCATGTCGCCTCAAAGTTGTGAAACATACAAGAGATGCCGCTTCAAAACGGTCTTATTAATTCATTCTTAGTCTCAATTGGGAAACAATGATAGTAGGCCCTATGTATATGAAGATTTTGATATTATTAAAAAGAAAAATGTTTAGAGATGAATAAATGCGGGAGAAAGTTTCTGATTAGCTATGTTCTTTTCCAGCTGTTGAAGTATGGCTGGAATATGCACAATTCAGCATCGGCGACATGGGCTCCGAAGGCGGTATAGAGAAAGTCTGCTCTATATTCGACCGAGCATTGACAGCTACTGGCTTACATGTAGCTCGGGGAGCGATCATATGGGAAGCTTATCGTGAATTTGAAAATGTATTATGCGCTCAGAAGATTGCATTGAATCCAACACAAGATAAAAGTTTAATCTATGATCGTGTCTTGAAGTTATTTAAGCGACAGCTGTCAGTCCCTCTTTTGGATATGCAAAATACCTACGCAGAGTTTCAAAATTGGATCACAGAAATTGGAGAAGAAATAGATACAAAGAATATTGAACATGGATATAAAAAAGCTCTTAACAAGCTTAGTCTCATTTTACCGTTTGAAGAACAGCTGGTAAGCATTATATATTTGTATTCACCTTTTTAGTAATACATCTAACAGAAGAATTCAACTGAATGTGTGCTTTCGTTCGACCTGTGGAGCACGAAAAAGAAAGGCAATTTTTTTTTATGTCATTTTGTGCGCGGCATACAGATCAGTAAAAAACGACCCACATGAAACTTTTTCTGCACCTTGGTGTTGTACCAGAATAGGTTGGGATTGTTTTCCAGAATAATCGGTTCGCCGGTTTACTTGTAAAAAAATCGTAAAATTTGGAAAATCTCCATAAAAATAAACCAGAGGGAAAATACTTGGAAAACAAAGATCTGCCGCCCCGGTGGCTAAGTCAATTATCGCTAGCGGTAGTAACTGAAGTCACCGTTCGGCGTGGGTTCGAGTCCCGCATAAGGCATGGGTTTTTGTAAATGTCCTTTCATCTATCATCTCTTCATCGTTTCAGTATCATCCGCTCACTCGTACCCCGTATAACCTAGCTGTTGGTGGGGTCGTTAAGCAACATTGTAAAAAAAAAAAAATCCTACATAGGCCTAAGCTCTAAAATTTCTGCTGAGCAAAAAAATATCATACACATTTTCAGTGATTTTCACGATAATCGTATAAGAAGTAGGCCTAACGAAGAAAATGCATTAAAATTCAAATTCAATTTTACATTCTATTGAATATTAGGATCAAAAGTTGTTGCAAGTGGGTGCATTATAAACATGCAACTGGTTACACTATATAAATAATACATATCAATAGGCAGCAAGTAGAGTTTTTTAAAGTTTGAAGTAACCCAAGGTCAGTAGATGTAGATTGAGCTGACTGAATATTTTTCATTCTAGATTTCCATACTTCTAAGCTCGTCACACAATACACATCCTGCATTTTCCTAGTTTAATATAATGAGTTAATCGCTGTCTGGTTCTAGTTGTCTTGTCCCACCGATCGCCGTACTGCGTGCTACCGCCAGTACATCGCCCACGAGTGGTCCACCGAAAGCGACCCGGCGCGATTGCAATCGCTCTACGAACGTGCGATCGCCGAGGAAACCACGCCAGATGCTTCCTTCTGGCTGGAATATATCGAGTATCTCAACAACATGCTGAAGATCGAGTCTGTATTGTTGGCGGCTTGTAAGCGAGCCGTGAGAAACTGTCCGTGGAGTTCGGCGCTGTGGCAACATTATCTGCGTATTCTGGAACACACGGAAAGTCCTCACGAAGAAGTCAAAGGTAAAATCGACTTGGGTAAACAACTGTAAAAATTATGTCATTTGACTTTTTGTCCATTGATAGGCCTGTATATTTTTTGATGATCTTGATACATCTCTTGATATAAATGTACTGGTATCAAACATTGGAATGAAATTTTAGGTCCAAGTAAAAATTTACAAATCACATTTTCAAGTATGTGGTCGCAGCACAATTAGGCCTAGGCTCAATTATTGTTAGCACAGGCCTGTAATATGTAAAGAAATTCAGGTGTTATAGGCAACATCCACTTTAGATTTTGTTTTAATTTTCAATTTGGATAATACAAACGATACTTTCAAGAGATTTGATAATATAGCAGTTATAATAGTTTTAACACATTAACAATGATACTGGAAATAGGTAATACAGTGAAAACCTGTTAATGTGATCAAATCGTGTGCTTTAGAGAGACTATATTTTTAATAACGAGTGTCGCTACATATAAGATGAAGCGGAAAAACGCACATACATAATTAATGACGTATCATGACACACGATTTCATGGGAAACTATTAACCAGGAAATTTTGAAATACCGGCACGTGCAGCGCAGTGGTTAACGCGCTCGCTTCATGTGAATCGGGAGGCGAGGGGAATTTAGAACCCAGTTCGATCCCTGCCTCCATCCATTTTTACAAAGGTTTTTCATGGTTTCCCTCTGTAGTCTAGGCTAATGCCGGGATGGTTCCTACAATAAGTCGGCCATGACCGCTTCCTTCCCACTATCCTTCCCATTACCCAAGAACCTTCATAATCTCATCATCCCATCATCTCATTAATTATCCATCCGACACCATTAGATCTGCTTTATCATAACAGTGCGTCGTTAAATCCAATATAAAAAAAATTGAAATGTTGTTTCTTTAATTAATAAATCTTTAGAAATCAGGTTTCATTGGAAATCTAGAGAAAGCATAATCAAGATATTGCTGCGTGTTGCCTAAATTATTTTCTCTCACTCGATTGGTCATGCTCGTGAACAAGGGCGATGGCTTATCAAATCCACCAGCTGTAATTACGTGAAGTATATTGATAATATGATCAATTTCTTTCTCCGTTACCTGACTTGAGTGTTATATTAAATTACAGCTGTTTTGGAGGCTGCTCTCGGCAGTTCTTTCCCTACCGCAGATGATTACCGTGACGTCTGGATCAGCTACATTGATTACTTGAGAAGGAGAGTTGATTTTTCCTCGACCGATGACGCTGACAAAGTCGAAGAACTCATCTTGTGCTTGAATCGAGCAACTGACTACATGACTGAATGTAAGTTGATTGTTTAAGAGAGCAGATTAAAAGTCAATATGTACCACAAACAATTGATGGAACAACTCTTAATTACAGTGACAATTGCAACAGTCACATTCTGAGACAATTTTATTCTACAAATCTACCTACATGAATTTACTGCCTCAATATATTTTTGGACGAGATGGGTAGATTAGCCACTAGTTTCCTGACAATCATACAGGAGAATGGGGTTCGATTTACCCCTGACCACTCTGGCAGAGGTTTCCGTCTGTGGTTAAATTGAATATTGGGAGGAGGTCATAATATATAACAGCTTCCTTCCCACTGTCCCAAAAAATCTAATATGATGATGTTTTATCCATCTTTTCATCATCACAATCATCATTCACGCATGCTGATACATCTTGATCTTATTATAGTGTGTCATTGAACCAAATATAAATACTACCGTGAACAAATTTACAGTGAAATCTTGATGCTTTCTTTCCGCATCTCTAGTTTTTTTCTACCACAAGTCCCATATCCATGTAAAATTTTCCTGCATAGGCCTAGATGGTTTTTTCCAGGTCCCTTGAAAAACGAAAGATACCGGTACGAGTTTGAGTGTATGTATATTTTTGACATTATAAGTTACACGTTTTGTATGTCTCCTTAAATTCTTACTACGATCTTGGATTATAGCTATATGTATACGCCACTCTTGCTTATTCCTAACGTGGACGCTTCCAGAGCTAGGAAACATGAGGGGGAATTGTTGGATCTTTCAGTATTGCATGGTGATTAAAGTTCAAATTATATTGTGAATTGGATTATTCGGATCCTCAGCGTTTATTTGATCAAGTAGTGTACTGTTTTTTCTGATTTGTGCGAGACATCTTCTACAAAGAAGACCTCAATGTAGACAGAAAAAAAATTGCCTTTCTGTTTTATGGATGGAAAGGTTATGAAGTATATAATTTCAACTGTACATGAAATGCATAATACAATGTATAAGAAATTAGTTCACTATGTACTGCGGTAACAGAACATTTGTGGTTTTTAGGAGGCCTATATGGCTGGTTTCACAGCTCTGGGAACACTGTTGCCTATCCACGGTACAATAGCTATAATCCTAGCAACGATGAAGTGATACCAGCATCATTTAAGTTTGTGAAATGTGCTTCAAGTTTCTCAATCTCTTCGTTCAGATTTCGGCGTCGAAGGTGATCCGAACTGCGTTATCCTCCAGTACTGGGCGCGTATCGAAGCGATCCACCGGAAGAACATGTCTCAATTCCGCCTGTTGTGGAACAAGATATTGGGTCAAGGTCACGACAAGATGGCCGCCATGTGGTTAGAATACGCGCTGATCGAACGTTGCTACAGTACCGACGGTAAACACCTCAGACGGCTGTACGCGAGAGCGTTGAAAAGTGTGCAGGATTGGCCCGAGTCGATAGGTGAGTACGAGCAGGCCGCTAAGTTAATATGTTGCCATATATTGACTTACTAATGTATTTAGGACTAGGATATAAACTTCAAATACTTCGAGAGTAGACCTGAACTGTCTTTTTGAAAATTGTCGGATGCAAAATTCACTCATTTTAGCATCGCTTTTTTGCTTACTTCAATGTGGATAGATGAAATCTCATTGTGCACATTACAAATTTAAACAAACTGTGTGTAGGCCAATTTGTCTATAATTTATTTCTTTTCATTTCTTTTTTTCTATTTATAATCTTATTTTATTTATAAATAAACTTCAGCAGGCTAACGCTAAGGCCTTCTCAAGTTGGTTGATCAAAAATTATTTCATGCAAATAACATCACATTTTGATTTTACCCTCTCTTTCTAGGTAATGCTTGGCTAAATTTTGAACGAGACGTGGGTACGCTAGGTCATTACGACGTCTGCCTTGCACAATTCAAGGAACGCATGAAAGACGTCACGGCTCAGCGGGAAAAGCTAGCGAAGGAAACGGGCGACGACGGTTCGTACGGCAGTAGAAGGAACGAGGAACAAGGGAACAGGAATCGAGAACGCGGCAATAGAAATCAGGACAGAGGGAACAGAAACCAGGAGCGAGGAAATCGGAACCAAGAACGTGGCAACAGGAATCAGGAACGAGGGGGTGGGAGAGACGAAAGACAAGGCAAGGACAACTTGAAGCGGAAGCGCGACGAAGAGGGGAAGTGGTCGTCGAATGCGCCTCATACTGAATACGTCAAGAAAACTGAGATCAAAATGGAGGAAGATGCTGAAGCACCGGTAATAACAATCATAATTATTCATTCAGATTCTAATTCTACTTTTGTTAGATCTAAATTATATTTACGGATGAATATTGACGAGCCATTGAAGCGTAATATTCATTCAATTTAGGGATGCTGCCGATGATCTATTATCAGATAATTGATTTTCGTTAACAATTTGATTAAAAAGCCTTTTGATATCAAACGACAAGTCTAACGCAATTTAAGCCCACTTTCTACTATCGGTTATTAAAGATGATGATTCGTTCTCTTCAGAGGCCTCCCAAGGTAGCACCTCCCCCTGGTTACAAGCCCAGCACTGTCGAGAGCTCGTTGAAGAAAGTGAAGATCGAGGACAACACGATGGACGTGGACTCCGCTAGTGGGCCGGTGGTACACGACTCGTCCAAGGATCTCAGGACGGTGTTCCTGAGCAACCTGGACTTCTCCGTCACGGAAGACGAGATACGAGAGAGGTTTGTCGGTGAGTGACGAGCAGAGGCAAGCATTTTGGGTTTTATCAATAGATTTTTGTTAATTTCTTCTACATGTTAATGTCTCAGGTCTTCTCCTATTAAAAAAAACACCATCTAATTTACGAGCCCGTTCGAACCGTCCGGTCTCCAGCAATCGCGTTTTGATTTCGCGACAAAGTTTTTTTTTTTCATGCACAAAGTTGTCTCGTCTTTTTCGAAATTCATGTGTCTCCGTGATTTTAAATGATTAATCGCGAATAATCCACCTTTTTTTTCGTCTAAAACTTTTTTTCGTGGTTTCTCTCTATCGTTTAGGTCATTTCTGGAATAGTTCCTTAACAACAGGCCACGACAGACTCCTTCCCACTATTGAAAAAACCTGATGAAATTAACTTTCATCACATCTTCCCATCCAGCGCCACCAATAGATCTCATCATCTGGAGGCAGGCCTACAGTGCGTCAATAAACCCAAAATAAAGAACAAAATGAAACAAGTCCTTTGTTTGTAATTTTTTATGTTACTTTGTGTGTATAGGAAAATATGACGAGTCTAGATGGATAATTTGAATTTTTTCTTTTTCAACCCAAATTGAGACTACCTTCTCACCAGTACTGTATTGTCCTGAATATATGCCGACCCCCAAACTTTTAGATCTACAATTGAAAAAAGGGTTTCTCTCCTTTTCCACGTAAATCATCACTCTTCCGAGTTGGAATTTAGTCAATTTCGTACTGCGCGTGTTAGGAAGCTATGCCAACTGCGTGTGAGAAACCGTTTGCTCGCGATCGTGTGTACTTGCTCACGATCGTGTGATCGGCCTCACGATTGTGTGTACTCGGCTAGTGCCTATGACTCGAGATCGTCATATAGCCCGACTACTCGTCAAGGTCTGACAAGGCAATGCAGCTAAGAGCTCAACGTGCCTTTGTTTATTACGACGCGTCAAATAAAAATTATGGAAATTGAGAAAATCATGCCTCTTCATGATAAAACATTTATTAAATGTGTTTTTAGTGCAATATTTTGCAGTTTCAAGTTGATTCCATTGTTAAGAGTGTGCATGTGTAGTGCGCCCAATTATATTTAGTGAAAAACGTGTTTTTGACCAATTTTAGGCATATAAGCCGAGGGTGACTTTTGGACTTGCAATTTCGAGAAAACCCTCGACTTATATTCGGGACAATACGGTAATTTGATTTTTTTCGTTTTCAACCCAAATTGAGACTACCTTCTCACCAGCATATGATATTGACCTTGAGTCTATGTGACGTTTCTCCTCAGGTGTTGGTACGCTGACCGACTTGCGCCTGGTGAAAGACTTCAAAGGTCGGTCGAAAGGTTTCGGTTACGTCGAGTTCAGTTCGGCCTCCGAAGCCGCGGCGGCGATAGCCAAGGACAGAGAGCCGATCAACGGCCGACCGATGTACATCTCGAAGTGCGATCCCGACAAGCAGACGCGACAGCCAGTGTTCCGGTACAGCAGTAATCTCGAGAAAAACAAACTGTTCATCAAAGGTAAGTAATCGGTTTCCCTCACTTTTACCTAACCATCTTAGTAGGGTTTTCAGCATTGAAAGGGTCTATTGCCATTTTGAGAAATGAATTATTTGGCTTTATATTCATATGGCTTTGCATAGATATTTGGCTAATATTCCAATATAGCCGATCGGCATATGCTCACGTACACGTTCCGCATCATGTAAGGGCTGAAGCCCACGTAGGTATTGACTGGGAAACAGTGATTGTATATCAAGGTTTCCATCAAGATGTGTTGAGGTTTGCGTTGGTTTGCCGGTCTGTTATAGTAGCCTAACTCCCTATCCCAGCAATGTTGAAAACATGTACCACATTATCTTCCAAATTTATGAACCTACCGATTGTGAGTAATCTAGTAGTGATACAAGGAACTGACTTTGTTTAGTAAATTGCGTTTACGTCGGCTCAGCTGTAGCAAGTCATCTGAAATGCCAATATTTGAAACTCGCTGAAGGCATGACATATAGTTTACACTATAGGTTGAGCAGCAATCGATAGGCTCAAGCACAGAACTCATGAAATAGAACAAGATTGACAGCTGAGTGAAACCACCATGTAAGCTAGATATATCTTGGTTTCCACGTTACTGAGAAAAAATCGTTTGAAGGAGGTGGTTTAAAGTGTAAACTAAAATACTGTTCCTAAATTTTCCCAACAGGTTTGCCTAAATCTATGACACGAGATGAATTGACAGAAATGTACAAACCTTTCGGCGCATTGAAAGAGGTACGTCTCGTCACTTTCCGAAACGGCCACTCGAGAGGGCTCGCTTACGTCGAGTTTGAAGACGCCACTTCTGCGGGCAAAGCCGTACTGCAGACGGACGAAATGACTATCAGCGATCACGTGATATCGGTTGCGATAAGCAAACCGCCAGATAGGAAGTTCCAAAATGCGAGCCTGATTCCGTCGCTAGGCGGTGGGGGCGACAAAGAGATCGGAGGGTAAGATTGACCAGTTATTTCAATGTCGTCTTATTATTTTTATACTCAAGAAGTCAATAGATGAGTGATGAAGTCTTGATTAATACAACCCTCAATAGAGTTTGAGGAAGGAATTGATAATAATTATTACTATTGGAAAGTGCATCAAATATCCAGATGGCAGTGAATCATAAAGTGTAGTTGATATTCAGCTTGGGGACTATGGTGACCATCAGAAAACAACCAATAGGTAACTTCCACTATCAACTAAATGAAGCATTTTAATGCGATACCAGAATGCATATTTAAGCGCTGCGGTTCCCAATACATAGTATAGCGTGACTGAGAGTTGACGATATCTGCCCTGTCCCACACCACTAGCACACGAGTGGTTTTGTAGTCTGTACCCTCATCTATTGTGATTACTAGTGTAGAATATTGTTGATTATAATGTTCTGAATTCAAATAGTATATTCACGATTTTTGGCCCATTTCAGCTAGGTAAGACCGAGGAAATATAAGTACCGGTATCAATGTTAAATAATGTTTTTGCTTTTAAAATTGAAATGGTACGACAGGACCTATAACTCAAATGAGTAGTTGATAGCTTGCTTTTTAGAATGAATGCTTTATTTTATGATAAATTCTTATTCTTTTAGAATGCTTTTTAGAATAGAGTTCTTATTGCCTCTATGAAACTGTTCAATTTGGAGAGTACATATATAGGTAGGATCAAAAAATAAAACTTGGAAATGTAATAGATTTATGAACGAGAAACTTATAAATGAGGCCTCCCATGTTGCTCGTTCAGCTGAGGCACCGCTTTAAAAACCGAAGTTACCATTGAACGTGGGTTCGATTCCCATCATAAGGCATGGGTTTTTGTAAATGTCCTTTCAGTTCACTTATCATCACTTAATAGTTTCATTATCATCTGTTCATTCGATCCCCCGTATAACCTAGTTGTTGGTGGGGTCGTTCAGCAAACAATAGTTCTCAATCTTATGAATGAGGTTCTACTATAACGTAGGGGTCTATCAAGAGTGGCTGATGCGTGATTGTCGGTAAATTCTGTTCCAGTCGTGGCCGCGTCAAGATGGCGTCGTCGCTGGTGCCTCGTTCCGTTCAGATCTCGCAGAATGCGGCGACGTCCGCTTCAACGTCAGGGGCCAACGACTCTAATGGACAGTCGGCCAATGGAGGAGATAAGGGCGACGGAGAAGCCAAAAAAGCGATGAGCAATCAAGACTTTCGACAGATGTTGTTGGGAAAAAAGTGAACAACTCATTTTATAGTGTTTTTCTTCTTCAAATGTCCGAGTTACGAAACTGATTCTTATATACCGGTACATTAAATATGTAGGCCCTATTTTTTTTTTTTATGTCACCTAGGTAGATAGAGGAGAAACTTTTTTTATCTGCTGAAATATGTTATGCTGAATATATGTTAATTTGATTATTGAATATACGGTAATTGTTTTTTTAATTGGGATGTGACAGTAAAATCCACTAGGATAGTAATGTAATCAAGTATACATTTGAACCGTCGTGAGATATGAAGAAGACATTACAGTCCAGTATATATGTGAAGACTAAATTACATTTTTTTAAATCAAATGGAACAGTGTAAGTTGGATTGTTCCTAAATTCCATTCATCTTATACGATTGAACCACTGTACTGTTTGAGTTTACTTTTGCTCATTTTTTCCCTCAAAACTATTAATATTTCATTTTTTTATTGTTCTAGATATTTTGTTGTGTTTTGTAAGGTCTACTGTACTATGTACAGTGCTGTGTTATGTTCAGTACGTACATTGAGTTACTGATAACTTGAAAGTTTTCATTGATTCCATACTAGCTGAAGTTGGTAGGTCTATTTGTAATATGTATATGCTAAAATAATCACGTACATAAATTATTAAAATTTTATGAATATTAATGTATGATAAAAAATGTAGCTCTAGCCGTTATGTAGATAACTAAGCATTAGGCCTAACCCCCCCTAACACTTTATTACCTTTATTTTCAAATTGAAAAAACGTAATTAAAAAAAAAATCATATAGGCCTATGTAGTTACAACGATTAGCCTAGTATTTACAATTGACTTTTGTATCCAAAATAAATATTAGACCTACAGTCTATCCGCTCTAAGATCGACCTGCTTTCAGAAGGCAGTACATTAGTACAGTGTGAATGATTGAAACGATTATTGTAGCTGTAGAGGATTGATGTCCGTGTTGAAACTTAGAAGTGGAACTAGTGACTTCCAACGGTTCGTTCGACCATGAGTGGATCGACTGTACATAGAATTTTCAATATGTGCACATATCTTTGTATTATATACAGCTACAAACAAAATGTGAAGATATATGACACATAGTCTATAGTCATCATAGTACGGTATGAGTGCATTTAAACTACAGTAGGCCTACTATGTAGTAAATGAGTAAATATTCATTTTAACATTTTGTCAGTATTGCAAGGATGTAATATTTCTCCTAATATTTCTCCCTTTCATTTATATTGTAGGAGTAATAAATAAGAAATATACCAAGAAATGTATCCTTTTTATATAGAAATGAACCATTTATTTAACTTAATTTTGTATCAATAAAGATATTATACATAATTATTGTCTTCGATACAAATTTGTCATCTTACTATGCTACTAATCAATAGTTAATACCTTTTACAAAAGTCACATCACATCTTAAATACACTAAGAATAAAATTATAATACTTTTTAAAACTTTGTTTGACAGCATCTTAATTCGTAACCGTGAAGCTTTTCGGAGCATTTTCTCAACATCGTGAGATGCTTTAGACTTTTTATTATTCCACTACACATGGCAGCCGCCCAAGTATTTAAATTTATTAAATACCTTGACTAAACTTGAATTGTTTTTGGTTTTAAAATTGTTCATTCAAATAGTCTGTGCTTTGATTACAAACTAAACATTCTTTAGTTCCAAATTCCATTCAACATTCACAAATAGTTCTCATCACATCTTTAAAAATCTCAACACGGCAATTTTTTCGTTCTCGGTGGGGGAATCGGTGGGCGCTGGATCTGTTGTTGTTTTTCCGGATGCTGTTGCTTGCGAAACCTTTCGATACTTAACCACTTCTTCACTCGTTCGCCCGCGTGATAGTAATAGAAATAAACCAGCGCCAGTATTGTCGACACGACCACAAGAGATAGAATAATAATAAGAACCAATAACCAATATTCCACCCTTTCCACTTCTTCTTCTTCGGATACTTGTTTGATATCTTCTTCGTCGGTCGGTATCTCGTTGTCGATGTAAGGAGTCTCATCGGCAGCTCCCTCCGAGTCGACGATCGCCACGTCCGCGCAAGCCCTGAATTCCTCCTGCGGTCCACATCCCACAGCTTCCGTACCGTTCGCGCACTTTCCCCAATTATTACCCGCTACGTATCTCCACTGCAGGATGCACTGCGAACACGTCAAGTCTTTCGGGAGTTGATATCTCGTCTCGAAGATTTTATTCCCTTGACCGGGAAAGTATCTTGTGTCGTGAGCTTGAACGTCGACTTCTTTGATGGCGTTCATGCCTGAAGGCTTGGCTCGGGCAAGGATATATTTGTCGAGGCAATGCTGGGAGCCGACAACTCGTGGACTGTTGTGAGGACAAAGGCGGAATTCAAAATAGCCGCGGTGGTTTGCTGTCAGTTCGATGCGAATTGTTACGGCCGAGTTGCGTTTGTAACGACGGACGATGACGCCCTGACCGTACGTGCCGCCCGCTTCATGTGGTCTTGGCTGAAAGATGAATACACGTGACCTTTAATAAAATGTTTTCAATTTTTTTTTGGCATGATATTTTAATGCAAAGTTACGATTGTATGCCTAATAATAAAATAACGTAGTGATCTCTTGTAACAGTAGGAAAAGAATATGAAATTTATTTGGGTTTTCAAAATGAAATTATTCAATATAAAATATCAATTTCATATGTATAGAAACTAATTTGTGATGCTAGGCTAATGAATATTTTGAAAAGTAGGTTTTCCTGATGCTTAGTTCAGTATTCTATATATTCAACAATATTTATTTTGACTGCAGTGCTTCTGATCATCAACTAGATCAAACTTATGTAAGAGCCATAATATATCATATTATGCACACTTATGTCAACAGTCGATGCCATTTAGTCTTTCTATTTAGTATTCAGTACGTATTCTAATAGTTTCACTTTCACTGGATCAAAAATGGCAGGAAGCGTAATGAAGTATGTAGAGACTTCCTTTCATTGGCTACTTCAGTATCTGTGGTAATGTAGGTGTATGAAATGTACTATAATAAAGTAGACCGTATTAAACAAGCCAGCGATCAGAGTTGGCTTTGTACGTGGTGACAGCCCGGAGAATACAAATGAGTTACATATTTTCAAAATTCTGATCCAAGTATTGACCCATTTGCCCAAAATTGTTTAAACAGACATTTTCTGATCTTTTTTGTATGGAAATACTGAATCGAAGGTTTCTCAGCACTGGAGATGATTGTCAGCTGGGAGAACATGGGAGTAGTCCAAGTTGCGTTACCATCGAAGATAGCTATAGTCGTAGATTTAACACTACTGCACCCAATTTGTTTTTGAATAGCAACATCATCTTACATACGGTACCTGGATATTTCATTCATGATTCATTCATTAATCATTCTATTCACTCATTCATCAATCATTAATTTATCATTCTTAGACCTAATTTAGAAAAAAAAATGCCACCTGATGTGAGTCCAAAGCTGTATTATCATCAATAAATAAAATAATAATAATTAACTACCAGCATGCATATTTAAGCAAACAATAGGTGTTTAAATAAAATGAAATTTTCAATCTACCGTTTGGGTATCCCATGGGTCTCCACAAATACCGCATTTGCCACCGTTTTTGCTCCACTGCCTGGAATATCCGCCGCAGTACAGTTCGTGGTCGTTATAATCCGGCGGCGTGCTGAAACCGTATCGCCACATCGTGCCCCGCGACGGTGGCTCGATCAGACGCCCGTGACCGTTGACGCACGCGAGGAGCCACGGGGTGAGCGTGATCAGGAGCAGCCATCGCAGCATCGTGACGGCACTACCCTGGTGAAACAAGAAATAGTTTTATTAGATATTGTCGTTAGTGAACACCTCTAGCCCACGTGAAATTCTCTTTGCTTGTTCTTGAAGGTTAGTGGTATAATTCAACATCCATATCTCTGTACCGCCAGAGTAGCCACACATCCAAATCCTTTCGACAACGGATTTTGTGCAGAAAATTCAAATTAATTACATGTTCGCATTGTGACGTATTTACATTTAACAGATAAGTGTGAGAGAGAGCGCAATAAAGATCAGATTTTGTATAGTAACGCTGCGTGTGTATTAGATGTTGTACCATAGCTTGTCCAAAGACGCCGGTCGTCCGATACCATTCTATCGTTTTGTGTTCAAATGGGTGTGGTTTTTAATTGCACATATATCGATATAAATTTATATTTATTTTGAGATAAAAATTACACACATGTTGAATACCGCCCTAGCTGTTAGTGGGGTTGTTACGGAAACAATAATCATTCAATTAAAACCCTTGGTAATTAAAAGAACAATATAACAGAATGCTACATTTTTCTATTTCAAGTTCTAAGGCATTAGAAAAGAACATGCAGTAGGGCCTATGGAATAACTTGAAAATGCCTTGGAATCTGAATTTGGATGGTTGAAGGTTTGATCCCCTTTAGAAGGCATGTATTTTCGCAATGTCCTTCATTGAAGTATGTCCGCCCATTGTTACTCCGCCTAATATTATAAAACTAGCTGTATGTGGGGTCATTAATCATGGGCAACACCACCAACTGAGAGTGTAACCAAATAATACAACAATAACACATAAATTATCAATAGTAAACAGCTGTTGAATGAAGCTAGTGCTAGTTTACTATATGAACCTTGGGGCTAGTTACTATTCTTGGATTTGTAGCTTATCAACAATGACTGCACCAATTTAATATTAAATTCAATTAAACAACAATACATAATTGTTCTAGATGAGTCAGATTTTGTAAAAACACATGCAGAAAGATCGAGAAAGATATTTAGTGAATCAGACATTTATAATTGTAATTTGTAACAAATACATACCGGTATATTGTTGTTTACATTGCCTCAAATTCAATAAAATTATCAATTTATTATAATTATATTTTTGATGCCATTATTGAAAAATTTGAAGCGAAAGTCAATCAAACTAAAGATATTTTAAAATAGAATAATTAACTCCTCAATATTCTTGTTGTGAACCTTCAATCATTGATCTAGCTGAACATTTTCAATTTGGCTCCTTACAGTACCAGGCAAACGCGACTACTACCGGTATAGCAGAGCCAGACTAATTATTTGGCAAGAAGATCGGTGAAATTGTAAAAAGTACTATCACAAGAAAAATATTTAAATAGCACAACTCATTATACCTCCAACTTTTTCCCAATGGTGTTTTGCAAATCGTTATCTCACCACTCGGATTGTGAATCGTATTGGTGGGAACATTTCCTCATTGGCTAGCTAGATTTATTAAATTACGAAGTAGCGTAATCATTTCAAATCCGATCACTATTATTGATATCAATTATACCGACAGAATCAATCAAATGTAAAAGATTTGTACGACTGTAATAATATTTGTATATAATTATAGGCCACGGTGTAGTGATACCAACATACTTCATAATAATATAAAGAAGGTGTACCCAATCCCACACTACTTTATATTATGATATGATACTTTATATTAATAAAGTCTGTTGGTACACTACATCGTGCTTCTGTCAAGTGACATCAGCAGGGCATTGTTAAATGTTAACAGCACAGCCTTCTGGATTGGAGAAGACAGTCTTTTCTTATATTTGTAGGCCCTAACTGAATGTGCTTAATAGAGAAGGCTGTGGTTAACAGCAGACAACAATGTCCTTGCCTATCCACATACCCCCTTTTGCGTGTGCGCTCCGAATTTAGATTATGGGTTAAGTTCTTTGTGTATCACTGTGTATGCATTATTTCTCATTAATATTCAATTTTATCTATTAAAAGGTAAGACATGTTCTGTAATGATTCAATTTGCGACAATATGGTCTTTAACAATGCTTTTGTAAGTGCCACAAAACTTATCGTTTAACTGTAGGTATAATTGTAAAATTCCATAGTTATAAATAGCTAGAAAATTGATAGTTCACTACCGGTATCTATTTATATATGAAAGATAATTAGTTTTATATTTATGTCACTAATGATGTGTGTGTATAAGGGAAATGGCATGGTTTGTTAGGTTACCGTAGCCATACTAGAAACATTGGGGTCAAATCAACCTTGGGGGTCAAGCATAGATTTATAGTTATAAGAATAGAACTCCGTGCTAATCAAGCAGTTGATAAGTGTTATACCGTAGAGAAGTTTACTTCTAAATGGTATAACACATCAAGTTGGGGAACACTGGACATTATATTATACCTAACGATATGTGACATCATTAAGAGGTTCAGCCGATTATCAACTTTATTTCGATTCGTTCAAGTTCTTTCAAGTGAGAGAAAAAACTCTATTCGAAAAACTAGTTTGGTTAGACACGAATAGTAATTTCAGGTGAACATCTTAATGATTGACCCTAATAGCATGGACTATGCTAATAATGTAGTTTTAAATTTGAACCAGTCTGTTTGGATTTTTTTATCTGAAAATGTCTTTCTCCGTGTAAACTATAGCTTCAAGGCATTGTAAGTGGTTAGGCAATAAATTTGTCTACAAATTAATTCTTTATTTATAATACAGAAACATTAGCTCAACTCTCCGTCTTATTTATTTTGATACCCATATAACATATTGCAAAAATTATAAATACAGTCCATAGATACAGTGTACTGGTAGTAAGAATAGAGCAAATTATTAGATTTTATTTTTAAAAAATTCGACGTAGGCCTACTAGCACTGTAGGCCTATAAATATCAATTATAAAAATAATAAAAATGAAATGTATGAAAAAATAAAATGTAGCCTACATAAAATACTTGAACCGATTCGTAGATCTCATTGCTTTGGTTAAATTCTAAAGAAAAAAATCTCGTCTCATCATTAATACGAAGTGCGTCGCTTCATTCAGTGTGCAAGAGTAAACATCGTACCGTGAATATTTAACGGTATAACTATGCCAGCTCCGGACGGTACCACGCGGTCGCGTGTGATCGATTTGTCACGATAGTATTTGTAATTGTTCTGTACTACGCTACGACGTTTGTCACATTGGATGCATCATAATCACCGAGTCAACGACCAAACTAGAAGTGCAATTATATTCATTTACGAGACAATGAAACTTTCTAATTTTGTTAGTTTAGTACAACAGTGTACCGTAACTAAAAGTACATTCATTCAGCGTCTATCATGTTTAATTGTATTTTGTATACTAATTTTTTCAGTGGTCTATATTATATAGTCTTGGGTTCTCACGAGAATAATGTGAAGACAGCATTTCATTACTCGCGTGTCAGAATTTGTTTGGGATTTATGATTTTTTTCGTTATTAGAAAACTAACAAACTGCATTTTTTTGCTACCGTAAATGTTAATTATGATAGTTAACAATAGGCAATAATTCAGCCATTAAAAGTCTTAAACTGCATCATTTATTATGAGTACTGATACACAACTCTCATGTGATTTTTGTAGGCCCTACATTTTAACGTGGCCTGGTTCGAATCCGGAACAATCCGTAGTTTGCAATAGGCCTAATTATTTTTTAGTGAGTTAGAACAAGATTTTTACCTAACCAAGACAGAAATTTATTAGATGATGGCGAATTTTTATAATTAGGTATATAATATACATGTATAACATATATTATATTATATATTAAATATATGTATGTGTGTGTATGTGACCTTAATTACTATAATTAAAGTTCATCAAGTTCACATTGAAGTAACTTACTTTTTTCTCTGTTTTACCTTTATATCTCCATTATCTAGACATACCTTTAGATAAGGATCACACGTATTCCATTAGCCTATAACTTGTATACTTGGCAGGCACTTGTTTATATTCCAGAGAGTGTAAATAAATATTAGAAAACATAAGAAAGTATCACCTTTGGCTTTATGTCAACCACAAATTGGCGCTATTCGAAATCGACCCAAATGATGATAAATAATATCATACTGATTTTTTAGAAGGATCAAGCACCCAGAGGGCAAAAAGTTTCCGCTAGAGGAATTTCACAGATAGGCCTACAAACGATTATAAAAGTTCAACAGTGCAAGGTACTATATATATATTTTCTAATAACATCGAAACTTGATACAAAATCATTGTTCCCCAATTAAGGCTATGGATGGATATTGGACGAAAATGATAATGAGTCAAATTTAATCATAACAAATGTGTACTGCACGTATTGCACGTATTGCAGAAACACTCGATATTTTTCCATCGATTGTTACCTCATAGCGTACCGTTACATTAAAAAATATCTGTAACATAATGATAACGTTTATTATGGATCGGCATTATTTTAGACTATGGAATTATCTGGTTATGTGAAGCAGTTTCACTACAATATGTTACTCCGACGTATTTCATCACTCCATGTTCGATCTATGAGTAAAGTATTTGGATAAACGCTATTATAAAAACGACACAGTTTCAAAAAGTGAAGGTAGGCCAGGAAACGAATTAATAGTTTTTCCAATGTATATATTTGAGTTGTAGAATAACGATTGCCAATTGTAGCAATTACCTATTATAAATATCCGTATTGCTCAAACACTTCCTCACTCATCTATTTATAACAGTACAAGAGCGTTTTCGGTGGTAAATTACATAATACAATTAACCTATACCTATAATCTTGACATAAAGTAGGTTGAAAAATGTCATGCAAATATACTAAAATTCAGAGAGTAAAATTTCCGACATTTCCGATATTTGCATTTCTTTGGAATGTTTCAGCTTTCAGTCATTATCGTCGAAGTGTTGTTGATAATTAGAAGCACTTACTTTCAATCAAAAACATGCAATTACTCACGATTGACAAGAAAAAATCAGACACTCTACAATTAAAGTTGACGCTATTAACTTTATCTAGCCATGCATAGTAACTTGAAAAAAACCTTTAGTAAAAAAAACTTATTCATTTGAGAGAAATTTTCCGCTGGGGGAAGGGGATTTTATTCACATATAACTAAGTGCTCAAAAATTATTTACGTTGCAGGATACAACATTAATAAATTCGACCAAATATGCAGATAATAATTTATAATAAATAAAATACTAAAGAATCAAATTTGACAAAAACACGTCTGGAATGTATAACAAATATATGTATAATAGTAAAAGCCTAATACATTTTTACCAATTATTTTTATCTCTCAACGGATTCTAATATTATGTGTAATAACACCTACCCTAAAGTTAATGATTATTTATGGATCAACCATTTGTTGGAAGATACCACTCTGAAATTCTGAATGATATGAAACAATTTACAGTTTTCACACGCGCTGCAGTACGATATGATTCATGTCCACCTATACAGTAGCATTTTCAGTGTCACCGTGACATTTAAAAGGTCGTCGAGGCATTCCTTCTGAACATATTGCAGTGAAACTGCTTCACACCATTCAGAGAAGTATCTTATAAAATACTGTCGATCCATAATAAACATTCAGAATATGTTACGTGTTATTTGTACATAACGATAAGCGGCGAGGTAAAAATCGACAGCAAAAATATCTAGTATATTAGACCTACTGTTAAATCTAGGACAATAGGTTAAATACAAATGGTCTTTCCACCTTTGTCAATTTTACAATTTGACTATTAGCGTTTTCGACAAATGTTGTCTGCATCTTATGATGTATTTTTCAATTTAGTATCTTGTGCCAAAGTTTTGTGATCATTTATATCTATGAAATGCCCCTGGCGAGAACTGCCTGTGCCTGTGGAGACAGGGACGCCTTAAAATGTGACAATGTGCTACAGGCCACTGAATGATTTTCGAAAGTCTCAATTTTCCATTTTACAGTTTAATTAAATATTCAAAATTGTGATCCGCTGGAGGGAATGAATCGCCAACTCGATCATCGCGCATTGAAATCACTTATTGATTCGATTTGTCTCGTCAGTCGTTGTTGGGGTCGTTAAACTAAAATCTTCACAGAAAAACATGGCGCTGTCTGTCAAGTCTCAAGTTCTACCAGTCGACTTTTGCCTCAACGTTCAATCAATCATGGTTTTTCTCAATTATTTCCCCACTAGTTCTAGTTGACCTCGCTCGAATATATAACAATAATCCAAATATGGCAACAGACTTTACTCTTTCACCAATACAATGACCATGATTAACTTCAGTGTAGGTATTTTAATACTAGGCACGGAATTACATATTATATATATATATATATATATATATATATATATATATATATATATATATATATATATATATATATATATATATATATATATATATATATATATATATAAACGTTTATGTCAAATCATAAAAATGTACCCCCTCTGGGACCCACCCCTTACGGTTTAATCTCGAATGTCTAACCAACTGAGCTAAGCAGACACCTAGATTCAAGTCGAATAATCGACACATTTATGTGACAAGACAATATATATTCAATACATAATATGTTAGACTATATCATTCTTCATTATTATTATTTCCAATATCAAAGCTTATGTGGGTAGGTCAATGAAATTAATTCAGGTCATTTAGTTGTTTTTCAGTGGTTTGTTAAAAATTGATCAACTGTTGACTTGCTATCTTCCTTTGATAGTCGATTTTTATGGGAGCTGGTTTTAGGACAGTCGAGGTTTACGACATTTTGGTTTTTAGTACAGTTGGTAGCTTTCAGTATGAACTAAACTGAGCATTTTAATTTTTAAGTAGCTACTAGAATACATATCTGAGCGCTGAGACACCCAATCAAGCATATTTTAATTGTCTTGAGAAAATGAAGAGAGGTGACTGCGTTGGTACTTATAACAAGGGACCTCGTACCGTGAGAAAAGTGATACTACTTCATTAACGAAACAAATCTTGACATTTCCATTTACATATCAATCGCTCCAACCGATTGATGAATAATATATAATTTAATTGCGTTATTGCTGCGATTATCATTGTCAAAACAATTGAATTACAGCATCACTATTCACCAGCTACCGTAGTAACTAAGTGAAGAATGATCTGCACTTTTAAACATAACAGTCTTCTTTATTGGAATTTAATAGTCATTTGATAAAAATGATTTGACACTGTTGAATCGAGATTTTTTAAATCACATTTCGACACTAATTTCAGGGGATGTGATAATTATTGTGATAGAATGTACCACTACTAATTATACAACTTTCCACGATAAGAATGGTTTGAAGTTGATCAACTTGAAAATGAAAAGGTGTTAATCCAGATGAAATATAGCTTTCATTGTTCAAAAAAAAATCTTATAAATAATATGAACTCGTTATTTATATTAGTCTTGTTAGAAATGATCATACAGATTCTAGCAACATCTTAAATTATATATTCTGTATCTATACTTTCAATATTACGGACTTGATAAATATACACATGCGTGAATTGACCTTGGAAAGTTGTTATGTTACTTTTACCTGGTTGCCCACGTGATTAATAATAAATTAGCATTGCCATAGATGATTATTCATCTTTTCAGGTCATCAATCGTAACAGCTCTTCCGCGGACTGCAGGTTGAAGGTTCAGTTCTTTAATGCAATTTTTTTTTCTAATAGCATCGAAACTTGAGACAAAATCATTGTTTCTCAATTCAAATCATTGTTTGCATTTATGAATAATTTTGAATGTTTATTTTTATTTATTAATGAAAATAAGATTCTGCCGCTGTATGAAAGGTTGCCATCAGACAGAGAACAACAATACATGAGATTAAAAAAATATACAGGCCTACGAAGATGAAATAATATTGCAATAAAGCAATATACGGTTGATAATTATTACAGTGATAGTTATAAAAGACTTGACAGAACAAATAAAATGCAATACTGATAATATAGACCTGTGATTCTCAACCAGCAGGAATGTTTATACTAGTGTAGTAGGCCTATCCGTATCTTCGAAATCGAACCTTTCAATGCAAGTAAATATATCAAATCTATAAAATCCCTGCTTATTCTTAATTTTTCCAAAAATCGACACAAAAATCGACATATAATCTGGTGTCACCACCATCTAGAAGAAGTCCAATGACAGCAATTACGTTGAACATTTATAATAAATTTCCTCGATTGAGGTGCAATGTTGTCCTTTTAAGGCTTCTCTCAAGTGACGTAACGTAATTGTTTTGTAATAAGCTGGGTCTAATTTATGTTCTCTTATAGTGAACATTTCAGTATTATTTTGTTTGCCCACAATTTTTCTAGTTGCTATGACGACCTGAAAAGCATGCTATATCTCTCTCTCTGTGGTATTATCTTGAGGACTGATGAATTTAATGATAATATACAAAGAGTTGCATTTCTTTTTCATTTCTATTAAAGATAGGTTTAAAAAAATCTTGGACTTCTGCTGAAAAGTGATCATGCGATTCGAATAAGATATACAATTTCCTATATATTTCCCATCTATTTTGAGGAAAATTTGTCGAAATGACCAAGCTGTCGGTGTCCCCAAAATATAGAAAATATGGAAAGAATATGAAATTTAATCATTGACATTTATATTTGTCAAGATATATTTATAATAAAAATATTTAAGATGTTCAACATGAAATATATAGAATATATATAAAATATAGTGTCAAACAATGACCCGACCTAACAACGTACAGTAAATCTTAAAATTACGAGGAAAACAAATAACATGGGTAATCATGGTTTCAACTTTCAAGTTATGTCACACATTGTTGTAATAAGTGGACAACAATGTCTCATAATTGTGTTCTCCAATCACAACTTCAGTATTAGTTTGTTTACTTTCAACTTTTCTATAGTTGCTATGGTAATCTGACAAACATGATTCACCCATTTGATGAGTTAGAACTACCGATCGTTATTATTAACGGATAGGTAAAGTGGTCGTTTGTAACGTCATCAATAGCACATTGTAACATTCCGTTATCTTGCAATATAACAGTAAATCATGTTTGTGTTGGGATTGGACATACTATAAAGTGCATCCTTATCTTTCGAAGGTACTCACGATTTGAAAATAACCTTCCTCTCTTTCTTTACACATCGTATTTCTCAAGAGAATGTTTGTGACTATTCTTTTACATTTGTACATGTAACTATACAACTTATTTAACAGTAAGAACTTCACATTTTACAGATCGCTATAGAAGTAATTATTTTAATGTGCAGTTATGTTGAAAAAAATGATTTTTTCTTTTAATTTTAAAATTATTATTTTAAGTTGGGTAAGTTTCAGGCAAAGCGAAACATGTCGTGTTTGGATTTGCCAGCCTCTAGTCTTTCTCATCCTGTTCTTTATTGAATAAAATAAATACACATTTGAATATAAATACGTACAATAATGAGGGAAACTGGAATAATGTAGGAAAAAATTGATGAATGTTTATCAGAAAGATAATTGATCATAAAGATACAGTTTACTAATTTAAAATGCTTATTTATAATTAAAGAAATTAATGATTTTATACTAACGTTATTTATGCTTTTATTAGCCATTTATTTGATCTTATTTCGTATGTCTAGAAAATATTTTTCTTTGTTGAATATTTGAAGGTTGGTATGAAGGCAATAATAACTCAAGCCTCTTCTCAGCTGTGAATATGCATAACGCGGAAATGTTCTAAATATAATAATATATAATTATTCCGTAATTATTCCTAATCCAATAACATTCCAACCATTTCCAATACGTTACTGAAAACTACTTTTTTAATCGAGCATTGCAAATTATTATAGCCATTAGTTTTTTCTATTTTTGGCACAATTTGCCAAGTTGCCTATATAATAACTAGACTAAATAATTATGATTATATAGATTATCTGGTTCCTATACGAAATTATCTTCAATTACAATAGTAATTTTATATACTTTTTTTTCTATATATATATATTATAAACAAAACCATACAAATTATTATATCTTTTTGTGCTGTTGAATA
This sequence comes from Brachyptera putata, assembly GCA_907164805.1. Lineage (NCBI taxonomy): Eukaryota > Metazoa > Arthropoda > Insecta > Plecoptera > Taeniopterygidae > Brachyptera > Brachyptera putata. The sequence continues at coordinate 16,951,878 of OU015467.1, read as the reverse complement.
GTTCGTATTATACGGTGTGGACTATGCCTATATTTGGGTAAATATGATGTGTGTAGTAATCAATAATCAGGTACTCGAATTAACAATTTGGATACTTTTATTTCAAGGTTATCAATGATAGTAAAAAACACATTAAAATGCTATCATACTTATAAAAAAACACTTTTTACATTTGTATTTGTACAACAGGTATAAAACAAAATTAATGACCAAAAATAGGAAATAGGAATCTTTCAAAATGAAAGTTTTATTATTAATTCCCCATCCAGTATAGAAAAAGACAAAAATTATAGCCGTCAATCTTGTATTCACGAAATAAGAAGGTTCCGAGCGGATGTCCCCCCTACCGCACACCATTAGCGCGCGGGTGGTTCGCGCCTTCTTTCGTGGATATACAAGTATATAAAAGTTGGCGGTTCAGATTCAATAATCGTGGAATGCTTATCACGATTGTTGGCGGTTATCGTGCCCTGTCAGCAATACAGTGTGCTACAAATTTGAACTTAAATACATGATTGATTTATTTGCATCAGGTTTTCATATTCATAGCTTTCAAACCTGAGCTGCTTTGAGATTAATGTATGTCATTGTTTACTGTATACCATGTAGAGGCATGTACTTAAAATCTAAAATTACAAAGTGATGATTTACTACTTGATAAAACGTTGGAGTTTAACCTCTTGCCTCTACAATAAAAATAGCTATATTTAGCTTCAAAGTTAACTGCAGAATTAATTATATTTGTGAAAGAATAAGGTCCCACCATTATAATCTTTAGTATGCTGTTGTGGTCGTTAAAAGTATTACTAAAAACAGAAGAAAGTCTTATACCAACCGAATAAATATCAAGATTTTTGTAATTGTATATAAATTCAACTTTGAAATATAGGACACTTTTCAAAGATGCAGTCGTGTTTCTAATCAAAATTCTTGATTCTCAAAACGAACAGAATGAACGAATAAAATGGTGATATTCGTTTTTGTTACGTTGGCAGATGACTTTCTTCAGTGGATATAAGTATAGGTGAGAATCTTGTCTAGTTTTTTAAAGGGATAATAAATGTTAATGATCTGTTTTTTGTTTTCCAATATTTTGATTAGCAGGTCAATAGTGTTATTAAGCAATTACTCGAAACTTTCTTTATTCGTTTTTACTTTTTAAGGTTGACTCTATAATCGAACTATACCTTATAATCAAGTCTTAGAAGCTAGTTTCTAAAACGTGTTTTTCACGTTGTGAAAAATATCGTATTTCAACTTTAAAAGTAAAATCTGTGACTATTTAATAACAGATTATCTCAACGCAAAAGAGAAAAAATAAATCAATGCAATTTGAAGGCATTGTAAAGATTTTCTAACATAGGCTTATATTTAATATTGAAAAGTTACTTTTACTTCTAGGATCAGGTTTAATTTTTTTTTTGCTAATGAAATAATTCAAGGTTCAATCGCCAACATTCGAGTATTTAAAATACGTTAATCTGAGTTTCATGATATTTTCTTTAGTAGAGTTCTCTTGTAGCCCCAGTGAGTGGAATTTTTTTGTTCAGCACAATGATTTGAACAAAAGTTTTTTCTTTTTTTTTCTGGTTTTTACTAATAAATTTGTTGATAAGCGATAATTAGCAGATAAACTTGTTATACCAGCGATATTTGTGTACCTTAATTAATAATAAGCATGACAACAGATTTTTATTTTTCATAAATGCGGTCTTAGTTCTTTTTCACTCACCCAACTACGACCTACTCCTAAATCCTAATGCATTACCCACAACCATATCGACCACTGACCAGACAGCACAGATTTTCGAACCATATTCGGGGTTCACGTCACCATCTAGAAAATATGCTAATTTCATGACATCTCAGTGATACCAACATAAGCAAGACTATACTCAGGTAACTTCAACATTAACGCCTTATCGCCAAGCAACTCCGTTAGGTTGGTAGTTTTGGGCGTCGCCCTAAAAGCTAATCCTTGCGATTCTAGTTGTTTCTTCAGTCCGGGATAGCCAAGAATTATCTCATTCTGAGTTATATCTATTTTAACGTGAGATATCAACAACGATGCCGCTATTTCTAATTCTTCTCGTGAACTAGTTGGCTGAAGCGGGATTTCAACATGGAATATTGGGTCATCTTCATTACTTCTGTTCGAGTCTGCGATCTTAATCACCGCTGCGTGCATCTTCGGTATCTCACGGATTAGATTTTTTTATATATAAATGACGCGTGAGATGCTTTTTGTGGTGTTAATTCGATAATTTTGCTCAACGAATCGTAGGTGGAACTGCAACCAAACCACATAGCAGATGTAAACAGTATATCCAGGGCATGGACTTGATGAGAGGTATATATTTAAAATAAGTGATATGACTTAAGAGTCCATGGGAGTCGATTTAGCGGAATATCAGTTTTTTGGTGATAACTTTGAACGGTATGAGGTATCGAAATTATAATAAAGAGGAAAAACAGTTTATTTCAATACATTAAAGATGGTGTGCGTAATAACTATTTATCTCATATCGCATAATGTCAAGGTGTATACGGTTAAAAAATCTGTTTATTCAGCCGTATACGCGTTACAATTAGGTGATACGAGATAAATAGTTAACATACTTATACCATCTTGAAGGTATTATAAATATATGTGTTTCCTCGTTATTAGAATTTCGATATCTCATACCATACAAAAGTTATCACAAAAAAACTGATATTCCGTTAAATCGACTCCCATGGACTCTTAAGAGTAAAAAAAGAGGTTTCTGAAACGTGTGACTGTTGTTTCTATCTCTCTCTCTTTCTTTTTATAATTACTATCCTAAATGAATATAATCGCGTGAGGGTATATATTTTTCTGAACATGTTTTGTTGTATTTATATATAGTGCACTTTCATTTCTTGTATATGTATACGTACATGGGTAAAGTTTTCTATTTTTTTGTATCGGTCAGTTTTCAACTAAGCCATCCTCATGCACATGTTTTATTTCGGAGATATTTCGTCTGGTCGAGGCATTGTGTGGAACGGATATGATGAAAGCATGTGGGCCATGCAAATCTGACATGTTGTATAACATTATTTAGAAGGAGGAATACAAGATGTGGCCGTTGGTCCATGCAGATGGAGATATAGATGTACTTTTTCTTGTATAAATAAAAATATATATACAAAGAAGATATTGTTTTTACCATTGCGTGTTTGATTATTTTTATTTAATATTTAATATTTCTTGGAATATATTTATCCTTTTTTTAAAATCTGAATTAACTTTCTGTTTTGTTGTACAATATTTTATTTAATTATGTACATGTATATTAGTAATGTATTACTTATAATGATGGTATATTTATTCGGTCATAAGACAGGACCTTCAAGACTAAATTAATTATTATTGTTCTTCTTTTTTTGATCGGCGAAGCAACGATGTCATTTCACAATACAGCACACACATTAGATTATTTCATCTGGTATTATGTTAATTATTTATCTACATGTCCCAAAAATTATTTTATGTCAATTATTTTTCTAGATAATAAGTGTTTCAATGGTATTAACTGACCTAAATAAAAGTGATTCTCCTAGAATAATTTTAACCCAATCGTGGTTTGTTTCGTGGCAGATGATTTGGCACTTGACAGCTGATAAAGCGTCGAGTGAAACTGTATCAAGTGTTGACTAAAAGCCATGACATTAAGTTAGAAAGTAAATCGTGTAGCCTGGCCGACTAGACCATTCAGGTGTTGATGTAGACATTTGATTTAATTTAAACCAATTCATTTACAAAAGTATCTCAAATCAAGTATAGAAAGAGATAGTTCTTGTATTTATGTGGTGAATGCAACGAAAACAGATAATGTGTCATGGTTTTTACACAGTACATTCGATTTTTTATCGTAGTTTCGCTTTCAATTTGAAAATTGAATTCCTATTTGTGCTTCAAATGATTTTAGTTAATAGTCTGACTGATCGGATTTAACAAGGAAGATTTTTGACATATTGTTGTAATAAGGTAAAAATAATCTCCCTATGTATACATCTATATAATTTGTGGTGCTACTTTTTCTTACAGCTAAATACCATGATAATACAAGATAATAACAAAGTCACGGCCTCTTAGACCGTACAATTTTGACATTTTTCGTAGCCCACCTCATAAACAGTGCTAGATTTTGTGCCAACAATACAATTAAACTGGATACATGTTCTATAATAAACATTCACCTGCAGTCAAAGTCCTTATTCTCTTGGAGCCTAAAAGATGCCTGAAGGATGTTATTTTAAGTGGCAAGGGTCCTGGTAATTTAAAATTAAAATTAAAATTTCGTTGAAATGATGATTGATGGACGTCAAGAAATAAAACATCTTGAAGCCTATTTTTTGGAAGCAAATCCACACAAAACAAATATATAAAATAAAAATATATATAAGAAGATGTTTGTCAGATTACCATAGTAACTATAGAAGTTGAGAACAAACAAACTAATACTATAAAGTTGTGATTGGTGAGCACCATTTGTGGACATTGTTGTCCACTTATTACAACAATACGTTTTTCACTTGAAAGAAGTATTTTATATAATCTTTTAGATGATGATAATATAAAATATTACACAATTCATGGTATCACTTTCAATTTCATTCACTTTGATCTGATCTAATAGAACACATACTCAGTATTACCATGCACCTTTTTAGGAACGTGTGTTTCTGAATTCATACATTTCACTTTCCTCTGATCATGTGATAATAATGGCGGCATATCGGTTTTAAACAATGAATCGACGAAATTTATTCACGAATATTTCTCAGGAGGTAAATAAAGTTCGTATCAGATAAAAAGAATGTTCTATTGTTGCGTCATTTGCAAGAGATTTGAATGCGTGGAAGAAAAAGGCTGGTTGAAGTGAATCTAGTGGATATGCTTGAATGACGAACGAAGAAGGTTCCGAGCGACCGTTTCCCCTATCTCACAACACTAGCGCACGGGTGATTTGTACCTTCTTTCTTGAGTACAAGTACAGCAAAAGTGAACGTGATTTTTGTATCGTTTACAACCATTTCGTGCTGAAAGAAAAAGGCGTTGTGTCCACGAAAGATGAAGTCGCGAAACACCAGTGTGATATTGGTGTGGGATAGAAGGACGGTCGGTTAGAACCTTCTCTCGTGGACATTGTGGTCAATTCCTTGTATTTTTTTTTCGTATACGTTCTTTGACAGTAAGTTCGTTCATATCTCATGGCCACCTGCTTTGCAATTAGTATTTCTAAATTACAGTGTTTATATCCGGATATTTTAATATGACAATTGACAATGGGCTACCTGTGACTATTTTTGTTTAGTATTATGACAATTTTTTCAAGACTAGTTATAATTATATGACGAAATAATAACATAGTTATTAATTTTACTAAATATTAGATTGAGAAATCTCCCTTGACTGAATCGTAACCAGCATCATGAATCCACTTGCTTATTTCATGCACAGATATTTCGCATTTCGTTCACATATTTAATTGATTACATTGATTTGAATCCTAGTATGGAGGAAATACATTTAATAATTTCATGTGTGTCGGAACTAATTATTGTAACCAGCTGTAGAAATGTTTTAAATTTGAAATTAAATTTATATTGTTATGTAAAAAAGTTTCAGTCTGTGTAGTGTCAAATTATCTTTAGTCACAGTTCCGAGATTTTTATTTCCATTTATGGTTATATATTTCTATAATTGTATTAAGATGAAAATGATCAAGTTACATCATATGCACTAAAGTATAAACAATTAATATGAGTTTAGTTAGATTTATTATCGCAAATTATTATTATTGTTTTCTTTATTGCCTAATGTTTACTGACAATAACGAATAATAATATTAATACCAATTATTGATAGTAAATTAATAAATGTTTTGCAATAGGTAAGCATTACTAAATTGCGAGTCTTCTTTATTTTCAGTTACCGGTAAATATAATCCTAAAACTCTTTATCACCAACAATACAACATAATTTTGTAAATTGTGAGTTGCAAAATAATATCAAATATATTATTAATCAGGCCTATGTTGTATTGTCTATACCAACGCCGTTCACTATAGCCTATAAAATCCACATCCGTAAGCCTATATTAAATATTTTCATTTTCATTATATTGAGACTATACACACACACACACACACACACATATATATATATATATAAATATATATATATATATATATATATATATATATATATATATATATATGCGGGTGGATGCCTAGGCTATATATACCGTATATATATTTATTATATTTTCATTTTATTCATTTTTCAGAATACATTTCTCAAAATATAATAATATATAATATATAGCCCCAACATAAAGGTTTTAACTATTCATTAACCCTCACACAGTTGAGCACAATACTGACAGTTTGTCAAATGATTTACATAATAATCAAATATTTGTTCTGGGTGGTAAGATCGTCCTTGTGGTGTCCCGTCAGAAAAATCCTAACTTATCTTTTTTAGCTTATTGGGTAAAATGTCGTATTGTGCCAAGTTTTCGCTTTTAGCGAAAAAAATCTTTCTATTCTACAATAAGTCAACCACTCACGCTCTTTTTACTTCGACAAACAATTAGATTTGGTATTTCTACTTTTCAACAAAATATAATAATAATAACAATAATAATAAAAATAATAATGGCTTTAGAATATGCATTTTATTACCTAAAAGCTGACTGATTGTATACATTTACAACATTCAAGAATTAAAAAGGATTTAAAAAAGAATCTAGCACAAACGGATAATAATAATAATAATTATTATTTGTTTGTTCAATGGCCTACTCAACTCGACTCTTTATAGCTTTTTACTGTTTAATAACACTTCTTCAATTCAATTTGATAAAATCCTTCGAATAGTAATTCCTCATGCGATTACATAAAAGAAACAAAAAACAAACATGGTTTTCCAGTCACTGCACACAATCGAAAGGCTCAACAATTCTCACCGCCTTCTTGGGAGATTAGAGTGAGATAGCATGATTGTCAGGTTACCATAGCGATTAGAAGAGTTGGGGACAAATTAACTATATATACTTGTGTCCACGAAAGAAAGTCGTCTACCACCAGCAAACACGAATATCACGGTTATGTGTATAGCTGTCGTATTTTCGGTTATAGTATGTTATGTTACGTTATGTTACATTATGTTACGTTATGTATAGGCCTATATGTTACGACGGTTATAGGCCTATAATGTGCATAGCTGTCGTATTCTAGAAAACAAATGTAAATCAATAGACAAGACCATCAGATTCCTTAGCCAGATCAATTTGTCGGATATGTTTTAATTTTTCGATACTATATCATTGATCATAACCTTATTTTTATCTATATTATTTTGACCTCAAAATAGTGTATCAGTTCAATACTTAAATTTATAGTGTTGTCATCAGCGAGGTCATTCATGCGCCCAAGTTCATTACTATATAGGCGCAAAATAACCTAGCTGTCGACGCGCCTTTAAACCTCAACATTCGTATTTTTCGAGAAATACTATTAGAAACACATCTACATCTTTAAAAAGTTTTAAAAGTTCAAATCTGCGGCGAGTTTATATACAATTTCTGAGTTATATGAGTATGAGTATAAGAATAATGAAAATGATAAGAAGTACATTAAAAGTGAAATAAAATGTATAATAAAAAGTATAATAATGAGATATGAGTATATAAGGTCTGGTCTCATGACCGCTCCCTACAATCTCTTCTGAAGACATATTTACACAGTTCAATTTTCCTTCCAACTCCTTGAATTCAAGGGTTAGGTTACAGATAGAGGAAGCTTCCTTTGTCTGTGGTTAGGTGTCACCATAGAATAAAAAATGTCTATTTACTTCCATACGTAGAGGCAGCTTCTTAGTACTAATACGTTGACTATTAGTCAAGATACGAAAATAACATATGTCAACAAGGGTGATACCAAGTTAATCCACCGACTATTGGGCTTAATCAACTAGCTATCAATTCGTATAAAACTGGACCTTAGATACAGGTCTATATAAGTTCTTATTAAAATACTGCTGACAATGCGGCCGCGGGTGCAACTTGCAGACAATATAATAATGCCAACAATCAATTATAAGAAATGATCGATATTCGTAGGTGTATAGTTATAAATAATTATATATCAAACAATTCATACACTATGGAGAAATGATCTGAAATACAATGAAATTATAAAATTCGAATAGCTCGATAAAACAACTGAAAGACTCTTGAACTCTCCCTCTATACATGTAGTTTTTTATTCTATGGTGTCATCTAACGTTGACTACTATCCTACTATATTCTAGTATGACTTACTATGCTAGTGTCTTATACACGAAAATTGAGTTCCTCTTATGATCTTTGATCTGTTTTTTCTCTACGATTGATACTAACATATTACGTGTAAGTGTAACTGAGTTATAAGTATATTGTGTATATTGTGACTGAAGAACACAAATAAGACGACATTGTTGTCCACTTCCCAACAATATGTGACCTCAATTAAAAGAAGCCAACATCAAAATGACGTAGCTAAAATGTCGTTGAATTGTCAACTCGAAGGTCTGTTGCACTTGTATAATGATTGTGCCTATCATCCTTGTAAGTTATGGTTTCGATGTCCTACTGCTATAGGATGTTCAAGTCACAGTGTTACATGTCTTCTTGTCTCATGTTCCATGTCGAGGCTGTCTCGAAACTTCTGTATGTTCATGTTAGTTGATAGGGGAGATGGTTGGTCGGAACATTCAGATTGTTGCTATGTCCACATTTCAATTTCGTATAATGTTATCTACAGGTTACGAAATTTGGTAATGTGAGGGTTTCCGGTAGAAGTGGCTTTCTCCCCCCTCCCCCCTCCATAGCTTCCTGTCGGTCACTGGAAGTGCGGTTTGAACCCATATATCGGTCAATTCAGGTTAGCTTCACTTGTTTCTGCTGTTGATTGGCAAATCGATGTATTGATTTGTTTTCAAGATTTGTTTTTATCGATTAAAAATGAGAAAAATCTTATAAATTGCCACTATTCTCACACGCTAAAGATATTCATTTTTGCGAAAAAGAGAACTTTTACACTTTCATCCATTAGATATTTTTCTGGGATATCAAGAATTTTATTTACATTTTAAATCGTTGAAAAATCAGATAATTTCAAACACTTGAGAATGTCTTAAGAATAAATGCTACTAAATAAATGCAAAAAATGTAATTTTTTTGTTCAAGTCTTTTCAAGTAAGTGACATACACACAGTCAAATAAATGCTTCTTTCAAGCAACAAATATTTGATAATCGTTACCATAGCATTACAGTTAATTGATGGACTCTCATCGATTGTGATTGGATAATATCAGTTGGTGGACATTGTTGTATATCCCTTAAACAACGAGTGACGTCACTTGACAGAAGTCTTCAGAAAAAACAACAAACCAAGTAAAAAACAAATTATCATACTCCAAAAGAGTCATGAAAAGTAACATCAACAAACTTGTTCACCTACGTACGCTGACAGATTCATGGGTCAGAGGTTAAGTTGATTGAGAATAGACACCATGCCCACATTGTCTGGTGGGCTGGGCGGGGCGTGAGCTAATCTAATATACCTACAGGACAAGGACCTTGAAATACGGACCTACCGTGTAGAACGCTCCAATTATTAATTTTATTTCAAGAATATAGATTAGATCAGCTAGGTCTTTGGATTAGATCATGATTATTGTTTGAACAGCTAGGGTATCAAGGAGTACGAATGAGTGGATGGATGTTGAAATTTGTTTGCATTACGACCCCGCCAACAGCTAGATTATTTGAGGGTACGAATAAGCGGATAACGGAAGTTTCACAAAAACCCATATCTTACGCGGGACTCGATCCCACACCCGAAATGACTTCAGTTGATAAGGCAATGTTTCACTTACTGAGCCAGACTACGTGTATGATTTGGATACTGGTACAGCGTACTTTCCACTCAAACAAATCGCGCCTATTATTCATTGACTATCGAGAACCAACTCGGAAAAGTTCGGCGTAAAATTTAATTATTTTAGTTAATAATTAGACGTTTTTGCATAATTCCACGTGTCTAGGTCTACACGCCCACTGCGCAAGGCACGTATTACATGCAGGTTAATGGTCTATATTTTAGTGTGCATTTTGTGTTAATTAATTAGTTACAGTCGTGATGTGTGAAGACCTAGTTATTATTTCCTGTAATTTACTATTAAATACCTCGGGGGCTTAAGACTCTAGTTGAGATGTAACAATACAGAAATAGATGTCAAAGCTATTGTATAATACTTTTTAGGGCACTTTTCAATGTTTTTTTTTTGTATTCGATATGAAGGTATTTTTTATGATGCTGAGGTAGATTTCTTTGTTCAATGATCCGTTATTTATATATAAAGGCATCTCGCTGGAAAGGGTACATGAGAGATAAAATATTAATATCGTTCCTACTCATGCAAACATAAGTAGAGAGTATCCTACATAGGCCCATATATTTTTACTGTCGGTGATTTTCCATAAATCAATAATCTACTAATTATTCATTATATATAGTTAGTTATTAGTTACTAACAAATGGAAATAGTCCTTTCTATAAAAGAACATTCGAGGTAGGTATCGAATACAAAAAAAAACATAGAAATTAGACATTAAATTACTTGGAATGATAAAAAGGAATGGTAAAACACTATTGTAGGGCTTTTGTACTTTCTTCAATTTGATGTCATTGATAGAAAAAACTAAAAAATAATGATCAATTAATGAATGTTTTATTACACTCAACTCAGTATATATAGACACTAAGATAATTCTTTCAGACACTTTGTTATTATATATATAGTTATACTTATAACAAAAGATGCATTACTTTTAATTACAACTCTTCTGATTTAATTATGATATTATTGTAAAAAGGTGAGAACCGAGAATATATTAATTAATATGTTATAATGATGTAAATAACGATGTCCTCTCAGTCTATATGCCTATATTATAACAAATCTTGTTTACTATACATACCGTATCCCCCTTATAAATAGCACACCTTTTGTGTCGCAATATATTTTATACCTTCTATTGTTCTAAGGTTCATACAACACATATTAATATAATATTTAATAATATGCTAATTTATGTGTGAGTAATGTAATATAAATACAACTATTCTAGAAGATGTTAAGGTTTTTCTCAGTAATTGTATTTTATGGATTATTCACCATATTTATAATACAAAACAAATAAGTTAGTCAAATCAACTTTTTACACACCAAACTGTAAATTACATATTATTACATTCTCAGTTTTATTTTAAATAAACTACCAATAACCACTACTAAAAACAACTACTACAACTACTATATAGATGTTAAGGTTTTTCTCAGTAATTATCGTATTTAGGCCTACTAGATTGTTTTACATATTTATAATTAAAAAAACCAAGTCAAATCAACTTTTTACACACCCAACTGTAAATTATATTTTGTTTAATGTCCAGTTTTATTTTAAATAACTTGAAACAAGTTACGTTCAGAATAACAATTAACTAACCTGATAATATAAATATATAATGCTTATAACGGTTAATTCGAAATGCACTGTACATGTAGAATAGCTATATGTTCCAGTTGATACTTGGCTTGGCCTAATTACAGTACCAGTTCACAGTTGAGTGAATTCAATCGTTGAGTTGGTGTACTGAAATACACCTTTAGATAAAATGCTGCATTACAATACGTAACAGTTCAAGAAATGTAAGTGCCCTGAAGATGATACAACGCGAGATAGTGAGATAGTGGCTATCTAATACAATGTACAGCCAGATATATCATGAATATACATATATAAATGTATATATATAAAGGAGATTATTATAGGTAGTATCTTAATATACAGTTAGTATCTTGAATCTTCGAAAACATTTTGTCTATTGTATCTCACAAAAATGTCTTGATACTTGATATCCAAGTATGTTGGATTTTCATTTCAAAGATACTGTTCACAAAGAGTCAACGATACAAAAGAAAAGATACAAGATACTTGGGTATCAAGTATCAATACATTTTTGTGAGATACAATAGACAAAATGTTTTCGAAGATTCAAGATACTAATCCTGTATATTAAGATACTACCTATAATAATCTCCTTTATATATATATATATATATATATATATATATATATATATATATATATATATATATATATATATATGATATATCTGTACCTTGTATTAGATAGCCTATATATGTATCTAATTTTGCGATGTATGTATATATAAGAATACTTCCATAGTCCTCTTTATTCTAATGATATATCTGTACCTTGTATTAGATAGCCTATATGTATCTAATTTTGAGATGAATGTATATATAAGAATACTTCCATAGTTCTCTTTATTCTATAATACTGCCCATAACTGACTGGGCTAGTATACTATACGGTATACTGTAAAAGAAACCATACGGGTGTAATTAGTATTGCCTAAGAATTGGTATTGATCGATTCTTTCAATGAGGCCACGCAAACTCTTCCCCCTTCTGCACGATTCGGCCGAATAAAGACATTTGAATCTTTCTCAATGAGACAAGATCAAAAAAATGTGTAGTATAATATAATTATATTAATATCGTAAGCTGTGACAATACTGTTATGAGATATAAATAATGCCTAAAGCTTGATCGTTCAATTGGGTTCCAACGTTAGTTAAAACTAAAAATACTTGTGTGTACATTTCCGATAAGAAAAGCATAACTCTTAGCTATTAGTATTTTATCGCAAACTGTTGGGATTGATTCGGATGTCATAATTTCTATCAACATTATTAGATTCACTTTATGTTGCCGTCTATTTGATAATATCATCTCACACAACCCTAACATCATAATTATGTTTCTCATTGAAGTTATTTTATTAATTTCTCTCTCTTTCTTTCTATTTTATGTTATCACTACAATTTGTTGAAATAGTATTGTATTACTTTAATATTATCATCCTAACATAATCTGTCACCAGGAAACAATCGAGGTTAAATTAAATAATTATATCTTTGTTTCTATAACTGAAGAGTTTTCTGTACGTTTTGTCTAGATTTTTTTGTTATTTATGAGAGGAAATTAACAGAGAAAAAACCGCAAATTGATAAAATGTCTAATAAATTAATAATATTATATTGATGTGATGTGAAAGTTTGTTTTATTGGTTAACCACCAACAATCGTGCAACGGGTAAATATAGTATAACGACGTTTTTAAAACGACAGTGCAGGCCTAGATGTAAAGTTTGAATTTCGAGTTTAATTAAATCTGTAATTCATTCTGTCTGTCTGTGAACCAGGCTAACAATTAAAACCACAGCCTTCTTTATTCTCATCCAGTGCAGAAGGCTATGATCACTGCATTCTTGCACTTAGAGGTTATGATATATACTTGTATGCACGCGAGTAGGTCGTCTACCAACTTAATAACTGTGAAAACTGCAATAATTGTATAGAAAGTCGTTCCAGATAGACTTCAATTCTTTTGAAAGATGTAGCTAAGTTTATAATCATAAATCTCGATCTGAAAAAAAACATTGACCCTTAAAGTATCACCAATATAAATATAATATTTATATTTGTTTTGTTGGTAGATGATGTTTTGCGGATATAAGTATATAAAAACAATAAGATTTATGATCTGTACTCGATCAAGTTGCGTTTCATATGTGCTCTAGAATAATCCATCGAATTATCTTTTCTCACAATTATAATGAATTATACAGAAAGTCGTACAGGCATATACAATTAAATTTTGAAGGTCAAATATTATATCACTGTATTTGAAAATTCCAGTACCAGTAATATCTTTTATTCATTATTCGTCTGTAGTATTAATAATTATGGGTAATTATGAATCAGCATTTCAAAGGACTCATCTACCTGCATTGCATACATACGATGAATAGGCTATATGAACATAATCGATACCAAAAAGTATAAATTATATGATTTTGTGATGATGTTTGTATCTACCTGAGATCACGCAGTCGATTTTACGGATCATAGTTTTACATTTCAAATAAAAAATGACCATTTATCTATAGATTTGATATTTTATAGAATTTACCTGATGTGTATAACGTAGGGGTATACAATTTTGTAATTATAAATTTTTATGATAATTTGATTTATATGATGTGCGTGAGGGCTATAAATGACATCATAAGATTGAATACATTAATTCTGATAAAGGAATTTGATAATGATTATAATTATATTTTTTTCAACGTGTATCGACAATTTAGTAAAATGAATTGTCACTAGAAATGAACTATTAATCCTGAAGCACGAAGAGTTTTATAAATCATATCACAATATAAATGTGTATCTCAGCAATAATAAAAAACGTAATTATCCAAACAGTAGGCCCTAAAATTGAATATGCAAGAAATGTGGATCGTTTGTTAAAGACACGCACAAATAAAAAAGGCTCGAGGATTTAAGACTTGCTTCAAATTCATTGCAATAAACTATTTTTTTATACTAAAGGTTTGGGAACTGAAAAATATTAGACTTCTTAATTTTCAAATTAATTGAATGTTCTTATCCAAATCTTCAAATCCCATTGGAATTCACTGGTTATTTTCATATTCATTTTCATATTCTATACATTATCCGAAAATCTGCCCATTCTCTAGAAAATCTTCTTTATATGTCACAACAAATAGTTAATTATTAATTCATACAATAATGACCAAATGTTTGTGTATAAAATATACAATATATATTCAAAAAGTTACTATAATATCATGTAACATTTTTGGATTGTTTTACCATCAGTTATTTTAATGATGAATGTTTCGTGAAACAATGAGCTAGTAGGCCTAAATTGAATTGAAATACTCAAAATTTCAGTGAGTTTTTCCTAGTAACCATCAATAATATCGTAGAAGTCAGTATTCAGTCATCGATGATCAATACATTGATATTCTCTCTAAATATAATCGAGTCAGCTTCGTTTACCTTGAAAATCGACCTTAAGATATTATATCAAGCTTTATATAAGATATCAGTAAATAAATAATATATCTTATGCGGATGTGATTCATTTCAAAGTTATTAAAGTTAAAGTTCGGCGAAAAGCGTTGTTCTGAATCACCCAGCACCCTCACACCTCAGGTATCGTACAGAACCACTTCGAACATCAAGTAGATATGCGCATTTAGGCCGTTGTTTTTATATTTAACCCTGATGTCAAACAGAACTGGTTAATTCATTATAATGTGTCTCCTACAAACCATTTTTTAAAAGTATAAATTAATTAATGTAATAATTTACAATACAATTTTAGTATTTACCAATAGCTATACCAGTAGTTTGGTAATAACGTATTCAAATTATTTTATTTTCCTTTTTACTTATTTCCTTATTTTCCTTATTCCTTATTCATTGTTTATTAAATGAGCCATCTTATTTTAATTATTCTTTGGGTTGGTAAGATCACCTTGTAGTGCCCCCTACGATTGATCCTAACTTTCATCCATACCCGCAATTGGGGGACAATGATTTTGGATATTAACAATTTATTCCAAAAACACAGCAGTGAATTGAGCAACAATATATTACACAAAATTCATTATAATATAAAACAAAAAATAAACATGTCAAATACATATTTTAACAATGAAAACAATTTCGTGATTTTTTTAGTTCTTTAAAATTTCAAAGAGAATAAAATACATTTTCATTTGGTCACACAATCGTAGGTAACGGTAGCTTGTTTGCTTTTATGGTACGTATTTTTCCAATTTCCAAACTAGGGCATGCGATATTATTTTCAGTAATCTTGATCTATATCGAATTTTGTAAATATGTATCTTCCTGACAATTTTCACGAGTAATTAAAATGATGAGAAAAATTAAATTATTAAACATCCGTATGTTTATAAAGCAATCCCTAGATCCACTTTATATTCGAGTCGTGAAATGATACGGTAATGACTATAATACAGACTCAATAGAGCAATATTGTGAATGCTTTTTCTAAAAGGCAGTAAATATGTCGTTATCAAATCTATCACTATTAACCTGATTTCAAAGAATAATGGGAAAAAAAATGAAAATGGTGACTATTATTTTATAAATTGCCCGGTTGTACCAACTGATTATTATACCAACTGATACCAACTGACGTAAATTAAGCAATAATTAGCGAATTAACTTGTTATCACCATTGGTTATGTATGATATTCTTGATTAATTAATTAGTATTTAATTATCAGTTGGTACAACCGGCTCTATCTTGACCTCATCTCATACACAAAAGGTATATTTAGATAGCACTTCTATTGTATGTTAACCTGAACCAAAAATAACAATGCTTAACGAAATCTTATTTTTTTGAATGTATAAGATCGACTTTAAGAACCATTGAAATTTTATACACAAAAATGATAAAACACTTCAAATTTTACGTACACAAATTCTTTTTAAAGCTTTTATTGAATCATTTATAGGCCTATATCGATTTTCAAGTTACAAGAAGCATTGCAACACCGATGATTAAAAAAAAAAGATAATTTGTTTTTAATTATATAAATGTATTAAAACTATCCTCAAAATAGTTCTAAAAATAAGACTCACCTTAGCTGTAATATCTTCTTACACTATGTTATTGCATTGACACCTTCACTAAACACAAAAGCCGGCGAGAGTGGATCGAATGTAGCACAAACCCGCGCGAGGTTTGACTGTCGACTGAACTACAGAACAAGGCAGTCGCAGTGAACCGCTATGAACCTTCAGGCAGTGTCTTGGTGTCTTGTTGGTGAATACACGTTACCATGGTAACCTGTACGCGTACCACACGACAGCCATTCAAGTTCACGGCTTTGTGGCTTCATCGGAGATCTGATTTCACCTATTAAACTGGGGAGATAAGTATGCATTCAATCGTTATTAAGAATATTGATTGAAAATGTATGAATTCTTGAGTTGAACCAGCCGCCCTCGGTATCTCAGTCAGCTGAGGCACTGCTTCAGAAACTGAAGACACCGTTAGGCTTGGGTTCGAGTCCTGCATAAGGCATGGGTTTTTGTGATCGTCCTCTCGCCTATCATCACTTCATAGTTTCATCATCACATGCTCATTCGTACCCCCGTACCACCTAGCTGTTGGTGGGGTCGTTAAGCAAACAATCATCATCATCATTGAGTTGAACCTAGGATTATAGATGCATCGCCGATGGATAGCCAACAGCGTTCCATAGCTGTGCAACCAGCCATATACTAAAATCCAAAAATGTGGTACAAATAACACTATAGTTTCTTTTTCATTGCATTACGCATTCAACGTACAGTTGAAATTATATACTTTTATAACCTTTCATGCATAAAAACAGAAAGGGAAATGTACGTGAGCACGTATTTTTTCACTCTGCATTTCTTTCTTCTGTCTTCATGGAAGTGTTCTTTGTAGAACATATCTCACAAAAATCGGAAAATACAGCACTACTCGATCAAGAAAACGTCAAGGATAACAATAATCACATTCACAATTATGATTTGAGCTCTATTCACCACGCAAACCTGAAAGATCCAACAGCTCACCCTCACGTTTCTTAGCTTGGGAAAGAGTCCGCATAAGCAAGAGTTGCATATCTAATCAATGGTTGAACCCCGTCGAAGGATCCAGACAACTTCACGTCGTGTGGTGGCCTGCGTGGCCCGGTGATCTCCAGAGCTGTCGTCGGGAACAATTCGCTCCCAAAAGGGTCGCCAATGGCGATAAGGTCTGGAGTGAGGGACCTGACCAACTTCGGACTGTTTTGGTAGAGTTGAAGATTTTTTAGTATATGTATAGACCAAAGAATACCGTAGGCCTATATGGAGAAGTAGTGAAGTACTGAGCGTTGCGTTTTTGTTTTATTTTCTTGTCACTGCTTTTTTTTTCATCAATTTCTTTTCTCTTTTTTGCCCGTTCCCTCCATATGCGTGAAACTTTGACCAACTTTGACAACTATGACAAAGAACACAGACATGAACATAAGCCCTAACATTCATTCTCAAGGCCTGACGCCATCCTCGGTAGCTAATTTAGCTGAGGCATCGCTTCAGAAACTGAAGCCACCGTTGGGCGTGGGTTCGAGTCCCTCATAAGGTATGGGTTTTTGTAAACGTCCTTTCACTTATCATCACTTCAAAGTTTCATAATCATCTGCTCATTCGTACCCCCTTATAACCTAGCTGTTGGTGGGGTCCTTAATCAATCTTAAGTTCTGATTGTGATTTCAAAGAAGAGTTGTGGAATGGAGGATGAAAGATTTTCTGTGCTACCTTCGTTATCAGGAGCTCAGGATGGTACAATGAGATTTTTTTAGGGTGTACAAATTTCCATAGACATCACAAAAATTATCGATGACAATTTTGAAAACGATGAACAAGAATTTTTGAAAACATTTCAATACAAATTTTGGAACATCTTCAACAAAAAATAAATGAACAAATATTCATCGAAAATGTGAAATACTTTTCTACATTGATATATAATTTTTGATAACTTTTCAATACAATTATTGGAAAATATTATCAATCTATTTTTTTTTACCTATAATACCTGTATTTTTACCTATATTTTGTTAACCTTTATAAATTCTCAAGAAGATTATTGTGGGTCAGTGATCGGTGAGAGTGATAGTTTGAGGATCATTTTAATTATTTACAAGCGTGCGGCTCTCTAAAATGTAATCTCTTCTCACTTTCAACTCTTAAATTGACTGACAAACGTCAATATCAAATATTAGAATAATTAAACAAGATGATTGAATGCGGATTATATCCAGATTAAACCCGGCCGGCACACATACAACTTTTATAAATTATAATAAAAACTATAAAACAAAAATATACATCAACACAATTAATTATAGCACATTAAGAGTGCATGAGAGTTGATTTAGCGAAATAACAGTTTCTTGATGATAACCGTAGAACAGTAGGCCTATGAAATATCAAAATTCAAATACGGGGAAACACGGATATTTTCAATACCTTCAAGATCATGTAAGTAAAATCTTTTCGCATAATTTTTGCAGATAGGCCTATAAAGCTAGAAAACACATTTTTTCAGCTGTACACATGTGATACTGTTAGAATCAAAAGTTGATGATTTAATCAAACATAATTTTTGAGGTATTGAAGAGATCTCTGTGTGTTTACTATCAATAAGAATCATAGGTATTACGTACCATTCACAAAAAATTACGTTTTGAACTGACATTTCGCTAAATCGACTCCCATCCATGGAAGTCAATTGAGCGTAATATCAGTTTTTTGGTGATAACTGTTGAAATATATGAGATATTGGAGTTCAATTAAAGTGGAAACACATATATTTTCAATACCTTCAAGATGACACTAGTATAATAACTATTTATCTCATATTGACGCATGACTGATTGTCACGCCTATAAGCGGATTTTTTTTTAAGGATACACGTGACAATTATGCGATATGAGATGAAAACTTATTACTTACACCATCTTGAATGTATTGCAAATACCCATGTTTCATCTTCATTCGAATTCTATACCTCACACCATTCAAAAGTTTTCATAAAAAATAAGTGATATTTCGCTCTATTGACTCCCATAGACTCTTAAGAGAATATACAACATGAGAACTGCCACTTAATTAAATATTAACATTCTGGACATTCTTAAATAATGTAATCATTGATTGAAATCGAAATCTCTTTGCTCGAAGCAATGTTTTTTATTTGTATGTAAAAGGCAACAGGTATTCTGACTCCATGTCCCAAATTGCTATCACGTGCCACTTCTGTTTGCATTTCACTTCTTGGCACAAAAATAGAGAGATAACTTGAAGTATAACTTGATAACTTGAAGTATAGAGCTTCCTGTTAATATACATACATACTTGTATCCACGAAAGAAGAAGGTAGAAGAAGAAAGAAGAAAGCTCATTACTCCATAGATGAATACATGGAAGATGACATTAAAACTTATTATACAAACGATTATCAAAATCAATTAATAAAATTCAAATGACAATAATCCATGACTATCAAGAGTTTATAATAGTATAGGCCTATATCATTTATTTTTTCTACACTTGTAGATTATCTACACATTTCCATATTTTTATTGAAGGCCTACTTAAAAATTAATCCTATAGTCTACTCATAATTTTTATTCTTTTTAGCTGTAAGTGCTGGAACTTGTCTGTATACACACATCCTATCATATGTATACACCCATTCACATGTAAAACAGATTTCTAGGGGTCTCTCTAGGGTCTCGGCTCTCTAGGGCCTACCATATTTTAAAATTTTACACAAATAATTGAGAAAATTATTTTTCGATATTTTGAAAATGAAACGAAGGGTATACACTAATTCAAAAGCTATGGTTAATTGAAATTGCAGTGAGATTTATAATTACCGGAGTTATTTGTAATTTTATTTAGTTGGTAGCCGACCTTCTTTTGCCGTGGATAGAAGTAGGCCCCTATATAGATACATCGATATCGAAAAGTCGGAAATGAAAAGAAATCACACGTACATCTTTTGTGTACGCATTTATGAAGTGAGTCGGATATATCAGCAATTATTATTAACTATCTGATTAAAATGTTGTGTATTTACCGATCTATGTTTTGGATAGAAAATGTGAGAAATTATAAGTGATTTCTTGAAGAAAGCTAGATGAGATGGTTTGATTGATTGGAAATAAAGGTACAAATCATGGGTAAATTATGATCCTCATACATACGTGCCATCGATCGTGATCGATTGGAAATGTCTACACATGAAATAGTTTCTTTCCTATTGTTACTTGAAATCGACAGAACACAAAAAGGATAGAGTTATATAAATATATATATATATATATATATATATTCATATATTTGTACATATTGATTTTCGATACCGGTATTCAATTCTTTTCCAATGATATCATATAAATATACAATCTAATTAAAGAAATACGTTTCTTCGTTGTGTTGACCTTTTCAATTCTTTCATAATATATTAATTAATATGTTCAGATTATTTCATTTTGATTAGGGCCCTACATTTAAAGCTAGTCCTGTTTGTGATTGATGTGTCACTGCCACATGGTTAGCTAGAAGCCAATCAAGTGAACCACCTGGATGATCAAACCATGCTAATGAGAGGCTAGAATTCATCTCTCGTCTTTACAAAAGGGTTTTAATTACCCAATATTTTATTAAAACCATACAAAAAATTAAAAATAATTGTGAAAGTGACGAGTGTAAGTTTATCGAGACCAGTAATTTTCTTTTATAATATATTTTAGCTCAAGCATAGACAATAGATAATAGCAAATAGTTCCAGACATGTCCATACTGCCAAAAACTTTGTTGTTCTTTTTAGCTTTTCCCCCCCATATTATCTCAACCTCGCCTACGGCCCCTGTTGTCTGCTACAAGCGCTCATTTGCTGCCATCTATCATCCATTCTTTAAGTTGACTATTTTGTTTGTTGTTATCAACTTGGAGGTTATGAATCCTTTTTAGAATGATACAATTTGGACTGCACTATTATTTTTATAATCGTGTTTTATTATGTCGCTAATATATTGGCCTACCCATAAACGCAATAGTGGAAATATATGTTCATTCAAGCATTGTACCAGCACCACCTTTACTACCCGAGATGTGGTACCTACTGTAAGTTTCTATCGTTTTCCTGTCAAGGATATTAATCGGTAAGTCTTTTGATTATTATCGAGATTATTATTCATAATTCTTATTATTATCGTTTATAATTTTTTGGATATAACAAGGGTAAATAACTGAGTATTCAATATGCCATGTTTGTAACCCACCTCTTTACGAGTTTTGGGGTAATTTGAGTGTTCAGTGCTGGATGTTAGGGTTAGGTTAGGTAGGTAATTTGTGTCAATTTCACCAATGATTTCACGGGTGAAATCGTACCTCCTCCAACAGTCATCATGGGATTGACACTATGTACTCAATCACCATCACCTGACATAACCTGAAAAATGCCAAGTTACGAAACATTGTATTTACCACAACGTGTTCTATTTAGGGTTGAATGAGCACATGATGTTGATGAATGTCAGAATGAGTAATGTCATTGAGTTTCTAATGTTTCTTCTTGTGGCCTGTTTTCCGCATACAAAAGAAATACTGATTTTTTCCAGTACATGAAACGGAATCTTTGCTACGCTCATCTAATAATTTTGTGCCTGTGTTGTCCTTATGTAGTTGCAAGGAATGGATTGTCAAGTCTGGTTGTGACGAATTATTCTTTGACTACGATGTAAGCAAACTTAACAATCGACGAGTTTGTTCAAGACATTTTACACCGTCACAGATAGTTGGCAGACGACTCTGTCAAGATGCTGTACCATCATGGCATGACCTCGATCCGAATGCTGCTGTCAACGATAGGCCTACACATACCGGTATTGATGATGATCTCCAATCCAGTATATAATGTCTGTGGTTCAAGAGATTAGGTCCTGGACCCAAAATGAAGACGTTTAAATTAGAGTCGTTGCATGCGAAGTTGTAACCTTTAATACTGAATGTCGAAGCCTTTGCATACAGTAAATAATAAATATCTACCGCCCTGCAACTTGATAATGTCCTCTGACATATGCCAATCAAATAATTCTGATATTCAGGTAAAACATTCAGATTATTAAGCTCGTAGAGGCACTGATTAAATGTAAGCTACAAATTCAATGGTAGAGGTAAGCATGCTGCCAAGTTTTAGTATGGATATGGTCTGGCATATAATTAAACAGGCCTTTGCTAACCTAGGCCCTACTGCATAATTTACATTAATTTTATGAGACTCTCAAACAAGGTTTTTTGAATGTCTAAAATGCTTTTCTTCTCGCCATTATGTGTTGTGTTACTTTATATTTTAGGTTATATGTCATTTTCTGTTTCAGATTCCACAATTAATTGCCAGCGGGATATAAAACTATCGGAGGGTGAATCGATAGAAGTGACCCGTTCAAGGGACGTGAGATATTATAGGCCAGTCCCTACCAGCAGGCGAAGACCATTGGAAACGTGGGATTCAAAACAAGTTCTGGAGAGGCTGGAATCTAATATTGATTGTGAGAACAGTAATGACAGACATGTTTTAGAAACCCAAATCAAAATTGTGGGAGGCCCACAGGTAATGGAAATATAATAAATTAATATAGATCAGCTTCAACTCAGTGTCGTCGATATACCCAGCTTTCGACAATGGTTCTAGCTACTGTAGTAGAGAGTAATAACTAATCGGGCAATCCACGATTTGTTGGAATTCATCTGGTGATTAGTATAAAAGTATAAACTCGATATAAATTCGGTTGACAATAAATTTGTTGTTTTCACTTCTTTATTTCATACAGTTTAAAATCATTATTAAATATTTTACTATCAACATTTTATTTCAGAAGTACGAATCAAGACAAGATATCAAATCCATACGAGGAACATCAAGGCTATATCCCAGATGTGATGCACCTCATAAACCCACGGACGATATGCTTCATGATTCATCTGTTTCCTTACAACAAATAGAAGAGGTTACGGTTAAGATGGAACCAATCGAATACTGTGACGTCACAGAGCAGGCCGTAGAACCCGAGTACAGTTTATTCTATGAACCACCTGTTACGTTACAGGTAGAAGAGTTCTCAGTCAAGATGGAACCAGTTGAATACGATAAAGCCGTAGAATCTATGAACAGTTTGCAATATGAACCACCTGTTGAGTTACACGTAGAAGACTTTACTGTCAAAAAGGAACCAGTGGAATACGTTGAAGTGATAGAGCCCATGGACAGTTTGCAATATGAACCACCTGTTATGTTACAACGAGTAGATGAGAATATGGTCAAGATGGAACCAATCGAATACGATGACGTTTTAGAGCAGACCATGGAACCCATGGATAGTAGTCTAGATGAATCACTTGCTTCGTTACAACAAATAGAAGAGGTTACGGTTAAGATGGAAGTATTTGAAGGCAATGATGACAAATAATGTACTAGGAAACACCTGAGTGAATGCTATGGTAGGCCTTATCGTGACATGCTGGTAAGGTACTTGGTTCAATGTTTCCTCATTTTTCCACCTGGTATAGGCCTAATGAATTTATTTATATTCATCAGTTGGGCCAACATTCATTATTTAATTTTAATAAACGCGGTAGACACATGTATTTGATCAATATCAAAATTCTATGAAATTAAATCGGATTAAATTAAAACTTCAAATTTCACCCAAATCTATTATCACAGGGATTTACCGAACTAACAATATTTTCAACGAAAAAAGCTTCAAAATAATTTGTCGTTAAAACAAGAGTGATCTATTCTGGTATGATACGTATTTGTCCAGAAAAATATTCTAGTCGATAGGTTACTTTGTCTGATCTACCGGTAAATGGAGGGAGATTATAGACTGCGTTATTATATCACTCGACGATTTGCCTGCTCACCATGTTGGCTGTTAGGTGGTCGTTTGGGTTGCATATTTATTTGCTTCCGTAGGTGTGTACAGAAAAATAGCATGAGGCTGGATATATGAATTGTGTAGAAGGGAAAGAAAGGCAACAGCCGAAACGTCAAAACTTTGGCACAATTCGCATGTGTGTAACAATTTGGCTGGAAATAAAGTTTGCATGTGCATTTACATTTGTTGGAAAAAATTAACTGGTGAATGCAGCAGCTTACCTCGACTCATAGCATAAGATAACCCAGTGAATTCTTATCTTCCCTTTCCCATACCAATATAATATTACCAGGGAGTTAAAATTGACGGAAAGATTAATTTCGGAAATTTCTGAAAACGTTGGTAAATATTCATGATATTTCTGATTTTTTTATTTTACAGTAACTCTTCTTAATTCAAAATATTATAAATCAAATTTTGCAGTAATTCAAACAATTTTAGTTATGTATCTTGCAGAGTACCCATAAGTTCAATTTGTTGAATATTTTTAAAATTCAAAATTATTTTTTTTCTTAGAATTTTGAAAATAAGGGTTTACTGTATATTTCATCTTATATTTTACATACATGATAGAGCCGCAACAAATTCAATGTGTCCCTTATGCAAATTTGGAGATCAAGATGCAGAGCACCTACTGTTAGTACCCTACTGTTGTTCAACACTGAGTAGTTGAAGACGGGGACTCTGAAGTGAAATCGAAATTCTCTGATATTTTGTGGAAGCAAAATCAAAATTTAGGACAACTGGAACTTTGTTTAATTTGTTTAACTTGAAATTAATTTCAGCCCTATTTTAGGAAAAGAGTGAATCTTGAAATTTTTATATATTTTCAAGCTTCTAGTGACATTCATTATCTTGTATTTTCTGAGTGTCACATGTACAATATTATGTAAAGCATTCAAAGAAATAGCACATCCTGCTACAAATACTACTACTACTACAACAGTGCTACTAGTAATATAATTAATTTTTGTAGATTATTCTAATCCTCACTCTCACCTCAACTATTTTCTCTATTTGTAATTATGTTATTAATATTATTATATCATTTCAGATTGTAAAATTAGATTTTAAAGCACTACTACTTCCATTCTACCCCGTGATATTGACCGCTAAAAGCGCTATGTACGTAATTTGTCGTGCTACCAACCTCTAACCAAAAACATAGGTATATAACCTCTGTGACAGAAGTTTTTGTGACATCCAGGAAAAGGGAAAAACGGGGTATTTCAACTTTCGACTGGACCTAGTCTCCAGATATTTGGTTTTCTGTTATGTTTGGTGTTATACAGTGGTCTACTGTCATCGTTGGTGCAGGACTATGTCAGTCGTTTATATAACTTCTTGTAGGCCTATAACGACCTAGGCCTACCTATCTGTGTGTTTGTTATAATTGTCATGGTATGATCTTGTTGGACGTGATTTAGGCGTAGGCCTAGGTTTAAGTTGGCCCTATGGTACTTCATTATTATGATAATCGTGTTTTATGATGTCGCTAATAACTACACATAAATACAACTATTACGGTGGTGGAAGTAAATGTGCTTTCAAGCTTTGTACCAATACCACTTTCATTACTCGTGGCAAGATACCGGCAGTACATTACTATTCATTTCCGAGCAAGGATATTGATCGGTAAGTATTTTCATATTATTGATAATTTGTATTCAATTTTAATCTTTTAGTTTTTGCCTAATGGCCCTGACAACGAGGGTAATCATAAAATATAACATATAAGTAGCCCACTGTTTTGTAATTTTCCATTGATGGTTGGGTAACGTAAGCATTGAGTTTGTCGCGTAGGCCTAGGCATTGAGTTTACAAATTCATTGGTTTAGTCAATAGTGTATGCTCAAGGGTTGTGTTGAATGGTCAATGAAGCTGCAATGGTAGGCCTACAACTCTTACTCAAAAACCCAAACCAACACTCCTCATCACCTAACATAACCCTAAAAAGTCGGTACTTATTAATTAGGGTAGACTACAAAAATATCATTGGTAACCAAGGGTAATAACAACGAAGTTAATCTGCTAATAATTGCTTAATTTGTAAAACTGAACCTAAGCAGGAAGATGCTCCTGCCTTATCACATAATTATCATGACATAGTGTAGGCCTACGATTTTATACAAAACTGACCCCATGTTGAAGTAGGCTATGGGGTAGGCCTATATCTTTAATCATTTCTTCAGCAATTATATGACACTGAAAATAGAAGCAGATCCATTGATTTTTAGTTGTTGGTTACCATATGTTCAAAATGGTCAAAATTGACAAGAGAATACCAAAGACAAATCACGCTACCGGTATCACAAATTCAATGCCGGTATGTTAAATTAAAAAACATCCACACTGTTTTCCTCACTCTTTTGCCTCCACCCTCTCCACATCCCTAACCCTATAGTGGTGGATTTCCCCGCTGAGAGGGCTGACAATCGTTCCAGCGATAGAGCTTCAGTCTACGGTCATTTTACGAATTACGGTACCGGTAACTGTGTTTGACAGATATTAGTGTGGAAAGTCCACAATTACACGAAATCACGGTCCCTAGCGACCATCTCCTTACTCATTGAGTTTGGCGCACACATTTTCCGACCCAGCTAGCGTGGAAAGAGCGGACAAACATCAGAAGGATATCGATGCTTTTATTTCGAGAATTGCTACAATAATTTGTTTTCAAATGAAATGAATATGGAACCATAGATCATCAAACTAATACTCTATTGCTCACTTTGTCACGAAGTCACACAGATATGAGCATTATTATGTTAGAAGACAAAATAACTTCAAACAAGCCGCACATGTGTGAGACTTTTTTTTGCTTTTTTATATTTTTTCAATTTCTTTTGTTATTAACATAGGTCCATGGTTTCATTATGTCAACAATAAGTCCTTGTGAATATGATTACGGAGGAGTCCGATGCTCATTCAAAGATTGTTACAATACAGCATTCAATACTCGTCGCTTGATACCAGTGATACGGTACTATTCTTATCCAACCAAGTTTACTAATCGGTAAGTATTTTCATAACATTGCGGTAGTATTAAATTGCGGCATCATTTATATTTTCAAAATTTTTGCTTAGTAACTGTGAGATCAACAAGTTGAGTAAGCCCATGATATTTTCATGATATCTTATACGATACCTATAATGATTGGTGATGAAATAAATCCATAATAGGGACGATAGATATTTCTGTAGGTTGTCCATGCCTTACACGAGATTCGAACCATACCAGAGTCTATGCTACAGCTACGCCTACATCTTTTATACAAAGTATTCAAATTAGAGTCAACGTAAAAAAATATGGTTATGAATGATGTAAATAGTGAGAAAAAGTATTGAGATTTCAGGGTTTGCTTGTGACCCAAAACACATTTTTTTTCATTAATGCCGACTGAAGCCCGATCCTGGGTGGTGAGATGCCCCCCTCCCCCTTTCCTGCTCATTCATCTTGCGTGCTTGATTTTTATTTCATTACTCATTAACGGAGATATCTAATAAGTTTATGCCTGTTCGTCCTTTTTTAGATGCAAGGAATGGATTATCAAGTCTGGCCGTGATGATTTCTTCGACTTGGAAGCACACCAACTCAGATGTCGACGAGTTTGTTCACGGCATTTTACACCATCTCAGATGATTGGCATGAGACTGTATCACGATGCAATACCCTGTGTGTATTATCGCGATCCGAATGCTGCCGCCAACGATGAAGGTACTAATAATGACCTTAATCCGAATATTGTTCGTGATTGTGTTATCAACTATACAAATACCGTTATTGATGATAGTCTCTAATCCGTTACTGCTTATTTATAGTTTAGCACAAACTCGGTTGTATCTCAAAAAGTAATCAAATTATATATGTACTCGAGATGCATGTTTTGTGACCCTCAGCGTAAAAATTCCTGGGTCAGCATGAAGCATACCTGTTCGTATAGTGGCTTTCCAGATGAATGCATTGTTTTGATTGTGATTGCAGTGGTTTCGGTGGTTGTTTGCATTAGATGATGTATTTTTAAATTTCGTATCATGGACGGTTCAAGTTTTATCTTGATATCGATCTGCTTCTCGTTTGTGGTTCAAGAACCACATTATCAAGTTTTCAGATTCGTAGTTTACTGTACTATAACTTGAAATTCTGAAACTCTTGAAAGTCTTTGCTCTCGAAACAGACAGAAAATAATAGTTAACCAGTTCCCTACCATATAATAATGTTCTTGGGTATAATGTCAATGGGTTTTTAAATTTAAACTTTTCATCAGAAAGTTTTGATATTCATAATCAGGTTGTTAATAGGGTTGCTGTTCAATTTCGATATTTTCCATTATTTTAATGTTTAGGATTTCGATTCAATATTAAATTCAATATTCATATTCGATAAATCTGATATCGAAAAAATGAACGGTAAATATCGTCGATATTGTTTGGAAAAATGTTAGCCTAAATAACTTGAATAATAAGAAACTAAAGGTTAATTACGGTACACTTGTAGAGAGAGGTAAGTATGCTGCTGAGTTTATATATAGACATGACCTGGCTTATATTGTGTAGATGTAGGTTCTACCGGAATCAGTAAACCTACTGTTGCATATGGTCAAATTTACTCGTTCCGCTCTGCCCATGATCTTGTATTTACTATGCGATTACTCTGTTCTGCTCTTGGTGTATCTGATTTTATCACTCTGCACAATCTGACGTCACAACCATGTAGCTGGCACACCCCTTTCCTACCGCCTACCAGCTTCCTTCTCGAACCACCCTACACGTCAGTCGTGCCACTGTATCTCTGGTATTATTATTATTATTATTGTTAATGTTTAACGGCGCATCAACATCTAGGTCATTTTGCGCCGGTCTCTGGTATTATACAATAATATTATAACTCTACAATTGTGTTATTAGATTGTGATCACCCACGAACACAAAACGTACTACTTGGCTAGTGTACATGGGTTTCATGTACGAGACTCAAACAACTGTTTTTTATTCTAAAAGGACTACAGCTTATTGTCGCAGTCTTACTTGTAGTGTTACTGTATATTTTAGGTTATAGACGAGTCATTTTCTGTTTCAGATTCCAGGATTAATTGCCAACGGGATATAAAACTGTCAGAGGGTGAATCGATAGAAGTGACCCGTTCAAGTGACGTGAGATATTATAGGCCAGTCCCTACCAGTAGGCGAAAACCATTGGAAACGTGTGATTCTAAACAAGCTCTGGAGACGCTAGATTCCAATATTGATTGTGAGACCAGTAATGACAGACATGTCTTGGAAAACCAAATCAAAATGGTGGGAGGCCCGCAGGTAAAGGAAAAATAATTATTGAATAGCTTCAACTCAGGTGTTGTTATTCGTCAAATGACGAAAGCTTTTGACAAAAGATCTAGCTACCATACAAAAAAGAACACTGTAATCGGGCAGTCAACTTGTGTGGTCATTTGTCACCCTTTATTGGTGATTTGTTTGGTGATTGTTGTAAATTTATAAACTTGATATAAATTCAGTTGACAGAAACTCTGTCATCTTCATTAATGCTAATTAACATTTTGTGCCTGCTGTCAGTGCTATGGATGATATATCTTATCTTGAGACATGTAGTCTCAGCAATCATTTTCAATTGATCTAATAATGTAATCTTTGTTATTTTTGAAGTCTTACATATTTCTAACATGCAGAATCTTAATTCAGATAGGTAGCACTCGGTGAGCGGTCGGTTAAATAGTTTCTAGACGTTGAAATCTCCAGGGTAAATAGTCTAGCTGTCACTCTTTGTGGAAGTAAAATGGCAGCTCTTCTTTATCTTGTAACTTATTTGATATTTTCATGATTGAAATGATGAGAACGATGGTATATGAATATGATGACGATTGTGTGGATGGAAAAATTATATAATTCATCTCGTAGGTCCAATATGATCAAATAAGTGTAAACTTACATCTAAGCTCAATATTTAGTACGCCTAGGCCAGTTACGCATGACCCTTCCATCACGAGGGCCAATTTATCTATTAGGCAATTGTTTGCGGGCCACGCAGGTTACACATGTCCTGGAAAATTTTAATAATTTTCTCTTGAAGTTAGACAACTAGTCTGGATGAGGCAAAATTGTTCTATGTTTCACCTGACGTTTTCAGATGAAGATGTAGGAAAAGACGCCAAAACTTAAGTTTGGAAAACATGGAAGCTACATTCAAGTGAAATACATTTTATGAATCTTATTAAACTGATAGCTCATGAAGAATACTAAAAATACTTTTTACAGTCGGTTTTTCATTCAATTGGCAGGCCGCGGGTTGGGCACCACTGGCTTAGGCCTACTAAGGATTGGTAGGCTCCATGTATTACAGTCTTGATAAAACCTGAAATAATCAATAATAAGTTGTAATGTATGTAATGACCAATGAATATTTGTGTTGACATATTTTTCAAGTCTCCTATGAATTACAAGCATTTCCATCAATTAATAAAGAACAGGGCTTACAAATTATTTATTGAAAAGCGATTGTTTTCGTAAAATACCTCAGCGCAGGGATTACAACAAGGCAAAATAACTTGGCACTTGAAAGATTAATGATTACCGGTATTATTCATTATTGATGACATTTGATTTCAGAACGTTGAGCTCCGCCAAGGTATTATGTCAGTACGGGAAATATCAAGTCTGTTTTCCGGGTGCAGTGTACCTTATAAACTCATGGACTACCTTTCACTTGAACCTCCTGTAATGTTACACATAGAAGAGAGTATAATCAAGATGGAACCAATCGAATATGATGATGCCATTGAGGCCACCGACTGTTCACTATATGGATCATGTGATCAATTGTTACAACCAGTAGAAACGGTTACGGTCAAGATGGAACCAATCGATTACGATGATGCCATTGAACCCATGGACAGTTTACTCTATGGACCATGCGATCCATTATTACAAGTAGAAAAGGATACGGTTAGGATCGAACCAATCGAATACAATGACGCTGTAGAGTTCACTGACAATTTACTGTATGGACCACCTGATCCATTATTACAAAAATATTCTAAACAATCTTCTACAATTCTAAAAACAAGCTTCCACGACAAATGTCAACAATCTTCTAGTCTGTGTCATTCTAACGTAGAGAAGGTTACGGTTCAGATGGAACCAACCGAATGCAATGACGCGATAGAGTCCACTGAGAGTTTACTTGGCCTATACAATCCACCTGAATCATTTCAACAAGTAGAAGAGGTTACGGCTGATGTGGAACCAATCAAATATAACAATGTCAAAGAACAGGTCGAGGAACTAGAAAACAACGGAATAAATACTAAGGTAGGCCTAATTTGTATAACATGCTGATGAACTGATGGGCTATGTAGTTAGCTTGAGGCAATGTTCATTGTGTGGGTTACTTAGATCTTTACAGTAAATTAATAGCAAGCCATCCCAATCTGTTATTGAGTTATGTTGGTGAATGATGTGAGGCAGGGGTAAGGTTTGAACCGTCAAATTACACTCTTTATTTGATGCAAAACTGTTCAACTCTAACCATCATTAAAATACTCTAAAAACAGCAAAAAAGATAACCTAATATGACCCTGAAACATATTGATATGGCTTGCTGTAACTTCACCGATCCTAACTGTGTTTTTTACAATTTTGTCATAGAACTATGCTGCTATTGGAGTCGATGAATATTTCCGCGACGACTATTTACTGGGCCCGGATCGTATTGCTACCAAAAATGGAATACACTCGGTAACTAGAGACGATCCCATTGTTGAATCAAGTGCTGGAGGCGACGATTCGATCGAATCGACCGCACAATGTAGCAAAAGAATAGGAGGTATGTCTCAAAGACAACTACAAATGAAAAGAAAACACAGTGGCCTTTCACACATTACTCGTAGTGGAAAGATATTGAAGGCTACGGAACATTTCACAATTTTTCAATGCTGTAAGAGAAATTGTCATGATCTTCTCACTGCCGATGAACAGCGGACATTTTACAATCTGTTTTGGCAATCGGGAGATAAACAAATCCAAGACAAGTTATTGGCAGACAGCATGAAGGCAATGCCCGTAGTAAGACGTAAAGCGTCTTTGAATCTGAAAACCCGCAAGTGCAGTTGGCATTACCTCGTGCCAAAGGAAGCAGAGAAGATAGTAACAGTGTGCCGTGAGCTCTTTTGTAAAATCCTACAGATAAACACTCCAAGACTTGCATCGGTACAGGACCGTCTGATGCGTGGTGAGTTAATGGAACTATCTTAATTTCTTACTTATATTAGTCCTGTAGTAAACCGTCCTTAGTCCAAACTCGGTTTATCCGAAATTTGAAAATTTTCGAAATAAGTAAAATCGAAATATCGGAAATTCGCCATGGAAATCATACTGTAATGTGTAGTTTGGTTGGCTGGTGTCCATCCATCGTAAACATGCATCATAAATATCGTAATATCTCAAAACTACACGTACATTACATTTAAACCTCTGTCAAGACTATCATCTATCAAGGGACCAGGAAAACGACCAGTCCAGGAAAATTTAATACTAGTTATATGGGACAAAATAAATTATGAAAACAGGAGAGCAATGTTTCAAAGATACTAGCCCAATGTTTATTGAGGGTTTGCTGTGGTAGGCCACTCTGTTATGATGTTTAGCTTCCCATCCTACCAATATTGAAAACATGTACCAATTGATATAGTTATTAGAATAGATATACCGGTAGTTATATTGATATTATATTGATATAGTTCTTGGATTATTGGAAGTATAGTTTCAAATTCTACACTAGGTAGAGCTGCAATCAGAACAGTTTTGTAAGGGAAGTTGAACCACCACATGAGAGTGGCCAACCAATGCAACCCTCAATATTACTTGAGATAGCCTATACTAGCTGTATGAAATGATGACAATTACTAGTTATCATTATATTGTATTGTATTGTAAATCTTTATTTGGTTAATATTTGTATGATACAATAAAATATAATACAATATGATGATAAATATACAATGATTTTGACAGTAAGTGGGGTTTCCTATAGAAATTGGTTTTCTACCCAAACCTTTTATGTATTAATAATATTGATATTTAAATGATCAATGACTAAGAGAGTAATAGGAATATAGTAATGTTATAAGACTAGTGAAGTAGGGAGGGCTATAGTAATGAAATTAAGGTTGATTTATTAAGTTTGAGTTTGAATTAAAGATGATAATAAGGAGATTGAGAGATCGAGTAAAATTATTGAAAAAGCCTAATGATAATGGTGAGTGGTAGTGGGACTTGGAACGTGATCTGGTGTGATCGTATGGTAATGTGATCGTAAGTCAATATCTGTCGCAGGTGAATCTTTAATGGTAGAAAACCGAGGTAAATACCCCAACCGGCCGAATAAAATCACCCAACAAGTACACAACATGATTGAAAGACATTGGAAGGATTACCAAGACGGGGCGATTATCATTGAACAACTGTCCACGCTGAAACTGTACCAGTCATTTAGGCAATATTATTTTGATATATGTGGCTGTGAACTTAGTATGAAGTTGGGTACATATTATGCATATTACCTACAGAAGAAAAACTGTTTTTATAGGCCGCAACAGAAAAAAGTGCCGGTAAGTTATGTTGGTTGGAAATATGTATGTTTTGTTTATTCGATTTATGTTGATGGAATTGGTATAAAATGAAGGATATGCTACTATACGGTAATTATTTGATGTAATTGAATAAGCAAAATAACATGAGTTTTGTTATAATGTGGTAAAGAGAATGTAATAAGTAATATGAAAATTAAGTTTTCCCAAAATCAATCAAAGCGATTGAAACTGAATCCAAATACCCTAGCTGTTGGTGGTATCATTGAGCAAACAATAACCATCAAAATTGAAACGATAGAAAGCCGCCCCGGTGGCTAAGTCAATTATCGCTAGCGGTAGTAACTGAAGTGACCGTTGGGCGTGGGTTCGAGTCCCGCATAAGGCATGGGTTTTTGTAAACGTCCTTTCACCTTTCATCACTTCATCGTTTCATTATCATCCGCTCATTCGTACCCCCGTATAACCTAGCTGTTGGTGGGGTCGTTAAGCAGCATTATATATATATATATATATATAAAAAGAAACGATAGAAATTAAATTAATATTTCATTTTGAGAAGAAATGTTCCCCTCACCTCCTCATACTACTAAGATCAAATTTTATGAATAAAATGAATGTGTTGAGATAGTTAATTAATTAAAGTAGGCCTACTAAAATATCATTGGTAACCAAGGGTAATATCAAGTTAATCCAGTAATCATCGCTCAGTCAACAATTAAAAATCCATAGTAGCTGCCAGACATTCCTTTCTTATATTCAATCATTGCTTCAACGTTACTTGTGTTTTTTCAGGTACTATTGAAAAGTACCAGTGATCAACGTAAACATCGTAGAAAAGATTGTTCCTCCAGTGAAAGTGATAGTGATTCATCAAAAGATCGAGCGTACGACCACAATATAGATATTAAGATCAATGAAATAAAACCGTCTAGCAATTTGGATACACACCCATTAAGTGGAACTGAGAAAAAAGAGACTGAAAGCAAAATCATGGAAGAGGAGCCAACTTTACAAACGGACCTCAACCTTGGTACAGGTGAGATTCCGGAAGGTGTTTGTAACATTGGGAACCGTTCAATTCAGAGAATGCTCTTTTAAACACTCCTAAATAATTATCATAGTGTTTACTGTTTAGTGTTATTGTTGTTGCTTCATTTACATTTCATATGGAGAAGATACATGTGGTATTGTACAGTAGAACCCACAAAGTCTACTTGGGTTTGACTGACAAAAACATAATGAATCAAACAAACGTGAACACAAAATAAAAAACACACAATAAAATGTTAAATTTAAGTTGTGAATAACGTCATTAGGAACTCGCCTAAAATGAACAGTAGGGCCTACATGTCAAAAAAATATAATAGTAACAGAGATAAAGAAAAATAGCTCATTAGGGATAGATAGTGACGTTTGTCGATTAATAATAAGTAAGTACAAAATAAACCCTTTTCCTCTTCGGTATCAAAAATTGTTGGTAGTTAGTAGGTTAGAAACCAAGGTGTAGATATGAGACGCACTAAAATAGTACCTTTTTAATCCGTTGAAGGTACTGTAATACTGTAGGTTGGCTACAGTGCTGCTTATTTGACAGCAGGTAGGACAATAGTTCTGATGGGTCCACTTCAATGGCACTCTGAATCAATATTTTGCCTTATGAAGTTCTCTACTGTTATTTAGTAAGGTTCTGATTTGACCTTCACAGTACAATAAAATAATCAAACCCTAATATCTATAGTCACTTGACTACAGACAGAAGTGTCCTTCGTTTACTTGTTTCTGAGTAGGCCTGAAGCAAAAATGATACAATTTTGAATTGGTTGTTACACTTGGGAATAATTTTAGTTTCATCAAAACAATTTTTTTCAATGGGATCCAACAGAGGTAACATGGGAAGAAAAGTATTTGCCGTTCATCTCTATATATTTCTACGGATGACCTTTTCTTACCAATCACTTCAATTGTGAACGGAAACCTTTATCCGTAACGTAATGTCCAAATATGCAAAGAAGAAAAGAGTGTTGATGAATGAATATTTAATATGGTTCGTTATATTTCAGGAACATCGTTTGCTGATCTCACGAACAAAGAGAACGTAATTTGCTTAGGTACGTCGATCGTTTCTGAAATCGACACTGCTGTCAAAACGACCGTTGATCCGGACATAGCAGCGTATAGAAGTGTAACGACATGCCACGTAGTCCCTGAGGTTATTGCCAACGGTGACGACAGCGAGTTGTTGGATTTCTTCCCGTACGGAAGAATAGACGAGGATTTAACAGCGGTTTTTGCCAACTATTTCACGGCAAGCTGTGATGATTTTTCTGCGAGTGATGACGATGAGGCTATTAATATTGATGCTGACGATGTTCACCTTCGATCAAGGACGTATAGAAAACAACTGTCAGTGAGTTGAATGTCTTTTCGTGTTGTAGCATTTCTAGAATATGTTTTTTTGCGTAACAAACCGCTATTATTATTATCATCGTGATGTGCAAATTTGAATCTGAATTTTGAAAATAATTCCATGACAGTCAAAATATCAATTTTTTTTAGTAGGCCTACAGTGAAATCTCAGCACATTGTTTTTTTGTTCATATCGTTTATATTGTCTCGCCCAACGACCCACGAAAACAATGTGGAATTTTCCTGAATTGACGTTTTTTGTGTCCCGTAAAAATCAATTGATAAGAGTTTTTAAAACCTATAATATGTATGGCAGTTTCAAATCAATGTCAATTTGAAATGAAATTGTGGTTCCCTTTGCTCTATAACAAAATATTAGATATACCTACTATTTATTGCCCACAGATTACTTCTAAAATGGCCTTATGTAATCAATCTGTAATTCAAACAAATTCTCCAGAGTTTACCAGCATCAGAACTATCTTTAGTCTTGTAACGCTCGACATTGTTCTTTCAAAATTAAACAAAATTATATCCATTAAAGAGAGACTCTTAATGTTGGCCTAGGTATAACCTCGGTTTGTTTTTCAGAAACGTGTTAATTGGCCGAGAAATTCAATTCAGTTGCAAAACCTTCCAAGTGAATCAACTCTTTGCGAGCCCATTGCTGATGTTTGTTCATCGACTGATTGTTTAAAGGTAGGCTCACCTTTAACTGTGATGTGAATAGACCCTTTTAGAAATGGAAGAGCCATCTAGCGGCGACGTTTGAAGTAGAGCGGGATGTTGGTACCTGCATTTCAACGTCCTATGCTGCCAATGTTATTTGTCACGACTGATTTATATTATTGTGCTTCACAGTGAACTTATTTACTTTGTCACGACTGATTTATATTATTGTGCTTCACAGTGAACTTATTTACCTACTTGAAATGTGATAGTAGCTACAACGTTAATATGTTTACTATATTCTAAGAGAAGATTTACACCCTCTCCGAGTGAGTAAAATAAGAAATGATTCATGTTGAATATCTTGGTGTTTTGCCTTCAACCCTGTGGATAGGCAGACCGACTTTTTAAACAGTACTAAGATACCCAGAATGTAATTTCGCTGATCTCGGGGGTTAGAAGGCAGTGTAGCAGGCAGTAATGTAAACGCATTGAATTCCGAAAAGGGTCCATTGCTTAGTGACTATGCTAGTGCATAGAATCTTGAACACACCAACTGACTTGGCCAACTAGGCTGAAGTTGGTAACGTCCAACCAATTCGACCGCTGTTGAAAGAGGATAAAGGCAGCTTTTAAAAACACCAACTCAATCGGGTGATTAGCGGCAATGAGCTGATTAGAGTGCAGTACATGTTGCCTGCTTCCAACTTCGGCATGCATTCGACATTCGATCTAACATATCGAAGATATCGATCTTCTATTATTTTTTACTCATTCCTGATTGGCTGCTTCCGTTATACATACCCAAAAATCAAAATCGATGCTTACTAAGTTGTCGTGGATTGCCGTTGGATCCCGATTCGTGTGAGTATACACATGCAGAGTATCTAATTCGTTGAGTTACGTCAGTTGGCGATTTTGAGGACTCCGGTTTGTGTGTGCCAAGTCTTGAGTCTAATTAGACTTAATTGGTTGACATCGTGTAAAAACTTGAAACTATTTGGAAAATATAATATGAAAAAATCTTTCCGAATATTATCCTGCTAGGCTATTTTTCAACTTTAAATCTTTAACTCGGCCGCAGATATGTAATTACTAATTCATGTCTAATTATGCACAGAAACCAAAAGCCTTGAAAAAGGTGAAAGGTTAACCTATAGATTAGTTCCTTCAAATGAAACATAGCAAGCTTACATCACCTTGATAATATATTTGGGCTCTCTAAAAGGTCTATTGCATTCAAATAGAAAAACATTGAATGATCTCATTGTTTCTTGTGTGGACTGGGAGTGTGAGGCACATTTCTTGTCAAATGAAGAAGCGCAGTAGCTGCTCACATGTCACAAGTCAAACAAGGCACTGGACTAGAAATGTGAGTACAAGTCTCCCATAAGAGGTCCCGTATTTTATAAGTGTTCTTTCCCCTATCGTCAATATCGTTTCTCATCTGCTGATCTGTATCACCTGCTCATTCATACCCCCATATAACCTAGCCATTGGTGGAGTCATCAATGGCCGTTTTTCAGTAGCAGTCTTGTATTTTAATTGTTTTCGTTTCACGTTGACGTTTTGCTCTCTTTCTGTTGGTAGCTAGATTGGCCGTTGCCTGGAGATTCAAATTTCATGGGAGTGGAACAACAGCTTGTCGATCGTTTCATTGCTAACGGGTGCGGCTGCACCACCGTCGAAGGTCGAAGCTGCAGCAGACTTTTGAACGCCGACGAACTTTTAAAATACCGCCAAGAATCTGCCGCTCTCGATCACTATGAAAACCAATGGAATAAGTTGAGCTTGGCTGTACTTGGTCAACTCAAGGCACTAACTTACATGTATACGAGTAAATCAGGAAAGTCAGGTCAGAAGGCCGCTGTGAATTACATGTTGAACGGTTTGGTCGTGTGTAAGAGAACGTTTCTTTTTGCCAACAGGATGAAAATAAAACGATTCAAACGTTTGATTAGTGTTTACAAATTGAATGGTCTTTTCACTACTTTGCATAGAAATTCTAAACCTAGTATTTTGTCAAACATTTCAGATGATGTCATAAATTTCCTTCACAATTACGCTTCACAAAGTGCAGTTTTGTTGTCTTCTTTAAGTGAAAACGAAATGCCGATTCAAATATTACCCAACTGCAATACAGCAGCTTCAATTTTCTCACAATATAGGAATCTAGTTCCTAAAATCTCAACTCTTGAATTGTTTAAACGCACATGGAAAGCCTGCTGTCCAGAAATCGTTGTTGGCCACCCTTCGACTAATATTTGTCGAGTATGTTCGGAGAATACCAATATCGTGAATAAAATGGCGTTGGCGTCTGTGAGTGTAAAATTTCAAGCGCTTGAAAATTACCGAAAACATTTAGAAGCTGTTGAGGAAGAAAGGGAGAATTATAGACAGATTGTGAAAATCACGAAAGAAAGTATGAACGGATTGAACGGTAATATTGGTCAAT
This sequence comes from Brachyptera putata, assembly GCA_907164805.1. Classification (NCBI taxonomy): domain Eukaryota; kingdom Metazoa; phylum Arthropoda; class Insecta; order Plecoptera; family Taeniopterygidae; genus Brachyptera; species Brachyptera putata. Next base: position 16,912,203 of record OU015467.1, on the reverse strand, counting down.
TGCCAAATCCTTCGTGTTGCTTCTCGGGTAGTTGTCACTATTCGATCGGTGTCGTGCAAAAGATACACGTCCCTGCGAACCCCGCCGAGCCGCGCCTTAGCCTCCTAAAGCCATATCAAATCGGAATATTCGGAATCATGTGCGACTCTGTGGCTAAGCAATGTAGCTTTCTCGTACCGGAATCATTAACCGCTACGATTAGTCCTAATACAGTAGTGAGTATGCTTCATTATTACTTTGAAAACTATGGCTATGGAGAGCAGAATATGTATTTACATGCGGATAATGGCATTTTTGTATCAAAAAATAACATATTGTTGTGTTATTTGTCGTGGCGAATTCTAAAAGGCTTGAATAAAACAATCAATCTGTCAATTTTACCCCAAGGTCATTCGAGACTAAGCTGTGACTTGGCGTTTGCACTTTTCAAGGACACTTTCCGGAAACGTTTTGCATCGTCTCTGAATGACGTGTGCAACATTATGAACGAGTCTACTAGTAACTCGAAGCTGAACTTTGCAGTGCCCACCGGCACAGAAACGGGGGATATTTTGGTTCCAACGTACGATTGGGAGAGTCATTTCAGCAAGTGGCAATTACTTAACGTTTGTGATGAAACTCGGTACAGTCACTTTCATTTTAGTGCGGAATGGCCAGGGAAAGTGAAATGTAAAGTGAGATGCAAGGACGAAAGTGTTGTTCATTCTGTAAATATGAATTTGGGAATGGACCATCAATCAATGCCTCCTGAGGTGGTGTTCACAGGACTGTCGAACGCAAGAAAGAAATATTTGTTTGATAATGTTCGAGAATATTGCTCACCTGAAAGCAAGGATGCTTTGTGTCCGAAACTTGACGTCAAAGTGATTGATGATGATCACGACATGGAAGTCACTTTGGATTAGATCATTAGAACATCGAGGTATATACACTGAGTGATGCATCTTTCTGTTAACTCTGTATCCCCGATACATGTACTGAATACATTGAAAGCTCTTTCATGTTTCAAGGGACCAGTAAAAGTAAACCATCCATGCAGGAAAATGATCCATCCAGGAAAATTCAACCTTGGTTGTATGGGAGTAGGATGGGACAAAATGAATGATAGAAGCGGGAAAATGATGGATCTGGGAATGATGCGTAGAGGTTTCATTGTAATATGACGTCACTTCGTTGGCCATCCGCCGTTCTGGTATGTTCACCCAATTACGATCCAATGTTTACAAAGTCAACGACAGGGAATATCCCGAATATCTCTAAGACATGGTTCCACAACTGATAATTAGTGGATTAAGTGATACTTAGCAGGTTGGCTTGTTATCACCCCTGGTTAAGTACTGTATGTTATTTTAGTACCTTGACAGGCCATACATCAACTTGCAAATCACCACGCAAATCATTGTGGTTACTGGAAAATAAAAAGTGGAATTTTACAATTATTTGTTTTTTATTTCCTTGCTCTTCTAGCTACATTTTCAATATTCTAAGAGTTTTTATATATTTTTTTATAAACAGACTAGAACCAAGTTTGCTCCAACTTGGTATTAACTCTGTTGAACTTAATGCTAGCGGTAGGTCTGACGAATAGCGAACACAATACTGAGTGTGACCTAATTATACGTCAGTACACAAGCAAATGCAAATAACTCCAAAATATCACAAAGTATTTTTGCAGGACCTACGTGAATGTAGCTGATTTTATTACTTGATCATATTGGTATGTTGTGTATGTGCATGATTATATTAAAAAGAAAAACAGTTACATCAGAATATGTTGAAATATCATAATACGTACAATTACTTGAAATAATATTCAGTGGTGTATTCGGGCCAGGGCGGGCCGGGGCGGCGCCCTGGTACTTTAATTTTGGGGCAGGGCGCGCCTCGGTACCTTTACCTTGAAAACCATATTTGAAGACATATAAAGCTCACTTGAACCAGCTAACTTGTAAACGCACAATGTTAAAAATGATGCATCCTGATAGGTGGAATCTGCCAATATTTATTTGCAACGTCAGACTTTGCAATAACGGCAGAATCTTGTAATTTAGTGTAGATTCAGTTTGTAACATTTTTTGTGGAGACGCACAATCGCAACATGCATAGACCATGATGACCCGCGGAGGATCAAGCTGCGAGAGATTCCCAATTAAGCAATTTATATTACTAAAACAAATGAGAGTTTACAATTTTAATCTTTTGTTACAACTGCGTACATAGATAAATACGTAGATAAATCTTCACCTACAAATGGTTTTATCTTTGACGGAAAGATCTCCACTTATTAGGTACTTGACCTATTCCCTTATTAGATATAGCTTCTTTGGGATTTACAAATTTAGTTAAACCCCTTGAGAAAATCCCTATTTCGAGCGTTGCCGTCTTTTTAAGACGTTTATGAAAACAAACGCGACGAGTTACAACTTCGAGAAGGCAAATGGTAATACCGAAAAACGTTCCTAAAGCCACAATATTGTTGAGAATAAGTCTTGGGCCATTGTTGCAAATGAAGGCGTTCCAATCCACCCGAACGAACAAGAATCAGCATGCTGAAATTTTCAGAACAAGAAATATGTTAATGGTATTGGAACAAATACGTGCGGAACGGATTAATGACGGAAACGATGTACTGAAAATATTTGAGGTTTATTAACATAGAAGGTTACAAAATAATTTCGATAGGTTTTTCGATGTCGAATTTATGGAATATTGAATTTTTCTAGTTATCCAATCCAATCGTATCCAAATCGAAGTCCTCAAATATCGAATCGTTATACATATATTGTATCAAAATTCAATACAGCAATACATATTCTGACCTCAACTTTACAATACGAACGCTGCACCTTTGCAGTCGCCGTTGCAATGGTCAATCAACCTGCATTAATATTTAAAATGCATGTGGAAGAAAATATACTGATATTATATGCACTAAAACTAGAGGACAATGTGTGTGCACACTCCACGCATAGTTATGAAAAAATTAGCAGTTAAATGTGCGTAGATAATATTTCAATTGAAATTCCAATTTTCGGATGAAACCATTCTAAGTGACCACAAGTATACATGGGTTGATAGAAGAATCTTACTTAAAATTCAGAAGCCCGCGAAATGGACTACCTTTTGCCATCACCATCGAGAAGCGTATTGGTATTGTAGTTGTAGTTTGTGGCACATGCGCGAGTGAGCAGGGCATGTTGCTCAACTTGCCGATAATCGATTCGTACGAAGTCATGAACACGTAGTGTGGCTCTTCACAAACACGTTTCAGGCCCTCGTCAACACTTTTTGGCATACTACTCTCAAATGGCAGGATCATTTTGTTGTAGATTTTGCTCAGCTGCGGATCACGGGTCGTCTGAAACATATCCAATCATTGGATGAGCGAAGCAAAGACTCAATTTCGAATTTCCCACTCGAATTTTTTTTTTCGCGCTTCACAGGTGAGACGAAAGTACAAATTCCAATGAAACTTGGTATACACAAGTGTCACCATCTAACTCAATATTGTACAGTTGTGAGGCGCAATCGGTTGCACCGCTTCTGAGGAAACCCATTTTGAAGTTTTCAAAAACCTCATAAAAATAACCCGAAGAGAATTCGGAGAAAAAATATTTTCTTCGCAAAAATTCAAATTTTCGGAGATATTTAAATGCTAATACGGGAGTAACACAGTTTTTTATAATACCTTCGAGGTATATAAGACTAAAAACTCTTCAACTTATATTGCATAATTTTCACAGGAAGGCCTGGACAACTGAAAAGAGCATTCTATCTGCATACCTGTAAAAATGTTAGAATCTAAGGTAAATAATAATCACCGGTACATGCAGCGCAGTGGTTAACGCGCTCGCTTCATGTGATCCGGGAGGCGAGGGTAATTACGAACCTAGTTCGATCCCCGACGACGACCATCTTTACAGGGGTTTTTCATGGTTTCCCTCTGTAGTCTAGTCTAATGCAGGCATGGTTCCTACAATAAGTCGGCCATGACCGCTTCCTTTCCACTATCCATCCCATCACCCAAGAACCTTCATCTCATCATCGCATCATCTCATTAATCATCCATCCGACGCCATCAGATCTACGCTATCATTACAGTGCGTCGTTAAACACAATATATAAAAAAAATTCACATCATTTTGAAGTATATGAAATTATCCTTGTTTCTCTTGCATTCGAATTTTTATATCTTGGTATGTTCAAAAGTTATACTAATATTTTGCCAAATCGACTCCCACGAAACTTCTTCAGCTACTGAGTGTGTTCAGTGGTCTAACTACAGTGAAACCTCTATCCATCGTTTTTCAAGGGACCAGGAAAATAAAATCATCCATGCAGGAAAACCATCCATCCAGGAAAATTTAACATTGATTATATGGGAGTGGAGTGAGAAAAAATAAATGATACATGCAGGAAAACGATGGATCCGGGAACGATGCATAGAGGTTTCACTGTATATAGATATAGTAGTTAGATGACAAATTCCAGCAATTTTACACTTTTTGCAGTGACAATCTTATTTACACATATATTTGCCAAATTTATCTCATTTCAAGATGAACGCATAAATTGTGTGAATACATTCTATCCATATTTAACCTGACATTCATCTAACACACAGATAATTCAAATTGAGCTCAAAATTACTGTACGTACTTCTATTAAAGTGTACAGACCAGTTGATGAGCGTATTCCCAGCTTGTAAACACGACTGTTCAGAAGATCGTTGAAGTCGTTGATCGGATAGACGACCGACTGATTGGTTATAGCAGCAACGAGAGCTGCGCTGTAAGCAGCCATCATTATAATACCGCATAAAGCGGCTATCAAGTACAGCATGCGTCCGGACGATGCTCGGGGAGTCACATCGTGTCCTGAAAATTAAGTCGTCATTCAGAAGCCATCAGCTGATGCACCGTTTTAGAAACTAAAGTTGTCGTTGGGCATTGGTTCGAGTCCCGAACGGAGCATGGATTTTCTGTAAATGTCCTTTCACTTATCATCAATTCATTTTTTAATTATCACATGCTCATTCGTAGCCCCGTATAACTTAGCTGTTGGTAGGATCATTAAGCGAGCAATAATCATCATAGTCGTCATGATTGGATGAGCGTAATGAAGACTTCACTTCACATTGAAAGAAATTGGGATTCGTTTTCATGTTTTTTTTTTGTTTGAGTGGCGTACAGGTTTGAAGAAATAACCCAACGCCTCAAAACGTTTCTGGACATTGGTGTCGATTGATTTTTTTCCCAAATTGGTTTTACTTTTTTTTCGAAGATTCTATGGAAAGTTTGGTAAATCGAAGTGAGAACAATCCTAAACGATCCTAAACTTTCATTCTTTGCCTTTATAGGAAAACAATTATTGCTTTGTGTCTATTTTTAGATGTTTACAAGAAAGAAAAAAAAAATTCCGGTGACTACAGTTTAATGATATTTCATCATTTGTCAGTTACTGACAAATATTATCACTCAGCATGTCAATAGAAAGAAAAGTGCAAATATACATACCTTGTTGACAAAATAGCCCAAGGATGAACAATAGCGAAACGCTCCAATCAATTTCGTCCGGTCGGTCTTCTTCTTCGTTACCGTAGTGACGTCCTAACCGATAAACCACGTACAGAGATGTTCCCATACAAAAAATGGTACTTATTATTGACAGCCATAAGTTCATAGCAAATGGCGTCAAAAAATTATCCCATTCAAGATTCGTAGGAGCTGGGGCAGTGATGAACAAACGGTTACTGAATGATAAAATACAAATTAATGTTCAGACGTAATTACGTCACAGTCACGGTGTAGAATAGACGTCAAAACGTCGGTCAAAATCCGGTCAAAAACGGTAATCATCCGTGCGTAACGCTAATTGAAAAGAGGCCAGTGGGCCATGCTCTAGGTATTCGCGCACCAAATGTACGTCATTGTTGGCGGCAAAACGTCAGCTGTCTAACGTCAGTTGGAGCACATGACTGGCTTCTTTTCACCTAGCGTTCGCATGGATTTTCGTGGAACTAGCAGCATTGTTGGTATCAGCCGAAAAAGCTCCGATACAAGACCTTTCTATTCTAGACCGTGGTCACAGTCCTGGACCACTTTTCTACACCTTTTTCTCTCCGTTCCACAGTTTGCCACGTTAGGATAATCTCACCCCTAAAATTAAGTCACAATATTCGTACCACAATCTCCAAAATTAAAAAAAAGTCATGTTCAATATAGGAGACATGGACAATTTTTTTAAAATTTCAAGTTAGTTATTGATGTTCACTAACAAATGTATACTTCTATAATGAAATTGGGAGTAAAATTTTGAATATGTTCTGATTGGTTGAGAATAATAGCTTTTTGTCTTCTAAAAAAATTTGACATCCCCAAATTGTGTGAACATTTGGCACCCCAACCTGTAGGCCCACCCATTGAGTCTAGTTAGTTTCAAATGAGTAAGAACTAATTACATTTATTATATTGTAACTACCGGTATATTATTATTTGTTAATGACCTGAAAACAATAAAGACAGACATGCATACAGTTGTGAATTCAGTTTTTAAAAAAGGAGATTTTAATTTTGTATTCATTATAGTATGATATTATTGTTATCATCATATTAGCCCATCTTTTAAACATATCACGTTGTATTTTATTTGTCTTATTAATGTTGTCTCCACAAAATCTATCAATCTATAACTTTTAAAACGGGTTTCTTTTTATTACGTGTCATGTGTCAACCGTTTTTTACGTCTAAATTTCTTATAAAAAAGTGTATGGAATGGTTATCACATTAAGTTCATAGCATACTGTACTAATATTCACAGTATTGACGTACTGGGTCACGATTGCAGGAAATAAGTAGTCGACAGCAGTTGCTCTGCTCTCAAGCATAGTAAAGTCGTTTATGGAAACGTCGGCTTTATTCTCAATCATCATCTTTATACTCCCTGTCCATGTACCATTAGGCAATAACAAACCGTTCTCTCCATCGGGCGGACTCAGATATTTCGTCCTGTAACAAGAAATGATCATTTCTACACCGTTGTCTTTGAAACTACGATAGGTCCACCCTTGGACTATAGATATCTATGATGGAAACACAAATTAGGCTTCTCCCATGTTCTCCGAGCTGATGATCATATCCAGTGCTAAGAATCCTTCAACGTCACCTAGATTGCCTGTATAAGCTAGCGACATGGCTCTGATGGTCCGAGTAGTCGATCTCAGTGGCTTAGATCGGTTTCGTAGATCCAGAACAACGTCGCTCTCAGTTGCGTATCCTTCATAGATAGCTATAATCCTAGGTCTACCAGACAGTGAAAAATTAAGCCTACTTTGGCTGAATTGTGACAGGTGTAGCTTATTAGTGGGCCATCTAGATCTATACATTGTGTTAGGCATTTATCCTAATTGATTATTTCTAAATCCCACCTAATAATCAACCTACGTGATTGGATGATATATTTTTGACATCAATGGGCTGGGCAATAGGGCTTCCAAACAAGATTGATTGATTGCTCTATTCCCAGTTTGATACAATACAATTTATTCTGAAATTTATTCTTAACGTAAGATATTGTTCAAGAGTAACTCACGTGAAATTGAGTTGTTGCTCTAGTATGTGCCACACGGCCCCAAACAGCCCACTAACGGTGGTAGTAGCGTTAATTCCGGTTCCTGATTTCTTCACAACCAGTACGGGAGGAGCCTTTGGTAGAACAGACAAATTCGTGTAGATTATATTCCCATAATTTTGCTATTGATCTATTATTGCTGGGATGATGTTATTTTAGTAATTATTGTAAACTTGAAAATTAATCAATGAATAATTATTAATTCTTTGTTGTATTTTTATAACTGATGATAATTTGATTCAATTTAATTTATTTTTATTTTTGTTTTGTTTTCTTAATATAGAAATGTTGAGACAGAGTTTTTATTAAACTTAGGTACTAGGCTCGAAACGTGATTTACTATGAAAACAATTGAGTTTGTCTCGATAAATTGTTCGCTCTCAGCTAAAAATGGAATACTACCAATGTCTCACTAGATTAAGTCGTAGTTTTGACGGAGTGATGCACGATAATGTGCCTTTTACTGACTTTCGAGTGGCACTGAAAACTCCATACTCATTATATTTTGATTATTTTCACTTATACACAATAAGCTACAGTTTAAAAGACATCACAACCATGAAAATAGATTTCAACGAATAATGACGATATTTAAATCGCTAATTTTAGAGAAAACTAGAAATCACCATCTCAATTTCAGAAATTAAAATTTATTTATTTGTCCTCCAGGACCCAGTTCTTTTTCTGAGTGGTGACGTAGACATTACTCGATTCTGTTTATGTTTCTATACAAATTCGGTAATGTCTACGTCATGACTCTTGGACTCTGGAGGGCAAAAATATTGATTATAATTTCTGAATTTGAGATGATGATTTCTATTTTTTTCTAAAAATAGGAAAATATATAGGGGCCTATCGTTATTATATTCATTAAAATTTAGTTTCAGGGTTGTGATGTCATTTAATCAATTATTTTTCATTTTTTTCTTGCTGCTCAATCTCAAGGTTGAATGATCAAGAATGTTACTTTCTAAGGAAATCAGTACCGTAAGATGAATTTATTGTACTATAAATTTGTTCTAGGAAATTGAAAACTTTTTAGCTATAAGAAAATTAAGAACAAGTACTAAAATATATATTAAAAAACTCACATTCTTACATGCTGCCCTTAAGGTAAATCCCTTCAAGTTATTTCTCCGCTGATAAAAAGTGTTTCGTGTTCTTTTGAGACCTGCTTGAAGTGTCCAATTACCAAAGAATACTTGATTTAACGATAAGTTCTGATGTATTCTATAAACCTCATTGATCTCCACCGTAGTTTTATCAACGCGTTCGGCCAGTAAGAACTGACAGTCAAACGGTATGTACACACTGTCAAGCAAGTTCCCGCGTGGATTTTCAACGAATAGCAACCATCTTGGGTATGATGGAACCTGGAGACAAATAAAAGCAAATCTCTCTACGTGTGCGATCACGCTCCTTTGATTTATTGAATGTACGTGGCAAAATCCTTACACTGTACCAAAATAGGCTTTATTTTTCGAGGATTAGGCCCAAGTGATATCTATGATGACTTATAACTTTTTACTTCGATATATTCAACTTTTTTAATATCCGTATTGTTTTGTGGTACAGTTATTAATTTTCGAAAAAATTGATTTTATGTAGGGTCAGTTTCAGGTAATATTAGTAGGGTATTAAGGCTCAATCACAACTGAAATTCAGAGGTAACTTAACTTCAAGAGCAAGGTTTTTCCAATTATATTTTACGTTCACATTCGTAACACCACACAGAAGCAATAAGAAATTAGCCGTAAGAGCAACGTTTGTATACTCCAAAATCCGGTTTGCTCCCAATTTGAAATCGAGTCAGCCAATCAGATTATAAATGAAAATGACATAAATGGTACTGGTCATATCAGCTGCTGCTATAAACAAGCTATCTCATTGGCTGTTCCCTGCTGCTGACAGCCATGAAAACTGCATCCTGCTTTTAAACTCCAGTCAAATCCTAATTTCGGTCGTGAAAATATGCATAAGCGATAACACAAATATGAATGGACTTAGAATAGAATAGAAAGTCTTTATTTTTCACGAACATAACAAACGTCATAATCGAAAAGGGCGAGGTTTGATCACATGATCGATCTTCCACCTAACCTTTACATATAATAAGAGAGAAATAAAATAGAATAATACTATAATCTAGCTGGATATAACGTAAAGTAGATAATATTACGATTAAGGTATATACGATTAACGTAGACTTGTTATCAAGAGCATATTACCCTTGGTTGTCTATGCTATTTTTGTACCTCAATTAATAACTAGCCCAAGTGACAATTCTAATTTTTAAAATGTCCAATGTTCTAGCAATGTTATAATGCTCTAATGTATAAATGTCTCACAATTAGTAAATTATAACACAAGAATTATTATATGAACACTATCCTACCTTCGGTAAAAGTTTAAGATATTCCTGCGATGTTTCGTCGCTGCTCCATACGATGTACAAAGGACGATTTGTCGCACATTTCTTTGTGCGATTTACCTTTTCGATACCAATTCTTACCGTCATTATACCACTCTTCGACAGTAGTTTCACGACTTCTGTTACTGTGATGTCTGTCTGAGTTCCGTACATCTCTGAAGATATTAAATAGACACATTGAACGTAGTACGTCTGATAAAAGCTATAGATAATCTTGGCATATTCCATAACGTCAAATTCTTGTCCATCGCAATGAATTGGATGTAGCAGTAAGCCTGTACTAAACAGAAGTATGAAAAGCATTTTCAACCAATGTTTCGTACTTTTGAAGATTTTTTTTTTAATGCTGCTTAATGACCCCACCAACTACTAGGTTATATGATAGCTAGGGGATGATTATTTTGTCTGAATGAATTACTGCCAAATAAATTGAATATATTACATTCTAATAGAAAGCAAGATAAATTCTGGAATAGTTTTTGTTTATCCTGAGTGGCACCTATGTATTATTGATGGTTACAAAATATGTATTCCTTTCACACTAGAAATTACAAGTAACACATTTTGTTCCTCTCTTTTGGTCTATGGAAGCCAAATGCTTGGTTCATCATTTTGATGTCACAGCACGTCAGTTCCTAATAAACGTTCAACATTGAGGACTGTAATTTATTTCTTTAGCATAAAAAATACATGATTACAATAAGATAAAGGTAAACCCGTATTAAACAAATGGGGAATAGGAGCTAGGTATTATTGATCTGGTCCTCAATTAAAGTAATTGTAGAGTTCCAACTAACGGAACACAACAATTCTACTTATCAGCCTAATTCATCTACACCAATCAAATGCCTCCTGCTTTATTACTTTATCAGCAAATCTATTTACTTGTGGTTTTTGGAAACTCAATATTCCAATATAGGTAGGTTAAATATACTGTTTGATCATATGCCTGGTTACATAATTTAAAATCAATACCGGAGTGCAAAAAAAACACCGCTGAAACAAATTATATACCAAAATGATAATCACTATGATCATACTCATTATTATTCAATACGTTATTATTGATTATATGTGATTATATAGGCCTACAGATATAATATGGGTGTACTTGGGTATGTTACATTTATTTTGCTTTACACAAAATTATTGTATCATGATGGAGTAAATAAATAGGCCTACTATTCCCTTTAATTCTTTGAAAGGTTATTATTTTATTTCAATTAAAGCAACTTTTATGTACATAAATATACCTACAATACATTGATTGAATATTAAAAGCAAATATGAATTGTCAGCATATGTTATTGAAATATCATTTATATATCAATATTCTAATATCACACATTTCAAAAAAAGAAAATAATAATAAAATTAAATATAGTTCATACATTTGATACATTTGAAGAATGTATGATTTTATAATTATTGTATATATTAATTTATAATTATTCAGTGTACTTATGCACTTTGTAATCTTTGTGGAGTTTAGGCAATTATCTATACCAAAAAATTTCCTAATTAATACAATGTGTTTTCTAGAGGTGCCAGAGAGAATATATTATATTTTTATTGACAATTTTTCTCGCTTTAAACCATGTCATCTGAATAATAGAATCTTATAACAGACTTACGGAACTTCCTTATTTTACAAAACCTAGAACAAGTCACGGTTCATTTACTCTCCTACGTCATCACTTCGGGCATCACGTTGCTAGAAACGTGAATCTAGTTTATGTTTCTTTGCGTTGCGGAGGAAATTATATGGCTCCTAAGGCTCCCTGTTAACTAGGTCCCATTATTATAAATGCTCTATTTTATTACCAAGAGGGACACAACATGATTGTCAGGTTACCATAGCAACTAAAAAAGTTGGCGGTAAGCAAATTATTATTGAAGTTGTGATTGGAGAACATAATTTGATGCTGTCTACGTTTTACAATAATGGGTGACAACACTGGATAGCAGCCTTTAGCACCGATATATCACTGCAGTATCTGTTTTTGTTTTACAATCGTTGCCATTCATTTGAAAAACTGGAGAAATCTGCCATCTATAATTATTTACTGAGACGACTGGATCAGTCTCTAATAAGATGAACTGTCATTCAGGAGACTGGGGTTGGATTACTGCTATGTCCATTCTGACAGAAATTTGTCGGGCCCCAAGTCGTTCAAGTGATCACTGGGACGATTTCTTAGAACAGGCCACAACCGCGTCCTTCCCACCTTACAAAGACTCTTCCGATCATTCGTTCATCATTCAAGGATGTCAGTAGATCTTGGTCATCTTTAGAATGTGCAATTGAACTCGGTGTATAAATAAAGATTCAATTTTATCGTTGTTGTCGTTGAATGTCGTGATAAACGCCAACACTTCGGAGAAATATTTCCTTTTGCAGTTTTGCTTGCAAACAACGTCTAAGAGTAAACAAACCGTCACCCACACAAGTTGACGTACCGTAATGTATAGCTAGAAAATGTGCAATTGAGATGTTATTTTTTATTTGTAATTCACGCTGAGAATTTCATAAGATTATTGATATTATAGTATTTTAATATGCTACATAGTAGGCTACTTCTACAACAATTATACTACTTTCTTTATAATCTCAAATTACACAGTATTTAGACTACTATTTACTATCTACAATTAATTTATAAGCTAAAATAAAGTAGGCATATCTGAGTTTCTGTTTTACCTAGAGAAGATTCTTCATAGAACAAATGTTTACTTTTGAGCTACCTAGTTCATAGGGAAGTTTAATAATTGATGTGTACTTGACAAAGGTTGGGCAGAATAGTGATGAATCGTTGCAAATTATGTACTTATTCAGCAGGCTTTTGTTCACTTTGAAAAAATAATATACATCAATTAATTCGTAAAGAGTTTTCACTGATATGTCAATTTTCTTTTTTTTTGGGGGGGGGGGGGGAATTTATATTTCATTCATTGTAAATAGTTGAAACCTTTTAGTTACATCTCTTTTAAAAAAATTGAATACGTGAACATTTTTCGATTGCAAACTTCAGTAATAGACCACTGGACTGGAATCCATCATAATTATGCTTAGTCTTAATAGCTTCTAGCTACTATATAGCCTCTCTAGTGTACACCAGTACATAATTTAATGTGTGATATTCAAGTTTACCATACTTATAACACATAAGTGAGGAGATGGAGATATTTCTGATATTCTTTTGTTATTAAAAGTTCACTTGAAAAAAAAGGATTATGGATACAATCTGTTTCGTAACTTCATATTCTTGATTTCTTGATGTTTCTTTCTTCTTAATATCATGCACTAACCTTGTTTGGTTTCTAACTTCTAGTTCAAACAATGGCACAGCTTTGCTCACCATTCTCTTTGATATATAATCACATTTATTTCTGTACATTACTTCCTGTGATTGATGTCGAGTTGCAGCAACCCCGCAACGGCCGATTGGAAACCCGCGTTGTAATCGAGCGTCACCTCGTTGTAAACGTATTCCTCTCGTTTATCCTCGTAGTAATCGTTCTCGTCGGGTCCGCTAACTAGAGCGCCGAACAACGTCTGAGGATTGGGTCCGTGCCGTTTGAACGCTTCCCACCCGCACGGTTCGGGGTTGTTCGGGCAAGAGCTGTAGCACAAAATATTCAAGTCAATTCAATTCAATTAAGTTTTCTTCATTTTATAAAATAGTACATATCCTCAGGAAATGAAATAAAACAATTTATGCATAGTATAAAAAAGGTAGGTAATCTTAATTTTTTTTTTGGCAGGACTGGGTCACTGCCCTATTGATCTTCCACGTAATAATCAATATTCCATTTATAATTATTAATAAGTTGTTATGTATCAAGTGCCAATAAGGGTTGAATTCGTGAAAAATCATATTTTGGAGTTACATTTTGAAAGGTATAAGACATCAAAAATTTTGAATAGAATAGAAATACATATCTTTTTGATCCTTCAACAAGATACCCATTGAAATTACTAGGAAAACACTGCATATGCCTTGTAAAACGTGAGAGATGTGAATGTCGAATGTACGCGACAGGTGTATATATACTCCTTGATTCTAAAACAATTTTAGTACATAAAATGAAACTTTTTAGCCTGAACTAAAAATTAATATAACTATTAAAGGACCTTAGAACCGTGATACAAGATTTGAGTTGATAATGATGATGTTTATGTCCTTAATTTGAAAGAAAACTAGAAATCATCATCTCGATTTCAGAAAGTAAAATTAATTTATCTGTCCTCCAGGACCCATCCCTTTTTCTAAGTTGTGACATAGACATTACTTGATTCTGCTCATGTTTGTTTCTATACAGAATTGCTAATCACTACTCATGGTCTCTGGAGGACAAAAAAATTTAATTATGGTTTCTGAAATTGAGATGATGATTTTTAGTTTTCTTCAAAATCAGGGAAATAAATATTATCATTATTCATTAAAATTTTGTATCCTGGCTGTAAGGTCCTTGAACGGTTATATTAATTTTTAGTTCGGGCTTATATTCGAGTAGGCTTATATTCGAGACTGTACCTTGCTGCATGGTGAGGTTGTTGCGGCGGGTTTTTCCCGAACCCGACGACGAAGCTGCGACCTGAGTCTCCGAGCATATAGTCAATCTGCCGTCGGGCAAAGTCACGGTACTTTTCTGAAGACAAACCAGCGTCAGCAGCCTGAAATTCAATTAAAAGCACATTCAATATTTCAAAAATATACTGGAAAAGTGACATTCTGTGTCATCTGTTTTAGAGTATTTCTTAAATACTGTTTTTCGAATAAATAATATTAAGTTTTTAATAGTAAAAGTAATAATAATAGACAACATACATGCTATTTAGATTCACTTCTATTCCACGTGAAACGTTAGATTTTCAAGGGACTTGAAGTGGCGTTGAAAATTCGTAAAACATACAAAGCTTGTTGATTTGACAACGACTGTCACAGCTGATAAAATTACATTTCATCAGGAAAATGTGGAAAAGTAGAAAAACACGTCCGAACAATGACGTAGTATATGATTTCATTCCTTCAACTCCAAGTCATGCAAATATTGAAATTGGGCATTTATTATTAATTTATTTAACCATCGAATTTCAGGAAAATGTATATTTTTTCTGAATCATTGATTTCGGTTTGGTGGTTATCATACAAAATTGAAAAAATATTCTTTAGATGTTGCCAATTATACAAATTTTAGAAATGACTTTTATTTTATAAAGTAAATCGTAAATAAGTATTCAAATAGGTACCTGTAGGCACACGAAAGCCACGTTAGCCGCATGGCAAAGTGTTCCGTACTTGTCAATGTACACAAGTCCTTTTGGTGTCTTCTTCTGGAAGTCAACAATGAAGTCACAGAACGCTTGGGCTGCTTGTAAGTATTCGGGCTGGCGAGTCACTTGAGCCAGAAGAATCTGTAACATAATGATGATCGTTTATAATCATCTCTGTTTTCTACCAACGGGCTTTCCACTATGAGTATGTAGTCAATATCATATTTTCACATCAATTCAAATTACCACCTTATTTTTGTATCTTAAATTCTCACCGCCTTGTTTAGTGCTCCTTTCAATATGTACTTTTACTAGTCGTGGATAGGGGGCGCCTTCGGCGATAGTTTATAGGACGACGCAGTTGAACAACAGCACTTGTCAAGCAAGGCAATCGTGTAAAGTAAACCTGCATACCGGCAGTTAGGCTAGGCTTTGTTAAGTATTGTTATCACCGTACATTATTATATCATCGTCATTACGTTTGTCCGTAATTACCGTCGTCAATATTCTTTATTGACAATATTTACTTATTTCCATTCATCGACTGTCTGTGTACAATTTTTACCAAACGCAATCCTACCGACCGCATTCTTATCGTGACAAATTGAAACTCCCTCCTCATCTTCTACGAAAATAGTTATCAAGATTACCAATAGGCAATAGTCTCAAAACCGAAAGACGAGACAACAAGTATTTCTACTTATAAACTTAAGTAAACTGCTGTTCTTTCTTCTCTTTTACCCAATTCGTATAATTTTACATAATATGTTACCTGAACGCCTGCAACTTTCTTGTTGTAAAAGAACTCGTTCGGCCTTTCCTTCAGTCGAAACTTCATATAATGATGTTCTGCTTCATCCAGGTATTGCGTTTCATTGGTGGCCTTGTAGAGCCAAGCAGCAGCCCACGTCAGCTCATCGCCATAATCAGTTGACCTGTTGACGGTAATTACAGCCACGATTAGCCACTGTATCAACCAACAGCTTACCTTGATAACTAGGGAATCAAACAGTTATATTAAATGAAAGCTAGAATTTAGTACAAGCCTGTTGTATTGTTGGGAATTGGGTAAGGATGGTTTTCTAGGATTATCAAGATTCAATGATCGAAGATTGTTTTCTCTGCAAGTGGCTTCTGTCTACTTTTCTCTCCTCCTCTTCCAAGTACTGTATTCCATTTCCTCTTACTGTCGGACCACTTAGTGGCTAGTCTACAACTAATCATACAGGTTGGCCAACTGCTTTACTCATATAACTGAGAGCAGTCAGCTGTCAGGACATAACAAAGCCAAAGTATGATGGTTGTATTGGTTGTCCTTATTAATTATTTCATCCATACGAGGTTTAACGTCACACTTTAATGATGTTGAGAATCTATTGGTATTGGTGAATGATGCGTGAGATGATGCAAAGATGAGTTGAAAGGTTATTATATTAGGTAGTCGCAAAAGTGAGAAGGAAGCGGTCATGGCATCAAAGGAACCAATTAGACGATTCAGAACTTCAACGGTTGAGAGAAACCACGAAAAAATCACGGCCATGCCGGGAATCGAACCTCAATCTCCTGGATGACTGTTCAGGGCTCTACCAACTGATTCACTCTAGTCCTCCAAAAAACAAACTAAATATGTTCCATTGTAGTTATAGGTAATTTTGTGTTACTCGGTACCAAATGGTCACTGTGATCAATGCAATTGTAATTTCATACTGTTTAGGAATGTTCATTCTAGTAATTTAATTTTAGGATAACAATTTTATGCGTCACGTGCCTTTTTTCGATAGATTTATTGTTTATCTATTAGAAAACACCATTTTCAGGATTTTTTTTTGCAAAATTAGGGGTGGTACCGAGCATGACAAATGTACCTAGTTATATTATGACATAACATACTCGTAATACTGTGCGGCCCCCTTGATGGCTTCGTGGTACAAGCCGCGGTATTGGCTGGCGAAGAGGTATAGCTGGCGCGCGTGGCGCATGCAGAGGGCGGCGTACTCGGGCTTGTGCTTGCGGAACACCATCGAGACGGCGGCGAGGGCGGCGGCAGTCTCGCCGGCCAAGTCGGAGCCTACCAACATCACAAACAACGCATTAGTACATGTTATTTGTATTACCCATGGCTAGATAACTTTGTATCTGATTTACAATTGATTGACTGATTGTTGGGGCTTAAGAGCCAGCATCTTGGACAGATTTACAGGGTGCACTTTGGCAACATATATCTCAAGAACTACAAATACTACGGACTTGCGGTAAATTTTAATTAATGGATAATACCCTCACAAGTGGATGTGTTTTGTTGAATATTGGGAAATAATTTCATGATAGAGCAACAATTGAATCAAAATGTGTCTAATTTCATGGTTTTCATGGTTAAATTCCCGGTTAACGAATGACAGTAGAAAATAATTACAAAGGCACATCTTTAAGTTTAGCTTTGCTTACCAATATTTGAAATCCTGATTTGCCTATAATTTTACAGTCTTTCTAATTTCCTTGGCCAAAATGTGTAATGTAACTAGATTTTGCCAAATTAAAATATGGAAAATCCGCCATCTAGTGGTGGTTACTGGAACTCGTAGAATGTCATCCCCTTTCCACTTTACAACACTGGTAGGAAGTGTAGCATATATAACTATGAAAGCTGTCACCCTGAATATACGCATTTAGAACAAAAATATTCTCAGCTAAAGCGTGTCGACAGCAATTTAATTTTGCGCTTACTATTTGATTTTGTCATTATTATTATTAACTTTCAATCAATACACACAACACTCCAATACAAGAATAATAACGCTCTTCAAAACTATCGCTATCTACCTGGATGCTGGGAGTCTATCTTGTATGACGGCCGCGTCATATTGAGATCCTCGGATCGTCCCCAGAACGTATGATCCAAGTTGAAGTCACCGACTTGTCCGTAAAGTTCGTTGGGACTGACGTGACATTTTATGAAGTAATCTGACGCCCACTTGAGGGCGCTGAGAGCGTATTTCTCCTGACCTGCAGAAGACACAGTTTAACATTATTATAGTTTTATATTCCAGTTGGACATCTATATTTTAATTTGTTATAAATCATTTTATGTTAATATTTATTATTATAATTGAACAAACTTGAATGGAAATAATTTGTTGAGTTCACTGATATAATTGGTATAAATGATTGATATAATGAAACGATGAAGTGATGAAAGGTGAAAGGACGTTTACAGAAACCCATGCCTCATGCGGGTCTCGAACCCACGCCCAATAGTGACTTCAGTTTCTACCGCTAGCAATAGTTGACTTAGCCATCGGGGCAGCGAGGTCAATAAATTTGCAAGCAATAATAATCCATAAGTTTTTATAACTAATATTTTTGATTATTAATTATTATTATCATTGTAGAATGTACTGTCAACTTAAGAATAACGTTTACTGGTATAGTCAAGTGCTATTATCACCATTGTTATACAGATGCCATTTGTTCTCACTAACCCTCAGAATAAGGCCAACTGAACTATTCAGGGCCTTGGTAAATTAAAATGGTTGAAATTCAATTATGAAGCTACAGGTGAGAAAGTGAAAACAGTAGAGTTTCTTTACCTGAAGCGACATACGCGTCGTTGTAGGAGAGCATGCCCCACGCTAATAAGGTTGTCGTGCTGGCCATCGTGAAACCAAACTTGACAAAATCACCAGCTGAAAGAAAACAATTCAAATATACAATAAATTGTAATAGTATGATAATGGTAATTGTTATTCTTACTGGTGATTTTTGAATCAATCATTTTTGAATCATCACAAAGTAAGAAGAGGTTAAATCCACCTCGGTGTTCAGTATAACATCTAGACTCTTGGTCCTGTACGAAATATATTTTATTTATTTTATGTATATTTTATGTACAGCGTATATAATATGTACCATGTAAGGTCAAAAACCTAAACTAAACTAAACTAATCTGGTAGCAAAACAAAGAAATTGTTTCATTGATTCAAATGGGGTTCCCTTGATAATGATCCCACAATTCAAAAGTGAGACATAAATTGATTTCTGATTTTTTTGTGACACCAAAAGTTAAAGGACACAACCCACCAACCATCACACCATCACCATCACAACCCTGAAACCAGATTTTAAAGACTTAAAGACTTGACTTAATTTCAATTTCTGAAATTGAGATGATGATCTCTAGTTTTCTCTAAAAATATGGAACTAAATATCGTCACTATTCATTAGAATCTAGTTTCAGGGTTGTGATATCCCCAATAATTCCTTCAGGAATTAATTCATCAGAAATTACAGAACCCCGATTCGTATTTGCTAATTACCATATAAAATAATAAAAATGCATGTTGTCTCTATAAATGGTCGCTTTGTCATTCATTCGAAAACAATTGAGTATATTCTATTATACCTATTAGTGTCGGGTAATTATTACGTAGTTTCCATACAGGTTATTTATTATACCTACAATAAGCTATTAATGAGCACCTTCCAAGTGGGAAAGTACAGAAGTAAAATAACGGTGTACTTAAAAACGAAGTCAATAATCTACTTTAAAACTCTTCGAAAGACCCCCAATTAACATCCAAAGTTACAATTATTCTTCTCTGATAATGAATATTATCAATACTGGTAAAAGCTGTTTATAATATATTATGATAATATCACGAAACGGCGCCAGGTTTTATTCTAGCATTCTTCTAATTATATATACTTGACTTTGTGAACTGTACAATCAAAGAATTATTTCAAAAACGTGTTCCAACGTTCTTTCCCGAGACAAATAAATAAATGCACATGCAGTTTTACTGCACGAAGTGTGTTATTATTATTCCTCCAAAGTGTATAAATGTTTATAATAAGTGAGAACTAGAATAATTATAGGGAGTTTATTCCTTCGTTATGATTGGCGCACCGATCGATCGTTCCATATATTTTAGAATAGGCAATATTTATTCATTTTAGATTTAGTTTGAATTTAAGGGGGTGCATGCACGGTGCTTATAAAAATAGAAAAATTCACGTTCACCAATTTTTCTCCGTGTTCAAAAACCATTGTAATTGAATGATAAGTTCACATCTCCAAAATAATTTTATGCTCTCCAATTAATATGACATTGTATTTCAGTGAATTGAATCAGTTTCAAGATAATACGTCAATGAATAGAAAGAATGTTATGAAATTCATTGGCGTATTATTTCAAAACTGATTGAATCACAAAAATAAAATGTCATATTAATTAAAGAGAATGAAATTATCTTGGATATTAAACTTTTCATTCAATTACACTGGTTTTTGAAAATTGAAAAAAATTGTAAAGATAAATTTCTCGATTTATGTAAGCACCTTATTGTAGGAACCATCCCGGAATTAGCCTTGAGTACAGAGGGAAACCATGAAAAACCCCTGTAAGATGCGGCGGGGATCGAACTGGGTTCGAAATTTCCCTCGCCTCCAGAAGTGATCACTTAGAACAATCACAATTTACAGGAATGTGGTCAAAGTTGATCAAATAAGTTCTGGATCACATGAAGCGAACGCTTTGAAAAAATTAATTTCAATTTGTGAAATTGAAATGATTATTTCTAGTTTTCTGTAATATTAGGAAAATAAATATCGACAATTGATTAAAATCTAGTTTCAGGGTTGTCACATCCTTAATAAATGTCGTGAGCAGTTAGTTTCCATTGAAAAATTTAAAAAATAATTCATGTATTGATTACCATATACGATATGTTGTGCATGTTGCCTATAAGTGAGGGGGGGATTGGGGAGCCACCGAGACAGATATAACTATTAGTTTTGTTATTGACCGCAACGTCATTTAAATACTGTCGAAACTTGATCGTGTCGACAGTCGATGGCTACGGATTGAGGTCGGTGTTAACATTAATCGGCGATACATGACATGGAGTTGATAGCTCGATGAGAGAGTGAAGTTGTGAACGATAAGTTTTTGTTTGTCCTAGATGGGATTGTGTGCTTTCGGCAACACAAGGCGATATACGTGTGGCATGCAACACTCGAAGCCAGATTCACACGCGTTTTTACAGTCGGTGGTAGGCATAGACATAGGTGACATAGACCGATGGTCCAATGAATATCAGCTACCATCCAAAATAGTGGAAACGGAAACAGTCCTTGGCAGGGGCGTCGGAACACTTTGAAAGTTGGGGGGGAGGGGGGGGGGGGGAAGCTCAACAATTGAGACCCGCCGGGGAACAAATAGGTTAATGAAGATAATGATCAAATAAAATTTAAAAAAATTACATTGAATTTTTAGTTTACAAAGTGAGTTTCAACAGGAAACAACAAGACAAATTGAGTCTTGGAAGACCTTAATCTTGCTCCCCCTTGTCCCCCCTTGGCCAAAAGTTGGGGGTTCCGACGCCAGTAGTGCTTGTTACTGCGCGCGTGAAGTAGTCCCAACGCTTCACTCGCAACATGGTATTAGTTGATGGTTTGCCGATCAACATGGCTGTGATCTGCCTTGGGCGTATTCTCATGTCATTACGCCTCGATTAGCAGACACAACAGTTTTACGTTTTCACACGTATCGACAAATACACGCACTTCACTCTCGCGTATACTGCACGTAGGTCGTGGAGGAGGAGGGAGGAGGGGAGGGAGAGGGAGGAGAATCGAACCCGAGACTCATCCTCGTCAGCAGCACATCAAATCCTCGAAAAATCAAATCTTAAAAAACCCATATCTCCGAAAAACCATTTGTTTGATACTTCGTTTACTCGTCTGACCAGATCTTAGAAAACCCATTTCTCCGACAGTTTGATCAATTGGTTTCACTAACTGACGTTAGCAACGTAATGTGAACGGAACGCAGTTAGCACTAACTGACATCAAACGCTATAACTTCGTTCTGTACACGCAGTTAGCGCTTGATGTCGGTTAGTGCTAAACAGCAGTTAGTGAACAACTGAACATAATGTGAACAGGGTCTCAGGATGCGCGCAACAACAACAACAACAAACTCCTCATGTTGCGACATACACGGATGTTTCAGTGAATAGGGGATGCGTCCTTACCATCATAGTAGCCTCCGGTGAGGTCCTCGCCGTGCTGCCCTCTATCGGTCAGCGCCGAATCACCCCTCCACTTCACCCGGTTATCATCGGGCAGATGTCCTGACCGCTGCGCCTCGTAGAACAATAAGGACAACTCCAGGACGCGGTCATAGTCGTAACCACCTGCCGTCGCGACGCCGGCAAGGGCAAATACCGACGCCAGAGCCAACAGATTGGTAAGCATTGTTCTAGAAAAAAAGAAAGAAGAACGTAACACATTAATAAATGTTTTTTCTAGAGGAGGGTTTCCTATCGATCGTCTCCACGTTCCCACGCCACTAACGCACGGTTAGTTTGAGCCTTCAATATAGTGGGTACAATAATATGCAGAACATGATAACATGATATATATTGTAACATGATATATATTTATATATATTATATAGGCCTATATATGGGATGTTATAGCCATGTCATAAAAGATTTTATATACATCCTATAACATCCCAAATATCTCTCGATATTGGATCGTATCCAAGAAGTTACACACACATATATATATATATATATATATATATATACACTGTATATATAATACACTATAACGAAGATGTTTTTTCCCCGCTCAACAGGTCGAATGAAAGTGCAAATTCGGTTGAAACTTGGCATACACAAGTGTCATCATCTAATTCGTAATTTTGAAGCGAAATTGGTTGAACACCTATGAGAAAACCAATTTCGAAGTTTCTAAAAACCACATAACTGGCCATAAGATTAACCCGGAGGAGAAAATTTGGGAAAAGTATATCCTCCGAATGGATTCAAATGTTCAAGGAATTTTAATGTATTAACATTATTCCAAAGTTTTATAAAAAATAGGATCAGCCGTTTTGATGAAAACAAATTACAATGTATTTTTTTTACATCAATCAAAGCTAAGAAACCAATTGAGGAACCAAGCAACAAGTGTCAGCAGTTAATTAAAAGCGTATACAATCAATGACGAATAAAACAGGAAGGCAGTGGTATATAATTGTACTCAAGCTGCATAAGCTTTCCATTACATTTCATATACATATGAAATCGCTCATCCAACAATGCAATTATGTTGCGTTTTCCTAGATATTTATGCCATTGGATACGGAGGAAAACCACGAAAAACCCATGTAAAGACCGATGTAAAGACCGAGGCCCACTCTACCCTCATCTCCCACCCCTGAAGCAAGCACGTTACCAGTGAGCTACGTGTGCCGGCGCACGTCTCGATAAAACACATTGCAGTAAATAGGAAGTCTTATCCAACAATATCACAATAATGTATGCGCTGTTTATAAATCGGTTTTGATCAGAAGTCCAAGGAAGTCGGCTAAATGAGTTATGGTAAGTATTTCGGCCTTGCGCATACTTCATCGGTTATTTATTTGTTATGTTCAGATTTTTAAAAATTTATTCGTTAGGAGAACTGCAAAGTAAAATCCACTTCTGAATGTACAATTCTACGGATAAAGCATACATGAATACATCAAGCACGTACGTAGGCCTATGTATGTAGCATAGGCTACATACACCAAGCATATGCAGCTCACTTGCTAACGTGCTTGCTTCATGTGATCCGGTGGGTGAGGGGAAAATCGGACCTGGTTCGGGGACCGCCAGGGGTTTTTCATGGTTTCCCTCTATATAGTCGAGGCTAATGCCGGGATGGTCTTTATAAATTAGGCCACTGCCGCTTCCTTCCCACTGTCCTTCCCATTACCGAAGAACCCTTCACCTCATCATCCCACTATCTCATTAATTATTCATCCAACGCGATTAGATCTTAGTTATCATTACAGTGCGTCGTTAAACCTGATGTAAATAGATGAATAAATAAGCATGCAATATGCATACATATGTGTATAAAGAAAAAGATCGTCCACTAACTAAATAATTTGTAATAATTCGGTAAATAAACTCGCTACATTTTAATATTTAACACCTTTAAAATAATTCGTTGTGTTTCTTAATTTAAACATCATCCTGAAAATCCATTGACCTTCAAAATATTACATACAGTTTAATGTGATTTTGTGATTGTTATGTTGGTAGACGACCTTCTTCTTTCATGGATACAAGTTATTCAACTCTTGTATACATATTATATAATAATTCTACTCTTCCCTGAAGGGTCAAACGCTGAATCAACTTTCACTGATTCTTGCAACTAATTGCATATTTGATCACAACTCGAATATTTGATCGAAATAGTAATCGACATTTTCTCCCCAAAGCTAATCTGTCAGACTATGCATGGTATTTAATATCAGACCAATTGTCTGGCAGCTCGCATAGACCTCCTGTCGTTTATTGAGAGACGTATACTCGCATCCAAGGCAGAAGATGAGCATCTACCAATATAACAAACACAAATATCAGTTATAATTGTATAACTTATCTGTGATAGGCATATATATTTTTTGTTTCCATTTTTTATATTAGGACTATATTGCTTATATTCATTTATATTTAATATTTGTTGTCATCATCTATTTATATTATTATCATAATAGAATAAGAGCCGATTGTACCAACTGATGATTGAATATTATTTATAGTTAATCATTGCTTAAGGTACCAAAATAGCATATGTATCCAAGGGTAATAACAAGTTAATTTGCTAATTTTTGTTTCATTCACTAATCATCACTTGGTACAACCGGCTCTTATATAGATTGATTTTGTGTAATAATTATTTGCTTAATATGTTACATTCATTGTTTTTAATTGATGTATATATATATATATATATATATATATATATATATATATATATATATATATATATATATATATATATATATATATATATATATATATATATATATATATATGTATATATATAAGTGTTTACATTTGATTAGTTGGTAGACGACCTTCTTCTTTCGTGGATACAAGTATAGCAAACTGATCGAAGCTGGGTTAATTATAGCACAACAATGGGATTGAAAGTATAATACCTGGCCCAACTCAAGTAGCTCGTTAGCACACGGCTACCGAAATATGAAGAGTCATCCAGTTATCAAATGGCTACTATTAACATAATATAGGATAATAGGAAAACATAATAGGAAAACATGTTAAGGGGGACCCACCCACAGCGTAATATTTTCAGTGTCAGCATAAAATATAAACGATCGCAGTGGCTTTCCACACACACACACATATATATATATATATATATATATATATATATATATATATATATATATATATATATATATATATATATATATATATATTGTAGTGAAATTGAGTCATACCATCCATAGAAATATCTTATAAAATACTGTCGATCCATGATAAACATCCACAATAAATTATGTTACGTGTTACTTGTACAACGGTACGTTGTGAGGTAATAATCGATGGTAAAAATATCGAGTGTTGCTTTTGCATAAAAGTGATCTTTCTACCTTTTTTATCACTGGTTTCTGAATAATTATTGAAATAGATTCTTCCAAGGCTAAGAGAACTGTACAATAAATAAAACTATTACTTAGGTTAAATCGTTTACACAATTAAATTGTTTACTTCAGAATGCATTTTAATTGTGACCACTTGATGCGACCGCAACTGTACATGTAGAACGATACCGAAAACGTTCTTATCTGGCAATCGGTATTTCCAGAAAAGTTAATTTCAATTTTTTTCATCTTACTGTATTTTCCAGTGGTATACATTTTACCCTTTTTGTACCGGGTCAACTAAATTCACCCCCAATCTTATGCCAGATCATTTCGATTGAAAGCAATTCCATACAATTTCACAAACACAATTGCATACTTTAATTCCAACATATTTAGAATTCAGTAATTATATTACACGATTCCCTTCTGGGGACAACTCCTAGCTTCACATTCAGCATTTACTCCATACAAAGAATCATTCAAAATTTGAAAACAAATACCTCCCCTGGACCCGACGGGATCCAAATGCAGATGCTCAAGGCAGCTCAGGTTGCCATAATCCATTTTCTTAACACTCTCTTTCTCATATCAATTAACAACAGTCAGCTACCTGATGACTGGAGTACGGCTGTCATCCATCCAATCTTCAAGAACGGAGATCG
The DNA here is from genome assembly GCA_907164805.1 of Brachyptera putata. NCBI lineage: Eukaryota > Metazoa > Arthropoda > Insecta > Plecoptera > Taeniopterygidae > Brachyptera > Brachyptera putata. The sequence continues at coordinate 16,885,746 of OU015467.1, read as the reverse complement.
AAGTAGAGCTCAGAACTACCGCCCTATTAGCAGTACCTCCATTGTCTGTAAGATCCTCGAACGACTCATCACAGACTATATACATTTCTCGTGGCGCCAGTCAAATTTGCTCTCCTCTTCCCAACATGGCTTCCGAAGAGGTTACTCCTGCGAATCTGCACTAGCCAGTTTCACCCAAGAACTCGTCGAACTCTTGGACAATGGAGGTCAGGTGGATGCCATCTGCCTTGATTTCTCCAAAGCCTTCGATGTTGTCCCTCACAATCTCCTCTTGGACAAGTTCTCTGCCATGAAGCTTGACAACAAGGTAGTGCTCTGGATTGAGGCTTTCTTATCGAATAGGACTCAAACAGTCCAGGTTGGTTGTGAGTTTTCAAATAAGGTTACATTAACATCTGGCGTTCCCCAAGGAACAGTTCTTGGTCCGACCCTTTTCAACGGGTTCATCAATGACCTAGTCAATGCTTCCTCCTGCCAAGTTCGACTGTTTGCCGACGACTGCATGGTGTACGCTCCCATAGAGTCCTTGTCTGACCAAGGAACGCTCCAGGAAGCTATCTGTCAGATTTCCAAATGGTCCGAGGTTAACGGAATGAAATTGAACGAAGAGAAAACCTGCGTCATCAGCTTCACCAAGAAACGGCAGGCAGTTGACACATCATACTTACTAAACGGCGCCCACCTAACCAAGACAGACTCTTGTAAGTACCTGGGAGTAACCTTTAAACAAGATCTTAGCTGGGGAAAACACATCGACATAATTATTGCTAAAGCTAAGCGAAATCTTCATTTCGTCATGCGGAATCTGAAGGGAAGTTTTCCAAGGACTAAACAGCATGCCTACTTATGCTTAATCCGTCCCCTACTGGAATATTGCTCTGGTATCTGGGATCCATACTCGTGCTCTCAGTCCGATAGAATGGAGAAAATACAGAGGATTGCTGCAAGATATGTGGAGAATTGCCACCACAGATGGAACTCAAAACTACAGCAGCCAGCAGTCAGCGTCTCCAAAATATTGAAAGACCGGAAGTGGGAGCTCTTATCTTCACGTCGACACAAGACCACCATCCGCTACCTCTACAAAGCGCTGTTGGGTTGTCCCGCATGGCTCGACCTAAAATGTTTGATCGAAACCCCTAAATTCATAGGTCGAAATGATCATGTTGGGAAGGTAAATTTAAGGAGGTACAATTCCAACATTGGCCGGTACTCCATTCTGGGTCGAGCCATGCGCCAGTGGAATAGCCTTCCACTTCCACTCCATTTACGTCGGTATTCAACAAAAGAATGATGTGCAGATATTAACAATCAAGTCGAATTGTCACTCATCATAACCAATTTGTGAGATGAAAACAATTGAAATATTTTCATGGAGTGAAATTCGAAAACAAAATTATAGACATTCATAATAATAGGAGCAGAATAGGTCAATTAGATGAACATTATGTTTCGACTAGACTTTATTCATATGCATTGCACGAGCTGACGTAACCTTCTTTCCCATCCATTTTCCATTTCTAGGAATCTGAGCCATACTGATGTGTGAACGTAGGCACATTCCATATGCCTATCGAATAGTGATTGGTGAATTATTATAATTTAGAACGTACAATTGTATTTTCGTGGCATTGATATGAAATTGACTAGATTGACTAGAACGGTAAATACTGAATTTGAAGAAACAATTACTGGGTAGAATCAAACTGAAAGTAAAAGAAAAATGTTTTAGAATCACGTATCTGATCAAATTAGTGATGCTTGCATTATGTTTTGATAATTTCATTGGCATTGACATATTCATTTATATCGTTAGTACGAAGTCGTTTATTTGGAATTGAATTTGAAGAATCAATTTGTCAATTTTTTGTTGAAGGAAAAGAGCATATGAAACATTAAAATCACGTATCAATGTTGTAGTTCGTTTCTGTGGAAGTGTTTAAAGACGAAAAATAACATTATAGTTGGAGAAATACGAACGCGATCGACAATAATGATAAATTCTTTATCTTGTTGTAGGCATGTGATCTATAGATAATTGGATAGTATTATACACAGTCAACGTCGCGATTCTAAAAACAGTAATGCACAGACATTCGAGGCAAACGTGTTCCTTCAATACAGACTCCCAATCCGATATGGAATTGAACAACTGAGAAGAACAATGTGTACTTGGGACAACTGAGTAGAACAATGTCGTCCCTAACAATTGAGGAGAACAAAATTGACTAAAACAACTGAGAAGAACAATATGGGTTTGAGCAACTCAGGAGAACACCATGTACTTAAACCGCTGAGGAGAACAATATAGACTTGAACAACTGAAGAGATCACTATGTACTTGAACAACTGAGGAGAACAATATGGAGTTGAACAACTGAGGAGAACAATATGGACTTGGACAACTGAAGAGAACAGTATGTACTTGAACAATAGAAGAGAACAATATTGACTTGAAATACTGAGAAGAACAATACGGATTTGAACAATTCAGGAGAACAATATGCACTTGAGCGATATGGATATCTCCGAATTTGCATTTTATATGAATTTATTAGGAATGAAATATATTTTCAACAATGTAATGGCCTAATGGGTAAAAGGCGAGTGAAATAAAGCAAGAGAACAAGAGGCGAATAACCGGACTAGTAAAGTATGCGCGGAAAATAGGGGAAAAAACGCGAAATGTGTCCGCAATAGACCATGGCAGTCATTGGAGATTTAAAGGGTGTACAATTTCAATATCAACATCCAATGCTAAAAAATATAAGATCATGGACTTATAATAGTACCTTTGTTATAGTTAACTCTAGTTAGGCTATAGTTAATAGTTCGCTTGACGATTTAATTATTGTAAGCCCATGGTTAAGTTACGTTCATTACAGAATTCTTTCAAATGATGTCACACATTGTCGTAATAAGTGGACAACAATGTCCCCGAAATTATTTTCTTCAATAGTTTGTTTGTCCCCAACATTCTAGTTGCTATGGTAACCTGAAAAAATGTTTCCATTATAATTCGCTATGTTTTGCATATTCGTCCCTCGCCTCAACGGCCTACAGGCTATACATATCAATCTCTAGGCTGTAACATATTCATATTCATCACATACATTCATCTGGTATCTCAACACTTAACACTTTATAGTCCTCTTTCTACTCATGCCACATATTGGGGAGCTTCTATCTCCAGGCATTCATCTCCTTCCAATCACAACTTCAATATAACTGAGACGAGTGGTCGAGTGGCTAGCACACTGAACCGTCATTCAGGAGACTGGGGTTCAATTCCCGCCATGGTCGACCATCCTGAAGGGGGTTTCTCGTGGAATTGTTCGGGTAAATACTGGGATGATTCCTTAACAATAGGCCACGACCGATTCTTTCCCACTATCCAAAAACATCCTAATAAATAATTCCTTTCATCTCATCATTCCATCATCTCACGCCCTATATTATTTACCGATGCCAATGGATCGTAATCATCAGTACAGTGCGTCGTTAAACACAGTATAAATATATACTTCAGTACTATATTGTTTATTCCACCTTGCCTAGTTGCTATGGGCCCCCTTCGTTGACGCGTCGTAAAATCCCGGGAGTCATTCATTCATGCAACGCCACCTGACAGCTGATTGATTAGTTCTCATTGCTGCCAAAATGACAGAATAAGTTTGAAGTTTAAGACATCGGCTTGATTGTATAATTCTAAAACTTGTCTTTAAAATCTCGAATTGAGATAAAGACAGAAATAGAATTTGATGGAACGGCTATTTCACAGAAATCGACGTTTGGTCATCTTTCAAATTTATATACATCAACTATTTATAAAATAGTAATAAAACTAGATTCAAGGTATCAGCTCAGCCTCAAGAAAGGTAGACCTATGCTCTATTCCTACATTTAAATCCAGTCTACGCATATCTACGCATAACTATAGGCCTAAACGTATTCATTCATTTTGAAAATGTAAAGATTTGTTCGATTTAAAAAAGTGTTGAATGTTACAAAATTGAGAATTTATTATATTTGAATGGATTATATCTTGAAGAATGAGTGGAAAATATGTAAATAATTACAGTTGTTCAAATCAGTACTTCAAATCAAATTCATCAAGAATATACTCTAAAAAACAACTCAAAGTTAGTTTATTCCACATTTTCACACATTTTATTTTCACGAAATTATTTCCCATGTAAAAGATTTTTTTATGGTTATGTGAGAGTGACTTGAAGCAATGATGTGACGTCATGCGAGTGATCTTGATTTATTAGTGTATTTTAGCGACATGCTAAATAAATAAAAGACTAAATAAATGAAACTATTTCAACTGTCAACAACTCATTCTCCGTGAAAACGACTCGGCCACACATTCTACAAGACTTGTTTCCGAGAATATCCGCACTAAACTACAATAATTAAGTAAAGATACACCCTTAAAAAAATGTACAAACCAATTTCTTCAATCCTCAACAGATGATTAACCATTCTATACTGACAACATCCTTGCAATTCCCATTTCGCGTTGACAGTCGCTGTCAGTTCATTACTTTAAAGGTGACAGTTGACATATGGCTCAATTCTCTGACATTTTGTCGGTTCTGAGAAATTACAGTATTGATTATTGCCAATATATATATATATATATATATATATATATATATATATATATATATATATATGTGTGTGTCTATCGATTAGTAGGATTGGCGATCGGGGTCCTTGATTTGAGACTTGATATAATCATCATGATACATCCGCATTGCAAACAAACGTAATCGGCTAATAGTAATGGAGAGAAAAAACTTGTTTTCTTTTTTTTTGTCCCTTGAGGAGGAATATAAAGAAACTGTATGACGTATGCAAGTCACAAAAATGTGACTTTTATATACTCTGGGTGGATTGTTGCCTTTGATGATATTGCATAACTGATGCCAGACTAGATACATTTGTGAGTAATGTAAACGTGTTTAAGGATTTCATGTAGAAATTAATATTTTCAAAATTATTTTCATAATTCAAAATAAAAATAATGAATGGTTACGCATTTTTGTTTTCGATTTTTATTATATATATTTTGTCATATTTTTTATCTCTCCAATGAAAATGTTTGAAATGTTCACTATCGACATGATTTATTATTTGGTGAATTTCTTCTGGAGTGGTAAGATCGCCCTTGTGGTGCCCCATCCGGACGATCCTACCTTTAATACTTGTCCTTAATTGAGGAACAATGATTCTGTGTGAAGTTTCGATGTGAGTTTTCTTTTTGTAATAAACCAATTGTTTTCTTATAACCTGTGAAGGATTGATAAAGGATTAAAAGTTATAGATCTTTATTATCTGTACTTGGCACTCATTGTGTATGTTCCGACCATCACAAATAATAATGATGAACAAAATACAAATAGTGATTGCATTTTGTTCTTCTTCTTTCATTAACATCGAGACTTGCCATAAAGCCATTTCCCAATCAAGGCAATGAAGGATGAAAGTTTAGGATCGTTTAAACGGATCTTACTACCCCAAAGAGATGGCTGCATATAATATAGACCACTCAACTAATTGTGAGAATTATAGTGATACGTTAAGGGATAAAGAACAGTTCAAAAGTAGTGCTGATGAGAAGTTTCCGTTCTTTCTGAATATATCTTCACCTCCTTACATTTTCTTCATCTTCTTTTTTTCAAAATCCTCCTTGCTTTTTCTACTTGAAAAAATTCACTTGTATAGGAGAAAAAAAGAACTTGGCTCTTTTTCGTTACGATTCATGTTTTTCCTCCAATTCCTCTTTCTCTTCCGCAAAACCCTTCTTCTCTTGTACATTTATTTACTATTTATGTTATTATAATATAATTTCATGCTATCAAAATGTGTGTGTTGTTTTATTTTATCAATCGTCATTTCATCTGATGATTCAAGATATTAATTCAGTAGATTATATAAGCTAAAACTACAATTTAAAATCGGTTCTGTGAAACATTTATATTCACAGCATATCACATTAAAGGTGTCATCTAGTCTTTAATAAATAAATAAACAGATAAAAATAAAAATATAAATGAATTAAATAAATATAGATAAAAGCGTGGATGAATATTACTTGGAAATGTGTAATGGAATCAACCTCTTAACGATCAGGAAATAAACAAGCAGATATGAAGTTCTCATCAAGAGTCTGTTTATTCAACCTTGTTTGTTTCTATGCTAGTTCACCAACTCTGTTCATTAGTTTAATTTCATTAGATCAAACTGTTATCACATTTTAATTGTGATTATTGTTTGCTTAACGACCCCACCAACAGATAGATTATTCGAGGGTACGAAGAAGTTGATCATTTACAAAAACCCATGTCTTAAACGAGATCAGAACCCACGTCCGAGATGAATTCAGTTTCTAAAGTAGTCTCTCAGCTGACTGAGCCACGGGGGTGGCTATTAGATCTTATGAAAGGCACCAGTCAAAGCAGACATGCAGTTAAATACTGTTTTTAATGGTATTTGAAAGGAACAACTATCAGTCATGGAACCACCAATAGCAAATAAGTTATAACGTATATTTTTGTACCAACGGATGAGTCACAGACTCCGACTTGTAGACTGTAACTGATGAAAGTGAAAATTAGAAGTATTGTATGTTTGTGTAAAGGTATTATGTATTTGTCTCCTTCAATGTGCTATACGAGGTTGTATTCAAGAAAGAGGAAGGCGCGAACCACCCGCGCGTTAATGGTGTGGGATATGTTGAACCGTCGCTCGGAACTTGCTTTTGTGGACGTGAATACTAATATTATAATACTGAAAAGTCCCAGTAAAATTCGCTGTGAAAGTGTGGTTTGAACGTGTAAAGATACATTTATAATTGCATTGTTCGATGTATACAGTACGTATAACATTTCCAGTATGAGATGTTTTTTTTAACGCAAATCTTATAGAGAAGACTCCGGGCATTAGGCCTACTAAAATAAAAAAAATCTTTAATAAATTACCGTCATTCTAGAAGGTTATAAGTGCAAGGGAGTCGATTTAGCAAAATATCAGCTTCTTGATGATAATTACTTTTTAACAGTATAATATGAGATGTCAAAATTCTAATGTTGGATTAATACAAATCTCTTTAATACCTTCAAAGTGATGTGAAATAAAATTGTCAACCTTGGATTCTAACATTATCACAGTTAAACAGCTGAAAATGTTCTTTTTAGCTGTATAACTGTGAAAATTATGCGATATAAGTTGAATAGTTTTTACTTGTAACAGATTGAAGGTATTACACATATAATATGTATACTTTCTCTGTCTTAGAATTTTGGTAGGTATCTTATATACCTCCATAAAGTTATAAAAAAGGTGAAAAAACTCATATTCGCTAAAGTCTCCCAAGTACTCTTAAACATTGAAAGCATTGGGAATATTACATATTCCGAAATCGATTGCATTTAAAAATTCAAAAGTTATAATAATTAAAATAAAATTTCTTTCAAACAAGCTTCGTTTACTTATACTTATTTTTCCAAGATAATGTGTTACGACCTTATAGTTTATGGATTAGCGATAGTTAGCTACTTAATTTGTTATCGCCCTTGGTTTGTACAGCACTAAATTATTGTACAAACTACATATCCTATTAGCTGAGGCACCGCTTCAGAAACTGAAGTCACCGTTGGGCGTGGGTTCGAGTCCCACATAAGGCATGGAATTTGTAAACGTCCTTTCACTTATCATCACTTCATAGTTTCACATTCACCTGCTCATTCGTATCCCCGTATAACCTAGCTGTTGGTGGGGTCGTTAAGCAAACAATATTCATTATCCTTTCCTCGGCCCTCTACACCGCTGCCCTTGTTGATTGCACCCCCATAGACTGAGAGTGGTTGACCTTGGCGAGAGGGTGGTATCAGAGCTAAGCTGAAAACTGGCTGTGTCATTGTGCCAGACAGAGGTTGATAACGGAGAAGAGTTGTAGAATATTGTAGGAGTGGAGTGAGTGCGTGATATTATTATTATTATTAATAACGACTTGATTTGGCGAGATTTAGATAGAGAGTGGTGGAATGGTGACTACTGCTGTTGAGACCTAGAGAGGTGAATTGACATTGTTTTATGTGTTGATGTAATATTATGCTAGGTCTAAATAACTCTCTTGTTTACAGTTTATCTTGGTCACTCTGCCTCAATGCTGCACGTTTGAACAGTTATCACTGAGCCACCCTTCTCCACCACGAGCTACGCCGGGACATTGTGAGTATAATAGGTTATCTATGTTATTTTCGTCAAGAAGGCACATTTTCAGTGTCAACATAACATATAAACGATCGTAGGGACATTCCGTGTGAACATTATGTAGGGAAACTAATTCACACCATTCAGAGAAGTATCTTCTACAATATTGTCGATCCATAATGAACATTCATAATATGAAATATGTTATTTCTATGTATAACACTACGCGGGTGAGGTAAAAATAGATGTCAAAAAAATATATTTCGATATAACTGTTACGCGCGCAAGTGAAATTTCCACCTATGTTATTATAAAATTTGAGGCACTAGCATTTTTCGACCAATATTGTCTGCAGTGTGATGTATTGGTTATTTTTGTATCTTGCACTGTTTGAATTTTATGATCTATCTGTGAAATCACCATGGCAAGGACTTTTTGCCCTATGCAGACTGGGGACGCTTTAACTAAGAGTTTGTAAAACAGTCTTCAACTTAAAAATCGGACGAACCGGCTTTTTTCAGTTTAATTCAATTTCGAGACTGAACCATTCTGAAGTAGCTCTCTCAAATAATTATGGCATTACTAATAAAACAAATAAGATGAAAAATATAACTGTTCTTCAAATTGATAAATTAGAAGCTGTGGTAAAAGTGAAGCAATTGTTCTATTTTCATCAATTATATTCGGTTATTTTTCATAATTTTTCCTTTAATTAGTGGACTGCGAAATTTAAGAAAATCATCTCAGTAAATAATCCTTGAAATAATATAGGCATAGGTTTTAAAGTATATTTTACAACAATTTAAAATGAGAACATAATTTCATACGCTGCAATATACATGCATGATGCATTATAGACAATTGTTTTTACAAAGAACGAACGAAAAACCAGAAAATACATCATGCACTTGGCTCTTGATATAATGTTATAAACGGCAGCGATCAAAAATAAAACAAGTCGAATTAATTAACAACCTACGTGATCTGTTTGTCGACGCGTCCGTTTGGTCAATATACTGGTTAGAATAGGACAGTTAATGAGTTATATTCTTTTGTTTTAAAGTTGATTGGACAAAAGAAAGTATAATTATAGCGCAGCTAGTTTTACTTGTTGCAACAAAAAGGGAGAAAAACGTGAAAAAACTAGGTAACTAATTATCGCTGAATGCTGTCGATTCTTGTTTTGCGTTTTGATGTAGAGTGAAAAGTTATTCAGAGTTAGATGCAGTTTATGTTTATAGAAACGTCACACAACAGTGACGATATGGGGGCTAATTTTAGCAAATATCTTCCCGATATCAATTGTATATACATATTTTATATATATATATATATATATATATATATATATATATATATATATATATATATATATATAGATATATATATGTATATATATGAACTTATTTGTGAATTATATTAATTCCATTTTCAAATATTGATATATTATGTAGATTTAATTCAATCCATACAAATAATCTCATATAACATATTTTATTATCATTAAAAGTAATCGTTATTGACATAAAGTCTCACGATATTTTTTAATATAGGCCTAAATGTATATCACTTAAATGTAGTGGCCTATAGAAGTCGTCTCATTAAATCATTAAAATGCATTTCATCCAACTTATATAATATAAAAGCGCATTATTCTTGGAATATTACAAGCCTATATAAACAAGATTGAACTTTCACGAATACTTTCAATTTTCATTCGCTTATAATTAAAAAGAAAATTAGAACAAATTATAAACAAGTATGATTTGAAACTTCGACAACACAGAATAAACATTGGATTATTTAATTGAACTACAATCTAAGAAATAATTCTTGGAAATACCAAGTAAAATACTAAGCAAGTTTTAGGATCACGATTGCAACTTACTGGTTGCATCATGCAAGTATTCGATCGTGGTGAAATTAGTATGCCAATATAATATCTATTGTCAATACTGACATTATTAAGAGTCCATGGGAGTCGATTTAGCAGAATTTCAGTTTGTTAGTGATAAATTTTGAACAGTATGAGATATCGACATTCTAATAATAAGTATACACAGAAATGTTCAATACCTTCAAGGTGGTATTAACCACTATTTTTCTCATATCGCATAATTGTTATACGCGTATACGGTTATAAAATGGTAAGATCGCCCTTGTGGTGCCCCGTCCAGACAATCATACTTTCATCCTTAGCCTTAACAGGGGAGCAACGATTTTGTATCAAGTTTAGATGTTATTAAAAAGAATAAAAAAATGTGTTTCTTCAGCCGTATTCGGGACACAATTATATGCGATATGAGATAAATAATCATTACTTATACCATATTGAAGGTAGGCTTCCTTCCTAATAGAATTTCAATATCTTATAGGGGCCTACTGTTCAAAAGTTATCACCAAAAACCTGATATTCTGCTACGTGATTTTGCAATTATTGCGTTTGTAAAAAAATCTGATATTTATAGCGATACATTGTAACATCAAATCACCAGACATAGTTGCAGGTACGCTGTCAGTGTTGAAAAGTGGAACTAGTGAAAAGTCACAAAATAAAGCGAGTGCATAAGAACGTTTGTTTGAATATTACATTGTTGGATGTTTTTGTAACCCTTCGTCGGCCATATTGCTTTTAAAAGCGCATTCTGAATTGTTACTTTTCATGTAGATAATTTTCTGATTATAGTCTATCAAGCCTACTTACCCTATTATTAAGATTATTTCCGAATTTTCAGTCTCCGTGGCCTTCTACTTGAGATTTTAGCCATTTTCAGATAGAAACGTATTTGTATTTTATGAGTTGAACCAAGGTTAGTCAAGTGAGTGAAAACATTGAAAATCTCGAATTGTTTCTATTTTCGGAGCTTTAAAATTTCAAAAGATATCAATGAATTTGAAATTTTCAAACAAACATCTTGTTTGTTTATTCTTGATGTTCATTCTGGCAGTGTTTATTTCTTTAACTGTACTTTCAATACCTGGACAATAAACCTACTTTTAAAAAAGGAATCTCAACTTTTCTACTGAAAAATACTAAAATGATTCTTTATTCGACAGAAAAAGTTGCAAGTACGCTGTCAGTGGGAAACAGTGGAAATTGTGAAAAGTCACAAAATAAAGCGCGCGCATATCTCAACAATGACTTTTAAAAATGTTACATTGTTGACAGTTAATTTATAAGCTTTCGTCAGCCATGTTGGGATTTGGTACACATTCTGTATAATTGTTTACTTTTAGTGTCGAATAACAATACAAATAAAGTAAATATACACGGCTGTGAAATTAAAAATTAATCAATCAACAGCTTGTGTTTAGAAAGCAAATTCCAGAGCCACTTTAATGCATCATTTCACTATTCGCTTATTTGGCTATTAGGCCGTTTATAGCTGTATTGTGTTTGGCGGGTAGCAAGAATTTTCCCAACACTGGTTTGGAACGGGATTTAAAATCACTTAATCACATATTCCAAATATTCAATTCGCAAAGAAAGTCGAAATAAAAATCACAGTTTAAGTTACCGTAATCTCATCCGTATAAAATTTTAAAACTTGTTTCAACGATTCTTTTTTGTTATTGGTTAGTTTTCGCTAACTTATGCCTATATAGTTAGCTCAGGACTAAATTAAAATTATGGTACCGTACATTCCTCTTTCGTTTTTTGAAGGTTTAATTATAGTGGTTAATTTATTTTTCAAGTTATGCATTGCTATTCGCAAATCCAGTAAAAATTCATGTTTTCAGAGATACCAATTTTCTTTTATTCTCTGGGGTTTTCAAAATGTATTTTCGTTCTCATTTTTTTTTTTTTTTGATGTTTGATCAATTGAAAACTACTCAGTCCCACGCATAGATGAAAATTACTGAATCACATCAATCTACACTGAATCACATAGATGGAAATCATGGAAGCTTAGCCCGATTAAGCCGTTTGCAACTAAGAATACGAATTAAAGAAAATGTCGAAAAGTGTATCATTCTACGCTCATCCCTTGAACTAGTTCAACTTGTGCATGAGCTATCGTATTCAATTTCAAACCTCGAAAGTAATTAATGTGAATCTATTATTGAAATTTGTATTTCCTGATCATGGATATAATCCAAAAATATCAAAGTTGCTGATGTTAACTTTTTCAAGTGTTTTCCCACTCAAACATGTTGAAATTATTGAAATAATATTTATTCGACGCTCTTAATCGGCCATGTCATACAGGATTAAGGGGGTGCATGCACGGGGCTTATAAACACTGAGAAATTCATAATTACTATTTTTCTCTAGATTCACGAACTATATAATTAAAGGAAAAGTATATCAACCCCCAGATGATTTTATTCTCTTCAATTAGTATGACATTCTATTTTGTGAATTCAATCAGTTCATAATACCGGTACGTCAATTAATAACAAGAATGTGATGAAATTCATTGACGTATTATCTCAAAACTCAATGAATTCACAAAAATAGAATGTCATATATTAATTAAAGAGCATAAATTTATCTTAGAGTTTATATTCTTTCATTCAATTACACTGGTGCGTGAAGTTATAAAAAAAATAGTAAAGATGAATTTCTCTATTTTTATAAGCTCCGTGCATTAACCACAATTCCAGTGTTAGAAAAATCTTGGACAAGAAAAGTTGGAAAACGGTCTTCTTGATTATAATGTCTCATGATTTTAATGTATTTATCATACATTATAAATTGATAAAATCAAAGTGAAGGGTCCATTGGAGTTGATTTAGCGGAAAATCGTTTTTTTAGTTATAACTTTTGAATCAGGCGATTTGAGACGAATACTTATAACCTACACTACTTTTAAGGTATTCAAAATATCTGTGTTCCCTCTATTTTAGAATTTCGATATCTCATACCGTTCAAAAGTTATTACCAAAACACTGATATTCTGCCAAATCGACTCCCATGGACTCTTAACTCTATTCATATTCGTTTTCATAGGCCCAATGGCCCATGTATATTCATTCATATAATTTTAAGCAGATAAAAACGAACAGACCTTCATGTCGTGAGATGAGTCTTCAAAAGAAGAAAAACCAATTTAATAATTTGATTTGATTTGCATGATTACGACTGTTCAAAGAACCAAACCCATACTTCACTTTTTAACTAGAATATTATATCTTATCACAGTTTCCACACGCGACATAAACCTTTCATAAAAGCCTAATCAATTATCTTCTAAAGTGGGCAGGCTTAGTAGGCTGATCAATCAAACACGATTTGATACCGCGGTGAAAGTATTCGATTCATAAGAATTGTCTAAAGTTCTGAGAAAGATATGAATGCCTAGAGAGAGATCCGTGTTCGTGTCCCGTCGTGGGCAGAAATCGTGTCAAATCTCGACCGTTTAGAAGCGAGTTATCGCAAATATAGTTATGAGTTGTTCGCAAGAGGGAAATGATGAGATGGACGGCTCGGGTCACGCTATGTCTTGACGTGGTACGAGACATTTCACTGCGGGGTGGAAACCAGACGGAATCATTTATGTGTTTCGTTTTGTGTGACTCATTCTAAATAATGGTCGTGCATCAATAATTTGAAGAGTCTTTGAAAAATGAATAATTCAATATGAGAAATGAGTGAAAAAATATTCATTCAGTTTATTGTGAAATAATAATTATTTCGAGTATAATTTAAATATAAAATATACAATTAAAAAGACTGGTTTTCGTTGTCGGCATTGAGTAATTGGCAACACAACTGAACGGCCAGGTATAAATTTTCTGAAATTTGATAATTCAAATTATATATTTTTTGTTTAACCAGTTCTTTCTTCAAATCGATTTTGTTTCGACTGTGTGTTTATGTTTTTTCAATCCAAAAACAATTCCAAATTTCCCTCCCAAATAAACGGAATTGTGGAAGCAACCATTTTTATGCGATAAAATCGTCTCTCGATACTCATAAACATCGGTTTTCCACGTTCGAAATCGTCCCTCAAATTCACAATATTAAAATCACACTTTTCAAAAACTAATCAGCTAATTTTCTATAACGCTCACAGTCAGACTGTTTCCAATCATTAATTCCCATTACCTCCATTAATACTTTCAAAATCCATTCTAGAATCTAGAAAATCAATCTCGACCAATCAAATATCAACATTTTCCCGCCAAACGCCGACAACTTGACGACTTGTACACGTGTCCTGCTGAGTACGTAGACAAGTCTACGTAATGAGATTGCTACAAGACGGGAGTAATTATATAAGATGTGGAAATCACAGTAGAATATTATATTGTGTATATATATATATATATATATATATATATATATATATATATATATATATATATATATACAACATAAAAAACAGCAGCAGAACAATTTAACATGATTTCGTGACGACAAATAATCGCTCTCAAACGAACATACATTTCCAAGAAAACAATTACTCTTATTACAATTACAAGAATTATTAGACATTTTTCGCATAGTTAAATATCTCTATTAACTTGCACGATACTAGTGGCAAATATTGGCTAAACATGATATGATATAAGAAAAGATCTTACGTGCCAATCGACGTTCAGCATGCCGGCCGAGCCAGCCAATAAGGAGCCGGTATCGTGTAATGGATTTAATGGATTGGATTGAGTCACTGTTTGCGGCAAGCGAGTGATGATGGCTTTAATGATGATAACTGAGACGAGTGGTCGAGTGGCTAGCACACTGAACCGTTATTCATGAGACCAGGGTTCGATTCCCGCTATGGTCGATCATCCTGACAGGGGTTTTCGCTGTTTTACTATCTTTTAGGTCAATACTGGGATGGTTCCTTAACAACAGGCCACGACTGACTCCTTCCCGCTATCCAAAAAACACATAATCTCATTTCTCATTCACAGACGCCAATAGATCATAGTGATCAGTGCAGTGCGTTATTAAGCCCAATATAAATGAGTAAAGATAGCTTTGGTCTGAGTGACGATGTTGATGACTTTTGATTGTTTAACGACTCAACCATCAGCTCGGTTAATTGGAGGTACGAATGAGCGAATGATGGATGAACGATGCTAACAAAAGCTCTTGTCTTACAAGGCACTTGGACTCACTATCGAATTTCCTAAAGCAGTGTCTCGGCTGAATGAGCCACGGGTGGTGGTCTTTGGTATAAATCTAGAGAGAATTAGTGAATAATAATGTGGGGTAGTATTTACTATAACATGTTACGATGTAGGCTCAAAAGTCTGGAGTATAAGTTCAATACACATCGTTGAAGTTGAGGAGAATTGAGTTTCATTCGTTTTCATTTTTGAAGTAATTTTTACACATTTGTAGTATCTGAGTTGGAAACGTATCACCATTTCACGAATATGATAATATAACATTCGGCTTCAAAATCTTTGTTTGAAACAAAATCTTTGGCAAGAAATCAGACGACAGCACAGGACAGGGCAGGACGTACAGGACATTCCTATAGGAAGGGAGTTATTTTTTATTTAATCGCGTTGATCCTGACTTGATCAATCTTATATATTTATGAAATGGTTGTTTTGAATATTTGTAACAATGTAAATGATTAATACTACAAATCCAATATTCACGAGAACCACTTTTTTAATGAATTTGAGTTTTGTTATTGGTTCTAGTTGTATTCCAAAACTAGGTAATTTATTTTCTATATATTTAAAATAAGTAACGTAGGTGTTTGAATCTTCGCAAAAATATAACGCCTCTTAATGTCAGCATTACGTACTCTTCGATGGTGTCAAACGTTTTCTTTTCATCTCGTTACAAATAAACATATCATCAACGAGTAGCCAAACCTACAATTAATTAATTTACAGTCTTTTATATTCCTTGTGATAATTATTGTTTAGAAGAAATTCCAAGCTGCGTAACAACTAACAACTCTCATTGCCTAAACGCCTCCGGTGTGACTACCGGTAGCTCTAACACTAGGCCTATCTGCACCCTTATTAACAACAATGTTCATGTCATTATCTGGCCGACATAAAAACAAAAGCCGGCGGCAGAAGACGCGAATCAGCAATAAGGAAATCATGAGAATTGACCACAATCTGTGATTGTTATTCAACTTATAATTACAAAATGAAAAAAAATCATCATTAAAAAAGAGGATCTTCCAGAAGTGAAACTCAATTCAAGTCGCTCCTATAGGTCAGTTATAGTTAAGGGGAACTCACCCACTGTGTAGCTTTTTCAGCGTCAACATGACATATACACGATCGTTTAGTGGCTTTCCGGTTGAACGTATTGCAGTGAGACTGCTTTACACCATTCGAATAAGTATCTTCTAAAATACTGTCGGCATAATAAACATTCACGGTACGTTACTTTATACGTGTTATTTGTATGTAACGGTTCACTGTGAAGTAATTATCGATGGCAAAAATATCGATTGTTACTGTTACGTACCATGATCCTTCTAACTTTGTTATTTTACAATTTGACTCACTCTTGTGTTGCTCCGTCCGAACGACACTACTTTGTCATACTTATAGCGTTAATTTTGAAACAATTAATTTGTAAGTTTCACAAAATTTAGAGTACACAAATATCGTATATGTACAGTTGTATTGAATCTAGCTATCGCTAGAAAGAACATATCTATCGTCGATACGGTATAGCTAGATGTATACCTAGATTAAATGTATATATACGCCTATACTATTATTATAGGCTATTATTATAGTGAGATGGCCTAATAATCTTGTGCATTTAATGTCAAATTATTATATTTCTAAATATAGTTATATTCTTGGTATTATGCTATATCAAGTATCGTCATTACACCACTAATGGTATACCACATGTTTAGGCCTATAATACGGTTTCCTTTGATTAAAAAAATACAAATTATTATAAAATGTGGTTATTGAACACTGTTTTACAATGTTTTCAACAATCATAAAGTGATTGGGCCCGTTATAGTACAGTTATAGCCTTTATCTGAGAGTTGGTGAAAACAAATAGCATGGGTAACCATGGTGATAACAACTTCAAACTGCCAGTTAGAGCTGCTCACACATTGGCAGTTCTAGCAGTTGATAAATATTAAACTTTCGAATTAAATTCATTTCGGTGATCAATTTTTAAATAGAATATCAAAATAAACCAATGATATTCTTATTTCATCGTTTCGAATTAAAATTCAGGGTAAAAAGTAAAACAAATGGTGGACAATTGTTAAGAATCGTATTTTTACTTCACCAATTATTTTGTATATATTTTAATTTTCTGGAAGCATATTGGATGGGAAGATATAATCGAATTTTCTCACGCATTCTTGCAATTTTTGTGAAATGTTTGGTCTATCTTGGACTTGAGAGATCTGTTAGGAATATTGATTGGTGAAGACGGATGTCTCTGCTTGTAAATGAACGAGCATTTGTCATTATGGAAACAGGAAATGTATATAGTGAACGTGTGGGTATTGTTTTAAAACTCGATACAGGTGTTTAGACTGTTTTAGTCAATGTTTTAGACACTGTTTAGACACTGTTTAGACCATTTAGGATCTGTATTAAACAAAACCCAACTAATTTATCATTTATCAAAACACTTATTGCTAAGACCATCTCATTATTTTAACGAAATCAAATTAGTTAAGTAAGAGTAGTTGAACTACCACACGATCACATAACTTCTTATGTTTACTTTATACTTAACTTCTTACTCTTACGGTTTACTTGTCAAGAAACTGTTTAAACCCTCCTTTTATATTCATTACTCATTCTCAATAATTTCTTTTATAATTAAGAAGGCCTTGTTTTAATCGTTCTTCATTAATTGGTGACACTTGTTGCTTGGATTTAATTGGTTTTCTAAATAGCTTTGAATGATGTATTAAAATGGCATTATATAATTTTTATATAAAAACGACTGATTGGATTTCAGTGAAAGTTCAGAGTAATGTGTACCATTATTATATTGAAATTCGGTGAAAATTTGAATCTTTTCGAAGGACATTTTTGTATGAAAATTCTTCTACGGCTTATTCTTATGGGTAATTTGGAAAATGGAAAATTAGTTTTCTCAGAAGTGGTGCAACCGATTGCGCATAAAAAACAATGGGATTCAAACCAGATGATGACACTTGGGCATGCCAAGTTTCAATTGAATTTGAATTTTCGTTTGACCTGTAGAGCACGAAAAAAAACTTTTTTTTTCGGGTCAAGTGAAATTGAGTCTGCTTCGCTCATCCAATAAAATCTTTGTCGATCATCTATTTATTTTCATTAAATATGTAGGTTAATAATGATATATTGTAAACTATTATATCATATTCGTATGCTCACAATTATAAAATACATCATTCTATGAGACCATAAAAAATTCAAAAATAAGAAACCAAGTTAAAATATGATTATTATAGGCCTTTGCATGTCGCTTCTATTTTCCTCCTCACTTTCAAAAGTTGTTCAATTAAACCAAAATTATACCAGTTTTCGGCAAGTTGAACCGACGTAAAGGAAAGAAAAGAAAATACATAAATATATATGTAAATTGTACCCCCAATAAAATCTCCACTTAAAAATATATGCAAAAATAATTAATTTTTGTTATTAAATTGGTGCAAATTATTATTGACCTTGTTTCGTTTGTTTTTTGTTTGTTGCTGTAAGACATTGCACTTTCATGCGGTAGGTGGTCACACGATTCAACGACGAACCATACAATTATCAATACTTTACCGACTCTATAATTTCACTTTGAAAATAACTGACATTATTTCTTTACTCATAGACGATTTCGAAAATATCTTACTATTAATTTGATAACCAACCAATGTTTGTAATTATTGAAATGACAGTGTTTTCCAGCGCGCATTTAATTTCGATAAGGAAATGTTTTGAATATTATTGAGATCTGTGTAATAACACAGTTTAATGGAATTATCTGTTTATTTCTTGGAAATAATAAAGACGTGAAGGAAAATACGCGCCTTCGAAGTGACCTGATAAAGAAGGTAAATAAACGAATAGAACTCAGGGGCGGACTGGGAGTAAAAGAGGCGGATGACGATTTCAACAAGAGGTTTGGAGAGTAAAAAGTAAACAACAATGATTTATATTGGGTTTAACGACGCACTCTACTGATGACAATTCTATTGACGTCGGTGAATGATATATGAGATGATGGGATGATGAGATGAAAAGTTATTTTATTAGGTGTTTTTGGATAGTGGGAAGGAGTTGGTCGTGGCCTGTTCTTAAGGAACCATCCCAGTATTGACTTGAACGAAAGAGGGAAACCACGAAAATCCCCTGTCAGGATGGTCGACCATGGTTGTAATTGAACCCCGGTCTCTTGAATGACGGTTCAGTGTTTTAAACACTCGGCCACACGTCTCAGTAGTTTTTTGAAAAACTTCCACGACTATGCAATAGAATAAAATTTCGAAATAAAATTTATAATACGTGATTTGTGAAGGAGTATAGGCATATATGCTATCAATGTAGTCAATGTATTTACTTTCGTCCATATCCTTCATTGGAGAACAATGATTTTGTATCAAGTTTCGATGTTCATAACAAATAAAAAACTATAATGTACGTAATTAATATTGTAGGCCTATATCGCTGAAATTGCATAATGTGCATCTTACTTTCCAAGTCATATGAGATTATAATTAAGTATACCCAATCTCTCCCTCCTAATGATTACAGTGATTACAGTCCCAGACCGATCATCCCCCCTCCCCCCCCTCCCGCCACCCAGGCCAAACCGCCCCTAGGCGACACACAATAAATGTGTGACATGTACAAGCGAGGGAATCGAAGCCGCGTCTCCTAATAATAGCTTGGTGGTCTTGACAACCGAATCTATTCCAATTGATGTGCAGTACAACTCATCTTTTTATTTTCTGTCATTATTTTATCGAGTAACATATTGCTGAAACCGATAGATCAGGCGTGCGATGAAGATTTAGTCGGGATACCGGGGTTCGACTCTCGCCATGGGCGATCAGGCCGACAGAGGTTTTTCGTGGTTCCCCTCGGTAGTTGAAGTGAATCTTCGGTTGGTTTGCTACGACCGCTTCCTTCTCACTGTTCGAAAACAACTAATAAAAAACTCTCATCTTATAATTATTTCAGTCATCATCCACCGACACCAATAGATCTTAATTCTCATTACAGTGCCTCATAAAATCCAATATAGGCCTACATGAAAATAGAAAATATATCCTATTTTGTGTGATTTGTAGGAATCACAAGCATGAATTACTACGTATTCTACTTCTACGTATCTTATATTGAATATGGTAATTTCTTCGAATGAAGTTCTTAACCCAAAAATAATTGAGATAATTTTGCCATTATTAAAATAAATGGAAACTCCAATCGAGTTGTGGAAGGCCTATATAGGTTAGAAAAGATGAACTAATTTAGTATTTTTTCACATTTTTTGTTACAAGATCCATAATACAATTCTGAGAATGCAATATTGTATTTTTTTCTGTATTTTTTCTGCGGAAAATTTAATTGTCCGATTTTCTCATTAGTAGTTGAACCGATTGTCCCCGGGGAAAACCTAGAGAAAAACTGTGAGAAAGTTATTCAGACCTACACGCTTCATATTTATTATCTGGCCTACAGACCACACAAGAAAAGATATTTCATTCGAGTGGAGGGATTCGCTTGGTTCTTGCATTTCGATCTGCCAAAAAATTAATTGAAATGTATTCATTGAATTAAAATAATTAGGAAAAATATATTTAACGAAATTGAAAAATACAAAATTAAGACAAATGTTTTAAACCCCCAATTATGTTTACAATTTTTACGATTCTTAAATAAAACCTTACTGAGAGAGGTGGGTCAGTCGCACTAAACCGCCATTCAGGATACCGGGATTCGATACCAGCTACAGACGACCCTTTCTCGTAGTTTCTCCCTGCCTTTCTCAGTCTTACTCTTAATTATTATGATACAATAAATAATTGACTGAGAAGAGTGGTCTAATGTCATTAAGGAGACCGGGGTTCTATTCGCGCCATGGTCGACCATCCTGATAAGGGTTTTCGTAGTTTTCCTGTATCGTCCAGGTCAAACTCCTTAACAACAGGCCACGACCGACTCCTTCTCACTATCCAAAAACACACAATAAAATAACCTTTCATCTCATCATCCCATCATCTCGTACATCATTCACCGACACCAATAGATCGTAGTCGTTCTTTGAAACCAATTTAAGAAAATTAAGAATTGCATTGAATCGAGTAGGCCTATGTGGGACTATCGATCGGTTGAACTCTCGTGGCACGTGCACGAGACAGTGCGTGGGTGGTGCGAGTAGGCGTAGGGCTACCCCCACACCCACTCATGTGGTTTTTCGAATGACTAACCCAGTACGAATATAGCACCAAATAAGCATCAAACGTGGTCCCCCACTCTTAGAGTGTATAAGTGCTTTTTAATTAAATAGTTTGTGAATCAGTCCATTTTCCTGGGTGACTCACGACAGCAGTTTGGACAGAAAGCGACAATCTTCAGACAATATCTCTCTCTCTCTCTCTCTCTCTCTCTCTCTCTATATATATATATATATATATATATTGGGTTTAACGACGCACTGTAATGATAACGAAGATCTATTGGCGTTGGATGGATGATTAATGAGATGATGAGATGATGAGATGAAGGTTCTTGGGTAATGGGAAGGTAGCGGTCATGGCCGACTTATTGTAGGAACCATCCCGGCATTAGCCTAGACTACAGAGGGAAACCCTGAAAAACCCCTGTAAAGATGGTCGGTGGCGGGGATCGAACTGGGTTCGAAATTCCCCTACATGTGGTACTGCGCTACATGTGCCGGTGAGACAATATCAAGTGATTTAGAAGTTTAGAGTGAGAACGACCGTTCGCTAATCGACTATATTATATCGTTGAAAGTCGGGGATTTCGATACGACAACATTTAATCATTCAATTCATTTTTATTTATATTGTGTTTAACGACGCATTCTAATGATAATGATAATATGAGATCTATTGCCTGTTGTCGTCAGTGAAATGATGGAAAGATGAGACAAAAAAATTATTTTACCATTTTTTGGGGACAATTGGAATATAACGATCGTTACATATATATATATATATATATATATATATATATATATATATATATATATATATATATATATATATATATATATATATATATATATATATATAGATATATAGAGATATATAGATAGATAGATAGATATTTTTTATTATAGCATCTAAATGAACTTAATTTTTCAACATATAAAATAGCCGTGTTTCATGTTTGTTTAGTATTGTAGATATTAGATTGTCTTGTGTCTTGTGTTTTGTATTGTATGTGAAGACAGAGATGTCAATCAAAGCCAGCATCCTGTTCCTGGGGCTTGGAAGTGAAATCATTCTGAATGGAAGCGAGCTGAAAATGATACCGTTATGTTACAAGTGTCAACAATTTGTTCAGTGGTGGATAAACCCAAGTACACCTAGTCGAGCCATGTTAGAACGTCATATGAATGTCCAAAACTGGGAAAACGCAATATATGTGTTGTAAGAAGTGTGATGTATAATGGAAAGCTATACACTAACCTTGATTTTTAAAATATAATTTCACTGGTTTCTTATTTTATTTTTGCTTATTTCAATTATTCTACGATTTGATTAGCTTTACTTGTTGTGGTCTTCTCATAATAGCTTCAAAAGCTTTGATGCTTTAAAGCTTTTCAACTTCCACTTTTGAGCTTTTAGAAAGCTTTGTAACTTTTTTAAGCTTCTTTCAAGCTTTATTTTAGCCTTTGAAACTTTGATGTAAAAAATATTAGATCACATTTCTTCTTTAAAACAGCCACTCCGATTCATGTAAGACTTTGGAATCATTCTTGTGTTCTAATTTCGTCAAAATTTCCATTTATTCGAGAAAAGAGTTCCAATTCTTCCTCTCGGGGTTATTCTTATGGGGATTTGCAAAGTATCGAAGTGGTTTTTCTTAAACGTTGTTCAACCTATCGCGCTTTGAAACTATAGGCCCACATTATTGAGTTAGATGGTGACATATACATGTGCATGCCAAGTTGGATCGGAATTTGCGCTTTCGTTTTACCTATGAAGATCGAACAGAAAAATAAAAATCACAATTGTTTTTTCAAATACGCTGTAAAATTGAGTCTTCGCTTCGCTCATCTAGTGAATTTGTCTTACTTCCGTGAAGTAATTGGGAAAATCTATTAGTTGAACTGAGTAGATAGATCAATGGACGAAATTTTTAATTTTCAATTTCAAAATACTTGTTCATTTGATTCAATATTTGTCATTATTTTCTATTTATTCTTTCATTACTACAAACACAGGAAGTACCGGACTGCAAATGTGAGTAGCTATAACAGGCAGTTAATCGTTGAAAGTTTTTGTTCATATTCTGCACACAATTTGGTCAATTAAATTATTCATTTCAACTAATTTTCGAGCAATTAAAAAATACTAGGGCATCAAATACATTTTATTTTATGGAAAAGGGATGATTTTTTTAAAAACCTATAGGCCTATGTATAACAAAATTCAAGTTGGTCTGTCAAAAGTTAATGTAATAAAATTGAAAGTCTTTCTCTCCGGCTTCTGCTACTGTTAATCTCGACTAGACTTATCACATAAATCGTCGTGAGTAAAAGTGATCTCAGTAGCTAGGCTATACTTTCACACGTCTAATATTTAAACCATGTCACATTTCTTAATCAGATTTTCGATTTATGTGAGACAAAATATCTTCTCATTGATTTCAGGAAATATTGTCTTTCGATTCGAATGATTGATTGATAATGTATTGATTCAAGTCCATTCGAAAAGAACACAAATTAAGAGTCGAAGAAAAAGTGTAGGCCTAGGGTTTATGTGATTAGAGATTAATACTCCTCAAAATAAATATTCAACGTGTTCTCTTGAAAAAGTATATTTTCACCATGTTAAATGAGTCACCTTATACATTATTCTACTTTTTAGGGAGTTAAGATCGCCCTTGTGGTCTCTCGTCCGAACGATCCTACCGTGTCAATTGTCATTCTTAGCCTCAATTTGGAAACAACAATTCTGTCTTATTTTCTATGTTTTAAATGAATCTCTTACGTACAAGATTCTTTGAGGTACAAAAAAATCAAAATCAATCGGCTCTAATTGAAACATAAAACTAAATAGTAATAAATAATATATTTCAAAATATAATAACAACAATATAACAATTTTCAAACTTTAATAATCATAATTACTGATAAGTTACTAATACAGTATCTTGGGGTTATGGTCGGTATTGCAGTACTTACCTATTTGTTTTAATGAGTCGTTTAATTAGCACTCGTATTAATTACAACCTTTGACAATCGGATGCGCCACATGTCTCAAGAGATCATAACACAAGCACTAAATTCACAAATCAACTAGGAATAAATAAACTTCAATAAGTAGATATATATAATCGAAAATTATCAATATAATCAATAAATCATTAATTAGTTAGATGACAACCCTTATGATATTGTCTTGTATCGATAAAATGGCGAGCGAAATGTGTCTGCTAGTCGCGTCAATGGATGCACCTGGTAAAGTTTCGAGTAACAGATACGGACTGTCAATAGTTTAGCCAAGAAGTTATGATCTTCAAAGTTTCCCTCTCTCCCTCCTCTCGATCCCCCCCTCCCTTCCCCTCCCCGCCACACCGCACCGAGACCGGCCCAAGGCAAGACGTTCTCCCCTCCAATCACAACACTTCGTTTTTTCCCGCCACAACACGCCGTTACATGGCTACCATCTAGCGGACAAGTACGAAAACTATTTATTAATATGTATGTATTATTTGTATATATATATAAAAATAATGTTCTTCTTCTTAATAATGTTCTTAATATATGTACCAAAAAGCTTTGTATCGAGTTAAGAAAATGAGTGATCAATGTATATAATATCAAAGTTTAATTAGACGGTTTACTTAATTGAGTTTCATATTCCATTTTTCAAAATGAAACATTTCAAGAAAATGCTCTGAATACATAATTATCCAATTCTTATGGTTTTTTTCGACTTGAAAATAGTCATACGCATCGAGATATTATTAGATTCTTCTGTGATAAAATATACGAAAGCAACAATTATCTTTAATAAATAAATTCACACACCGCAAATGTTCAGTACGATTATTCGTGGGAAACGTAACGTAGGTTCGTCACTGGAGGTCGCACGATATGAATCACTGATTAAATGCAGTGTGTGAATCGTGTGTGTTATGTTGAGACTGGTCTGATAAGGTAATCAAGCATCAAGGGAATGTGGTTGGAGGAGAAGGAAAAGAAGAGGAGGTAGAGAGACGTAGAGGATGGCTATTTACAAACCGAAGTGGCGATATACACCCGTTGCTGTTGTAGGCCCCTACGCTGTTATATGGCATACAATTTTCAGTTTTAGATTGGATTAAATTACAAAGTTCCAAGTCCATTGTTTTTTATTTGAAATTATTAAAATGGGGTGGTAATCACCCTTGTGGTACCCCGTCCAAACGATTCTACTCTCATTCATAGCCCTAATTGGGGAAACAATGATTTTGTATCAAGTTTCGATGTTGATAAAAAATATATAAATTTTATTTCGGTTATTTCGGTTAGGTTAGTTGTATTTTTTACGTTGAGCTTGAAAAACAACAAGAACAATAACAATGTCCAGGAAAGAGTAAATTGAACAATTAACATTTAAATTAATTTTGAAAATGTATTAGATACCAAGTTATTGGAAGTTTCTAGCAGTCTATTTATTGGACGAGCGAAGCGAAGACTCATTTTTACTATAGTAAAAATGACTACCAATGATGATTGACGTTTTTTTCGAGTATATATACTCGAAAAAAACGTCAATCATTTTTGTACGTGCTCTACTGGTCAAACGGAAGCAAAATGTAGTTGAAATTTGGCAGCACTTATATGGCATTATCAGACTCGATAAGGCAAAGTTTTGTGGCTCAATCGGCTAACTAAACTAACTTGAATGAATTAAATGAATGAATAACTAAATGGATAAATTTATAAATAAAACAATGAATAAATCTATAATTTAACTTGTCTGAAAATTCCAGCTTCCTTGAATCTTATCTCTGGGATGTCATCTGTAATTACCATAGTGACGTTTTAACATTCCATCAAACTTATCTGAAACCCACGCATGCGTGTAAGTGATGACTTAGCTGCATATACTTGACACTTGGACGTACGACAACGTTTCCTGGAATTGCATTACTGCACATTTTGCATGAACAATGCAGTTGTAATTGTACTTTATTTGTCCTGTATATCACAGTACATACAAATACATTGTTATAGGATATTAGATTCGACAATTTTCAAGTATATAATCAAATGTGTATGAGCGAAAAGTATATAAGATACACTCAAATCGAAACAGTTGATAAAAGTGAGTACATTATAAACATATAAAATATGAGTACACAATATAAAACGCATAGTCAAGAAGTTGTTTTTTCAAAATATAACTGAATTTACTATATTATCTCAATGGTGTAATTTAATTGGGTAGATGATTGAAAATTTTCATGAAGCCTACATAATTTATTACATACTGGATTATTACATAATTACACAAAGTACATAATTAAATAAAGTACATAATTACATAATTAAATTAATATGGAGTTTATTCTAAGCTAATAAAATATCGTTCCTTCGAGATTTTTTTATATGCTTGTATCCACGAGAGACGTGAGAAAGGTTGTCTACCAACTAAATAATTATTACCTTTTTTTATGTAGCTTAACGACCCCACCAACAGCTAGGTTATACGGGGGTACGAATGAGCGGGTGATAATGAAACTATGAAGTGGTGATAGGTGAAAGGACGTATACAAAAACCCATGCCTTATGCGGGACTCGAACCCACGCCCAACGGTGACTTCAGTTACTACCGCTAGCGATAATTGACTTATCCACTGGGGCGGCTAATTATTACCTTTCTGTTATACCTTTACATTATACCAGCCACTGTGCACATACATTTAACACTTTTGAAAGATGTAGTTACGTTTCTGATCGTAAATCTCGTCTTGAGAATTCCCAACAGCCTAAAGGTACTACTTCTATACGTTTACTATCTTTTAATAGGCTTCTGGCAAGTAACAAATCACTAACAATCGTTACCATAGCAACACAGCGAACTGGTGAACTACCAAACATTCTGATTGGTTAATTCCAACTGGTGGACATTGTTGTCTGTCTCTTACAACAATGGGTGACGTCACTTGACAGAAGCCTATACCTAGACCACTTTAATTGATGAGAAAAATAATAAATATATTATTATCTTTGAAACGAATCATTCGATTCGTGTAGAACTTTGGAATAATTTCCATCATTCATGTGCTTAAATTCCGTAGAAATTTGAATTTATTCGGAGTAAATATATTTTTCAGATTTTTCCCTCTGGGTTATTCTTACGGGGTTATCCAAACTTCGATTTTATTTCCCTAAAGTGGTTCGACCGATTACGACTCAAAACTATACCGTAACGAGTTAGACCATGACACATGCGTATGCCAAATTTCATCAAAATATCTTCTTTTGTTTGACCTGTGGAACGCGAACAAAAAAAACATTTTTTTTTCGAGTACATTGTGAAATTTAGTCTTCGCTTCGCAATCTCCGAAGTTTTTACAATTATTATGTATCATTCGGTTGGTAGACGACCTTGTTATCTCGTCGATGCAAGTATAATAATAACTGTTATGTAAATGAGATGCAGGTGTTGGAATTGTTGACACGACATTGAATGCGTTACCTCCTCACATTTCCGCTGTCAAGTTACAATGACTACACTATATTGTTGTGGTGTGTGGGAGTGGTCTAGTTGATTCATCTTCAATTACTCAGCAAACTCTCAGATTATTATGACAGTTTGAGTCTTAGGATGATAATAAATAACAATTAAAGACAATAGATAGTAGGCCTATCAATACAGTGCGTCGTTAAACCCAATATAAATTTTAAAAAAACGTGCCTCAACTATTATTGTCTAGTACGTAATTGAGATTCGTAAAACTAGCTTTTAGTGTAATATTCATGCAGTAAATCATGAATAACTCTTCATTTAATCCATTTCTTCCATCCTCCTGATGCTATCAATCCTTTCGTCATCGTCATCATCCTCCTTAGCAGACTTAAAATATTCATTTTCAATATAAACTTCTTCATTCCCCTCTACGTCACCTTCCTCTTTACTACCCTCTTCTTCTTTCTCCTTTCCTCCAGGACTAAGATTCTTCTCATTGTTGCTAGCGTTCACATCCTCGTCCGGCGACTCTTCATGCAATCGTCCATATTCATCATAATTAGAGTAACCTTCGGCGTCCTGACCTCCATTTGCGTTTGATTCTGGAAGATTTCGATCGATTTCCGGAGTGCCTTCGTAGTAATCTTCGTAGTCGGGATAGAGGTCTGGATGCTCGGGACGTGGATCGGGAGTTGTGGGGGGTATTCCAGGTCGAAGGATCTGCTGCCTGATACGAGTCAAAGCTCCCTGGAAGTCAGTGTTGTGGTATCTTGGACTGACAATGCGATCCGTAACTGAAATAATGACAGATTTATATAGTGCCCGAATTTACCAATGTGAGAGTAGCTCTCCCTACCGGCACATGCAGCGCAGTGGTTAACGCACTCGCTTCATGTGATGTGGGAGGCGAAGGGAATTTCGTACCCAGTTCGATCCCCGCCGCCGACCATCTTTACATGAGTTTTTCATGGTTTCCCTCTGTAGTCTAAGCTAATGCCGGGATGGTTCCTAGAATAAGACGGCCATGACCATTTCCTTCCCACTATCCTTCCCATTACCCAAGAACTTCCATCTCATCATCCCTTCATCTCATTAATCATCCATCTGACGCCATTAGATCTGCACTATCATAACAGTGCGTCGTTAAACCCAATATAAAAAAATGAGCTCTCCCCAATCTCCACACGGCAAAAAGTTCCCGCCGAGGGTAGTTCACAGTTATAAATTATCATTAAAGTTGGACAGCGCAAGATACAAAATAAATAGACACATCAACTGATGTAAACATTATTTGTCGAAAATCCTAACTTGTGTAATAACAAAGATAGAAAGATGAGTTGTTGGTCTATGTAACATTAACATTCGATATTTCTGCATCGATTTTTACCTCACAGCGTACCGTTAGATACAAAAAGAATGTTTATTACGGATCGACATTATTTTATAAGATACTTCTCTGCACGGTATAAAGCAGTTTCAATACACAATATGTTTATCCGGAACGTCAGTGCCATCGCTTATAGTTATGTGTTATGTTGACACTGAAAATGTTACTCTGTGAGCGGGTCCCTGTGATGTTATCACCATGTTTATGCAGTTATTTGTTGTGCACGGTGCTTATAAAAATAGAGAAATTCATCTTTACTATTATTTTTCTTTATCACGAACAAGTGTATTCGAATAAAAAGTATATCAAACCCAAGATAATTTTATGCTCTTTAATTAATATGACATTCTATTTCTGTGAATTCAATCAGTTTTAAGATAATACCGCAATAAATTGTATCACATTCTTGGTATTTCATTCTTAAATTAACAAAAATAGAATGTCATAGTAATTGAAGAGCATAAAATTATCTTAGGTTTGATATACTTTTCATTCAAATACACTTGTTCGGGATAAAGAGAAAAATAGTGAAGATGAATTTCTCTATTTTTATAAGCACCGTGTGCATGCACCGCCTTAACTCTCAGAATTTATTTAAATTGAACTTGTGGCATTCTCAGTTACATTACAACTATATATATATATATATATATATATATATATATATATATATATATATATATATATATATATATATATATATATATATATATATATATATATATATATATATATATATATATATATATATATATATATATATCATCAAACAGATTGGTTGACTTCGACCTGGGAAAAATAAAATTGTAGCCTATCAATTTAAAACTTTTTTTTTTTTTTTTTTTTTTAATAACATCGAAACTTGATACAAAATCATTGTTCCCCTATTAAGGCTGAGGATGAAAGTAGGATCGTTTGGACGGGGCACCACAAGGGCGATCTTACCACCCCTATCAATGTTCATTTTGTTTTCTAACTGTGTTCTTACGGTCCGGTATTACTGAGTCCAGTTACCTATGAGTCTTGTCTACGGAGATTTTGTAAAAATTATGGATACTCAATGTTTAAAACTATTTAATTAATCTATATACCTATATGATAAGAAAAATGATAAAATTACCATCATTCTACAATGAGACTGTTTTGGGATTTTTTTTATAGGCCTATTAATATCGGAAACTTGACTCAAAGCCGTTGTTTCCCAATAAAGGCAAAGGATGAAAGTTTATGACCGTTTGAACGGGGCACCTCAAGAGCGATCTTACCACCCCAAAGAAATAATTAGATATAATATACCTCATTGAAAACATTGTGAAAATTGTAGTGATGAGTCAAGAAATGAAGAATAATTCAAAAGTGGTTTTGGAGAGTAGAGATTTTCAGAGTATAATATTAAACATTCTACTTTCAATTTAATTTTGAATATATTTCAAATGAAATATCTCTATTCCCTTTTTTATCCTCCACGCTTCACTATTCCATCAATCAGACACTTATTACAATTCAAATTATCAATTCAACTAGTGTCTTACCTCTGTTGACAGGTACTTGCACATGCACTTGGCGAGCTAGGGATAGTACCCACAGAATGATCAACATGTAACTTAACATCACGTCTGCAGCGAACAGCAAACAGATGCCGGTCATCAGCTTGAACAGATTCGCCAGAAGAACTTCAAATACTCGATTAAAAGGTGTTAATCGGTCGAACACTCGTCTAGCAGTGAGCTACAAGCGATGGCAGAAGTCTTGAAGTCGGGGAGGTAGGGGTAGTATTGTTGATATTTCAATCATTACACAGTCCGTATGAGTTCATAGTCCAGTGCTGTTTTATGACTTATCCATAGGAATATATTAAAAGTGTATTTTTTCTATTTTTATTTCAATGTCGCTTAACGACCCCACAAACAGCTGAGTTATAACGGGGTACGAATGAGCGGGTGATAATGAAACGATGAAGTGATGATAGGTGAAGGGACGTTTACAAACACCCATGCCTTATGCGGGATTCGAACCCACGCCCAACGGTGACTTCTGCTTTTACTCTTAGCGATGATGGCAAAAAAGTGTAGCTGCCTATTTATTAATTTCTCATTTATATAGGGTTTAACGACGCACTGTACTAATGATTATAAAGATATATTGGCGTCGGTGAATGACAATAAGTTGATGAAATGAAAGGTTATTTTATTAGGGGTTTTTGGATAGTGGGGAATAGTCGTTATCCCAGTATTAACCTGAACGACAGAGGGAAACCACAAATTACCCCTGTCAGAATGATAGACCATGGCGGGAATCGAACCGCGGTCTACGAAACTCCACCACTCGACCACTCTTCTCAGTCTAAAGTTTATCACCAGAAGTAGAATAGTTTGGAGTTCTTGCATCTCATGCATCCAACTATTTATCTCAAATCGCCTGATTGTCACGCGTTTACGGTTCAAAATGTGTATTCTCAAGCGTATACGCCTGATAATCAGGCGATTTGAGATAAATAGTTATTACTTATAACACCATCCTGAAGGTATTATAAATATATGTGTTTTAACGTTTTCAGAATTTTGATATCTTTCACCGTTCAAAGTTTATCAACAAACAGCTGACATTCCGCTAAATCGACTCCCATGGACTCATGATACGCGAAAGATTTGATTTGATTTTCAAGTCGACAATTCACATGCAGTGTTTAATCTGTTTGAGACTGTCTAGCCAGGAAGTCTGCAACAAGTGCATGACAACAACAAGTGAGTAGATGCAACACGTTGTTGTGAGAATATCAACAGCTATTCATAGAAGTTTGTTTTCATTCATGTGTGTTCATGTTGATGTACTTGTTTCCACGCAAGATGAAGGTCGTCTACCAACGTAACAAACACAAAGAATATCACATTACATTTGTATAGCCGTGGTATTTTCAGTGGTATTATTATTCATTTTTTATGACGAGGTTTACGATAAGAAACGTAATAACATCTTTAAAAAGCGTTATGTACCTTAAATTACAGCGATATTGTGTGATAACCGATTTTCGAAGTATTTACTTTATTTTACATCTTTTGTATTTGTTCATTCGTGGTCAATGAACGAAATAATATTCTATACACCAAAATTCATCTTCCAGCTTGGAAAATTGAGTTCAATGAAGTCTTCAAATACTCTTGAGCAAGATCATTTGAACCTCTTGTGTTGCACCAATGATTGGAATTCAATTTAAAAAGGTCAAGATGGTATCTATGTAATCTGCAATAGTCTGGATGTAGTCACAAGCTAAAGTAGTGTATTATTTTATATTAGGGCCTACTTCGGTTCCGGTAGTAGGGATTGAATAATAATCAGAATACATTCGTATAAAATAATTTATTTCCGAATCTGTACATCATCAACGACAATGCCTAACAACAATCCCTGACAACAATGCTCTCTGCATTCCACGGCCTACTTGACTAGTAGTCTTTAGCATTGCCAACATGCTATTACATAATTATTATGCTACAGACAGGATTTTCATCAACCTCGATAACTTGACATAGACCTTTTGCTTTCCGATGAAAGCAGTTTAGAATCGTTTGAATGGGGTACCACAAGGGCGATATTACCACCTAAAATGTATACAGATTGGTGTTTACCATATATTTCACATACCAATACAAATAATGGTGAGTATTGTCCGACAGTCAATAACTCAATTGGATTGGTAAAAAGTTAGTTTTGTAACCACCAAAGTGAAAAAATTGAATAAATTGTTCCAATTTAAAAATAAATAGGCTCACATTTGTTTTTGGTGGAGGTGCCGGGTATAATGTTTGGATACAAATTCAAGATGCCTTCATCAAGATGTATCTTGTATCCTGGGGCCTACGAATTGGGCCTATCGCACTACTAATAATAAGCATTTGCTTCATATACTGTGGGAAACTACGAAAAACCACTTCGATGATGTATAAATAGTAGAAAATGGTAATGAATAAGTAAAAAATAAGACGCGATAAAACAAACATCATCCTTGAAGAGGTTTTTAGTCAAAGTTATGATACTCTAGACGTGACTGTTGTTAATCAGGTTTCCAGATCTTCATTTCGGCACGGAAAAAAAATTGTTAACTATATTTGATAATTATACCATCACCCAAGAGTGAATAATAAAAGCATTGTACTTCATTGTTTGTCATACAATATGGTAATAAACATCCATTTGTTCAAGGTACAATAGAACTGAACAATTGTATTTAATATATTTATTAGAATAAATATCTTGATGGTTAATAGAAATTGGTCATTGATATTGCACTGAAATGGAAATAAACGAAGAAACAAAAAACAAAACATGCTAAAAATGAAGAAAAATGTAAATTGAAGAGATAAAAATTCTGTGCACCCATTAAGATGAAGAGAAAGAGTGAGAGAGAGCGACAAAAAAAATTATATTACCAATTTCAGTTGCCCCATGGACACAGAATAATACATAAATGTTAGAATCAGAATCGGGTAATACAACGTATATTTCAATTCAACAGAACAGCTGATAAAACAAAATATTGATATGATTACGAAATAGCGATACATTTAAAAGTAAGCTTTCTTGGAGTGTTGAAGTCTTTTTCAACAAACCTCACATTGTCTGACTTTTATAAAAATAATGTTATAAATCTACTTGTCAAAATATTCAACAAGTAAATTCATCCAAAGAACCATGTCGTTGCCCATCTTTTGCAAAACGATGCAAAAATAGTTCAAAAAACTATGAATGATCGTTACGCAGTTTTCCCACAAAACCTTTTTTTTAGTTTCTAGGAAATCAAACAATCCAATCAAAGTCCCAGTCTCTTGGAGCTAGCTCGAGTCGAGGGTCCTGATTTATCTGACATATCATGAACTCTAGTCTAGACAGATTCTACTCCTAGTCAACTGACAGCTGTCTGAATGAGCCCTCGACGCCGAACATATTTTCCACCGTCTTTGGTCTTCCGGGCCGTTTCTTCTCGTCTGTTTTATTCTTCTCGTCAGACAGGAAGTATTCTCGATAACTTTCCACCTTTTTCTTCCATTCGGCTAGAAAACAGAAATAATAAATATCGTTATCTCTTCCTCAAAGTGGGCCGTGAATACAAAATCATTGTTTCCCAATCGAGGCTATGGATGAAAGTTGGATCATTTGGATGGGGAACCACAAAGGTGATCTTACCCCATTTTTATTATTTTAAATTGAGAACAACGAATGTTGACACTATGACTGCTCTGTCTATGACCATACTTTTTCAATAGTCAGATAGTTCTAAATAGTAAACATGAATAGTTGAATTTGG
This sequence comes from Brachyptera putata, assembly GCA_907164805.1. Classification (NCBI taxonomy): domain Eukaryota; kingdom Metazoa; phylum Arthropoda; class Insecta; order Plecoptera; family Taeniopterygidae; genus Brachyptera; species Brachyptera putata. Next base: position 16,851,056 of record OU015467.1, on the reverse strand, counting down.
GGTATTTCAAAAGAATATTCGTGATGATATATCACAAAAGAGAAAATCTTTCGTCGTAAAATCATTCTTGTAATAAAACATGTTATGACAACAACATTTTACACGAAGTTTCAAATTCGATATTGGTGGAGGTGCCGGGTTTTAAAAGCATCTATTTATATTCATTTGGAAATGATTTGAAAATGAAATTATGATAATTGAAACAAAATTTGTTGTCAAATGAGTAATAAAAGTCAGTCAGGATATATAACAAGTATATAATATATGATAATTGTAATTATTTCACTATAATTATAATGCATTGAAATAATAATTGATAATAATTATAGTTACGTGTATAATTCATTTTGATAGTTGATGTTATAATATATAATCAAGTGATCACGTCTTCAGTAACGTGACCATCCACAACCCCAGTAATATTCCCTGGGATATTGGATAACGGATAACGATCGCCCCGGTGGCTCAGTCAATTGTTATCGCTAGCGGTAGAAACTGATGTCACCGTTGGGCGTGGGTTCGAATCCCGCATAAGGCATGGGTTTTCGTGAACATCCTTTCACCTATCTTTCACCGTTTCATTATCACCCGCTCATTCGTACCCCGGTATAACCTAGCTATTGGTGGGGTCGTTAAGCAGCATTGAAAAAAAAATCAACGATATTATAACTAAAATTCCATATTTAAACTTATAAGAAAAATAAAGAAATAATATCCTATCAACGCAAACTCATCCCATTGAATATATTCAATTATGGGATTATTAATGATGTTTTTACGTACCAGCCAGAACTTCGACTGAGTCAGCGTGACCTCCGTATTCCTTGGGTAAAATATTCTGAGGGATTTGCTTATACAGCGCTTCCATATCATCACCGTGTATCATTACCTGTCGCAATCATAAGACAATCCGTCTCAAACAAAACAAAAACGACAAAGTAAATGAACAGCAAATCAAATTAGCAGATGATTCAACACAATATAATTCAACCGAACGAAATATGATCCGATTTATTGATAAAGTGCCCTCTTGTCCTTACAATGTCCTACCTTATCCACCAATCTACTAACATCTCTCAAATATACTTAACTCACATTCCTACTAGTGTAAACCTAGACCCTTGGCTATTTGTAGCATTTTATCAGATCATTATTAGTTCAAACAGTAAGCCCTTATTCACTGTAATACCCTCTTGATATCTATATGTTTCATGTTCAACCTTTTCATTACCTATAGGCTAATATCTAGGACTACAGCTATCTACGTTGGATACGCAACTTGAACTTCTCCCATGTTCTCCCAGCTGACGATCATTTCCAGTGCTAAGAAAGCTTTGACGCTACCTAGATCGCCAATATAAGCTACCTTCATGGCTCTGATGGCCTGAGTAGTCGATCTCAGTGGCTTAGATCTGTTTCATAGACCCAGAACAAAGTCCCTCTCAGTTGCATAACAATCGTAGATAGCTACGATATTGTCCTATCTAATATAGACCTAATTCTGAGAGCTAGACTGTGAAGATTTTCATATCTCACTGTATTCAAGCTTAATAAATTAAAGAACCAATAAATTAATTAATAAACTATTCTTACCCTCTTCTTCAGTTTCTCTTTCATGAAGACTTTGAAGATATTGAATACAGTATCGAACATGGGTGGTGTATTCACATAGTTGATGCCTTTCGGTCGCATCGGGTACGCATCCTAGAGCAACAAACATGCTATTTTACACATTTATTCTCACACATTTATTAAATATGGACAGTTAATTGAAACATACAACTAACAAAAAATTTCACCAAAAAATTAATTGTATTTTCTAGAATTGAGATGGTATTTCTAGTTTTCTCTAAAATTACCGAAATGGATATAGTCATTATTCATTGGAATCTACTTTCAGGGTTGTGATGTCCTTTTGAATGAAATTGATATTTATTCATATCCTCTTTTGGCTTTTGTTGCTCTACTTTGCACCCCATTACCAATTTCTGCTCCCGTCTCGCCACTGAGATATTACGTGTCAAATGTTCCTTGTGGTCCATGCAACAAGTGTACTAACCTGGAAGCATGTGACCGCCTTCTTGGCAATCGTCGGGTTGATCTGCGCAGCGTGACTCAGCGTGACTTGTTGCATGTCCATCAGGTAGTTGTCGCCGTTGATGACGAGCGCGTCGTCCTCCTGGAGGAGGATGTCGAGGATCATCATGTTCGCCTTCATTATGTCCACAATCTTGATCCGACTCGGGTCTGTCAGGCCTATTCTCTGGAGGAATATGCGGCGACCTTGAGGATCCGGTTCGGGAAGTGGTAGCATGATGCTGGAAGAAGAGTGAATCAATTATTAGGGTGAGTTTCTTTTTTGATCGAATGTCAAAAAATATTTGTGTTATATCATTTTTTTTTGACGTGGATACGTCTTGAATAGATATTGGATATGGCATGTATCGATATGGCAGTGTAGCAATCCGACCGTCACCATCAAGCGCATGTAGTAAGCTTACTGATCTGATTCGCTATACACCGGTCGGGTCACCTTGCACAAAACTTCGTAATGGCGAATGGGGATAATACGCGATAACATGCTATCTCGCTATCTCTCTCTCTCTCTCTCTCTCTCTCTCTCATTCTCTCTCTCACGCAAACACACACATAACGACGCGAACAACAACGTTGGTCCCGTTTCTTCACTATTGTAACGAGAGCTCTTCTGCTACCTGTATGCACAGGCCCTACCTTTTCCAACGTACCCTAGTTTCAGCACCTCTTGTATCTCTGGCAGCATTGGATCTCGGTTGCTGAAGAACTCTGGCAACATTGTCCTCATTGTGTAATAAGTATCGAGCTTTTCTTTTGTTCTCTCCAAGCTGAACTTGCAACCTCGCAAAAAGGTCAACAACCACTGGTCGTCTGGAACGAGAAAAATCTAAAATTTTCGTTGGATAGAAAAATAGGTAAGAAATTAACTAGGAAAACGCACGCAATATGCGCTGTAAAGTGAGTGAGATATTTATATAAGAAATGTAACATAGATCTACATTGTACACATCTTGGAAACCGCTTACACGATTATCATGAAACTCGACGAATTTGTCCGTAATTGTTGTTCTCACATCATTTCGAAATTTAAATATATCCAGATGAGAATATTTTTCATTTTTTCTATTTGCTTTCGCATGTGGCAAGTGGTTATTTATAAAAATTTAAATTCATATATTTTTTAAAATCTACTCGACCGATTATCACCACAAACTATACAGTTGTAAGTTAGAAGAAAAGTAATGGCTAGAAAAAGTTACATTTAAGGATAAAAATAAATTCCCGTTGAATAGAAGCTACCTGTTCTAGCTTTGATGTGAGGTTGTTTTTTTAGCCATTCTTTGATATAAGCCAAATCTTCTTCTCTTCGTTTCGGATCCTCATTGAGTTCCCGGCGAGCAACCTCCTCCAACTGAGCGCTCAGCGGTCGAATAGTAGGTGACATTTCGCAACAACAAACTTCACAACAAACTTGATGTAAAAGAGAAAGAGAAATTATTAAAACAAGTCAACATTTATTTGCATTTTGTAACATTGCATCTTTTCAAAACATGTAAAAATGTACATGTAGCAAAAAATGATTTTTTATTTTGCTCAACGACCCTACCAACAGCTAGATTATGGAGGGGTGCGAATAAGTGGGTAATGATGAAATGGTCAAGTAATTATAAGTAGGCCTACAAAGACGCGAACAAAAACAATTCCTCCTCAGGAACCCATTCCCGACTTGACTTCAGTTTCTAAAGCAGTTCCTTATCTGAATGAGCACTTGCCCAAGGAGGGGAAGGGGATCATTTTGGGGTGGTAAGGTTTTACTTATGGTTCCTTGTCCGAACGATACTACCATGACATCCTAAGCCTTCATTGGGAGTCGAACTTACAGATAATAATTCTAAAAAAATGACAGGTTCGTTTGTATGAGAAAAATAATGTTTAAATATAAATATTATTATCGGTCTCGTTTATAACATGTTGCATTTTAGTTTCCATTCGCTGAATCAACTTACCTATCTGCAGTCTTCCTTTGTTGAGGATTGACTCTGAACTAGAACAAATTCAGTGTGTATTTATATCTTCAATGCACTGTTGTTTATTAGTAGACACTCGATCTCGTCTGATTACTACTGACGGATTAGATATACGGGCTAGAAATTCTTATCAGCTGTAAAACGGGTACAACAGGTCTACTGATAAACCATCTGATCATGTCTAAAAATCCACGGTATGAGTGTCGTTCAAACTTCAAGTGTTTTAAAGTTTTTTAAAGAATACATGCGGAAATGACACAATTCGAATTGCTTCAAAAAATCTACCAAATTACATTTGAGTTACATTTTGTATTATTTTATAATTCAAAACAAGAACCCGGATATTAATGGTGATTATATAGAATATTGTATCTTACGTTCTTTGAATCCCAGTACTGATTATACGCTTCTTTAAAGGGATTTTAGTTGTGATGAGTGGACAACAATGCCCTACTAATTGGGTTATCCAATCAGTATCTATTTGTTTGTCATCAACTTCTCTGTTGCTATACGGTGACATGACAAATATACTAATATACTAATATACTAAGCCTTCTCACCCCCGAACTGTGGAGCTCAGTCTACACAGACTTTTGTATAAACAGTACGTATCACGCTTTCCAGAAAAAATCCTATTCCATTTCAATGCTGCTTTCCCCTCTCTAAAATCAAAATCCGCTCTGCAAAACCCACTCCATGTGATAACACCCGAAATCATTTCAGAATCCTCCAAACTCCGTCAACTTCATTCTCGATGCAAACTCCTCTCATCCGACAATGACCTGAAAACTCACTACATATCATCTAAGAAGCTCCACGCCCGTTCCATTCGTGACGCCAAACGTTCTTTTAACGACCTCTTAATATCCACATCTTCCAACAAATCCAAGACATCCTGGCAAATCATTACATCTCACACTACCTGTCCCAAACCCTTCAACAACCTCTCCCTACTCATCAATGGCGTTGAACAAAATGATCCGTCAGTACTTTCGGAATACCTCAACGCCTATTTCATCGAATCCTGGATGTCCACTCTTCCCCCTGTACCTCCAGCATCACATACACGCCCATCCACTCGTACCCACATCACCTCGACCATATTTCTATTTGTCACTACCCCGACTGAAATCATCCACTTCTACCAAAAACTAAGTTAGGACCACTCCAGTGGTGTAGACGGATCCATCAACTACCTTCCACAACCATTATCCCACATCATCAACCTTTTTTCCACAGGAATCTTTCCCACCCTCCTTAAACATTGCATAATCATCCCTAACCCCAAAGAAGGTAATAAAGCAGATCCGGCTAACTACAGACCCATATCGCTCATCTCCTCTTTCTCCAAAATAATTGCATATCTCATTTATCAACGATTTACCTCCTTCTTTAACAAGCACAGCATCCTCTGCCAAAGTCAACATGGATTCCGTACAAACCGATCCACCACCACCACTGCTATCTTCTCCTTCCTTACTGGTCTCTACTCTGCCCTTGATCAACGGGTCAATGCAATTGGGATCTTCTATGATCTCAGTAAAGCATTTGATTCGGTTGATCTTCCCACCCTTCTTTCCAAACTCAAACACCTTGGCATCAATGGCATGCACACGACTGGATTGCCTCTTTTCTCCACGGTCGCACTCGGGTGGTGAATATCCGGTCCCCATCACTCAACACCTCCCATATCTCAACGCCTCTAAACATCCTAAAAGGCGTTCCACAAGGTTTAATTATTAGTCCTCTCCTCTTCCGTCTCTATATTAATCGACCGTCCTCTCAACTCAAGTTCTGATACCCTCTCCATCTACGCCGATGATACCAGTCACGTCATGACCTCTCCAAAATCATGCATGCTCTCCTTGATTCAAACTGTCAACCACAAAGTTTCCTCAATGTCCACGTTCTGTGGACAAAACCATCGCTCCCTCAACTTCACCAAAACCTTCTTCATGAGCTTTCACTCACGCTACATTCCGCCTAACTCAAGTCCTCTTATCCGGCTCAATGGCAACAGCATTTCCTCAGCCTCGTCCACTATTCCTTATCCTCACCTTGACTCATACCCTCGATTGGTCCCCCCACATCCATGCTACCTCTTCCCGTATCCTGAGCAGTTGTTTTATGCTACGAAAATTGAAATTCATCGTTAACCCTTCATCTCTCCTCACTGTCTGCCACACTCATATCCACTCAATGATTTTAGAATTCTAATTTAGAAACCACTTCATGTTGTAACATTTCAATAGTAATTAAGTATCCTATAATAATTGTAAATAATGACGTGTCAAATATTTCACTATGAAAAATCATATCACTGATGACAATAAAGATTGTTATAAGGCCTATTATCAGGCAATCTTATGCGTGATATATAAATTATAAATTCATTGAAATAGGACACCACAACTGATTTCGAAAATAATTGATGCATCTGGAAGAAAAGTAGAGGAGAGTTTTATTACTATTACTGCAACTAGTGGCTAGCACGCAGAACTGTCATTCCAATGTCCGGGGTTCAAGTAAAGGCCATGGTCGACAATCTAACAGAGGTTTTTATTGTTTCCACTATCGTTTAGATCCATATGGATGGTTCTCTAACTACAGGCCATGACCGACTTCTTCCCTTTATCCAAATACTACTAATAAAATAACCTTTCGTCTCAATTTCATAACACACCTACGGCAATAGTTCTTACTTATAGGTAGGCATATACAGTGCGTCAATAAACCCACTATAATTTTAAAACTACTAGCTCCTACGAATACTTTTAATACTAAAAGTATTTGTATTATCATTTTAGTAGTGACCTAATAATTTAATTGTTCATTTTTTTCCAGTATGATTTATTTTTAAATTACATGTTTCCTTATCAAAAGTCAAAACATAACAAACCAGACGTATAAATAGTTTATATTCTAGTCGAAACACAGGAATAAAACACCGATAAAAGAAAATGTTGATCCAATTGAAGAAATAAGTATAACATTCCATCTTCTGAATCAAGCCAAGTATATAAAAGAGTATAGATAGACCTTTCTCAAGTGACGTAACACATTGTTGAAAAAATGGACAGCAATGAACAATGTCCCCCAATGGAAACAAACTATGATAGTTCACTAATTATCTTTATTACATTCGTAACGATTGTTGGTTAGTTATTACGGTGTCGGCACTTGACAAAAGCCTATACGTTTTCCTTCAGTAAATAATAAGTATTAATCAAAATTTAGTTGTCTGAATGATCCCTCGAGACCGAATGTGCTCTCTTGAGTTTTTGGTTTTCCTATCCTCTTCTTCTCTATTGATTTGTACTGTTCATCTTCCAAGAACCAGTCACGGTAGCTCTCCACTTTCTTCTTCCAGGCATCTGAAAAACATAGCAGTAGATATCTAACTGTTTTGTAATTATCTCTAATAACTATGGCTCGTATAGTTATGGCAAGGATCTGCTTTGCTTGACGCGCGAAGGCTCGGAGCTTTAATGGTTATTTGAAGTTAATCAACTGTTATAACTTTTTATCTCCCTTGATTACCCGTGTTATTTAATTTATTTGATTGAATAATCAATTAATTTATTCTTGTTCTCATTTATTTCATTTCTTTCTTTCTCTCTTTCTTTCATCTTTCATTTATTTTTTATTTATATTATATTCACTTATATTTAGTTAAATGACGCTTCTGATGATAATTAAGATCTAGTGGGTTGGTGAATGATGAATGAGATGATGGTAAGATAAGGTGAAAAGTTATTTTCTTATGCTTATGGAGGAAATTGAGAAGGAAGCGATCGTGGTCTATTCCCAAAGAACTATCCCAGAATTCACTTGGCGGTAAATTATGGAGACAATCTCAGTAAGGATAACGGGAATCGAATCCCGATGTTGTTAGTGACTGTTCAGATATTTAAGGAATTTAAACACTTGATTGATCCACAATTCAAATACTATTATTATTCCAATATTATTGTTATTCCAATGGTTTACATAAATCGGATAGGCGTTTTGAACAGAACAGTTGTAATGTAATTTTCTACATCAATTGAAGGCTTAAAGCTATCAATAAGAGCGAAAACCAATTATTCAGTAAAACTATAAAAAATAAACAACAAATAAACAGCTGTACAGGAATGCAGCGATACAATAGTTTTGAAATCAGGGTGTGTGTTTGTACAGCTATCTTTTACAATTCACATAAAATGCCAATATCGCTCTTAAAACTCATATGTTGCGTTCTGCTGGATTAAAATGCATTAAGTACCTGTAATCTCTGCCAAGGACCCTCCAAGTCCTCCGTACTCTGTAGGCAAGTGCTTCTGGGGAATATTCTTATACAACGACTCCATATCGTCTCCATGAACATGCAACTGGAAAATGATCGGGCTATTAGTTGTGACCTGAATTTGACCCTTAATATTTGTGACCCTGATTATAGTCAGATTCCCTGGAATGATGTACTTTTGCCCTGTATAATAATCATGTACTTCTCTGGCTTGAAGCAGTTATGGCTTGGCAGTAGTTAGTGGCTTCACAGCAATAAGTGACTTAACAGCAGTTAGTGGCTTGGCAGTAGTTAGTGACTTAACAGCGGTTAGTGTCTTGACAGCAGTTATGGCTTGGTAGTAGTTGGTGGCTTGACAGCAATAAGTGACTTAACAGCAGTTAATGGCTTGGCAGTAGTTAGTGACTTAACAGCAGTTAGTGTCTTGACAGCAGTTAGTAGCTTGACAGCAATTAGTGACTTGACAGCACTTGGTGACTTGGCAGCACTTAGTGACTTGACAAGAGTTAGTGACTTGACAGCAGTCGGTGGCTTAACAGCAGTCAGTGGTTTGACAGCAGTTAGTAGCTTGACAGTAATTAGTGACTTAACAGCAGTTAATGGCTTGGCAGTATAGTTAGTGGCTTGACAGCAATTAGTGACTTGGCAGCAGTTAGTGGCTTGACAGCAGTTGGTGACTTAGCAGCAGTTGGTGAACTTGATGTGAACGTGGTATAAAGATTCCTTGAGAAGATAAGGAGAAAGACTCACCCTCTTCAACAGTTTTTCCTTTAAAAACGTCTTCATCAGGTTGAATATTGTGTAAAAGGTACTTGGTAAATGAATATAGTTCACAGCTTTTGGACGAACCGGATACGCATCCTGAAAAATCAAGTGGCGTATTTCAGATCAAGTTGAAGGAGTTTCATTACTTTTACTTATATCTACTATACCTACTTCTTGAGTGAGTAATCTGTAGAGAAGTTGAAGTGGGAGGTTTGGTTCCTCCCCTTCAGAAATGTTATTTGTTACAACTTTACCCACCTAGCCTTATCCATAAGTGAAATGGAACGTTTAATGGGTGGTAATAATTTGTGAAGGGGAGGATCGGAAAACCCCAAACTCTTACTCCTGCACAGGTTGCTCAAGAAATCTAAATTTTGTTCAGTTGGTTTCCAGGACGTTTGCGTTCTAGTACAGTAGGTTTCTATTCATTCATTCATTCATTCATTTATTTCATTGCAGCTTTGGACCATTGGTCCGGTGGCAGTTTATTCTAAATATTATTTCTTATTTTAACAATGGCGAATTTTCAGTTTAATTATACAGTTTTAAATTTGAGTAGAGCAAAAAGGGAAAAAATGGAAAAAAACAAAAAGTAGTTAATTGTGTCATTTGGAATGTGGGTCTAGAGATTTAATAGAATAGTGTTAAAAGCAGAGTATTTTGGTAAGGTTTCCATTTGGGGGGGGGGGGGGGGGGAGATCGTTCCAGAGACCTATGGATCTGCCAAGAAAAGATTGGAGGCCTATGTTGGTGTTATGTCTTGGTAGGTTTATCTTGAGGTTGTGATCATTTCGTCCTACGAAGTTATTCAATTACACAGGTTCTTTAACAAAGAAATGAATAATAGAGACGAATCTCTCTACTTGTATAAGCACCCTGCATGCACTCCCACCCTAAACTTCATTCATTCAATAAGATACCTGAAATATAGTAGTCATTTTCTTGGCGAGTGCTGGCGTGAACTGCATCATATGCGCCAAAGTAACGTCGGCAAAGTCCATCAGATTTACGTCACCACTTATGATAGAATCGTCATCTTCAAGCAGCATAATATCCATCAACATGAAACTGTATTTCATTGAGTTTTCAATCTTTTGCGCATGAGGGTCAATCACTCCGACTCGGTTGATGATAATGCGGTGCCCTTCATCGTCGAGATTTGGCAGTGGCAAAACAGATCTGTTGAACAAACGCTTGTGTAAAAGAAGTTATGTAAAACTTGATTTTTTTTATATTTATATTGTGTTTACCGACACACTATACCGATGACTGATATCTATTGGTGACAGTGAATGATCAGTGATATGATGGTAAGACGGATGACAGATTTTTTTCAAGGAACCTAAAGTCGGTCTGCTTTGGTTGAAGGCAAAACACCAAGATACATGACTTGCATTATCTCTCATTTTACTCACTATGACAGTGTGTGACTTTTATAGAATATAGTACCGGTAAACATATTAATGTTGAAATAACTATCATATTATAGGTTAATACGTTCACTGTAACTCACAATATCATAAATCATTAGCATTGATAGCAGTACCATGAAATAAAGACATTCTTTATTATATGACAGTATATTTTCGATGGCGGGTACAACATCCCGCTCTACTTCAAGTTTGCTCTTTCATTTCTAAGAGGGTCTGTATATTCTAGCTTGGATTATATAGCCATCATACCGATCGAAAGGCAACAGCGTTCCAGAGCTGTGCAACCTTTCATTTATTAAAAACCAAAAATGTGCTGTTACCGCAGTACAATTTACATTACTTTCCTATATATTGCACTATGCCTTCAAAGAATAGTCGAAATTATAGTATAGTGCATAAATACAGACAGACAAATATACGTTTTCAGGTAATTGTTTCGCGGAGCGTTTGTTCTGACTACGTTAAAGTCTTCTTTGTAGAGCGTATCTTGCATAAATTAAAAAAACGTACACTACTACATCAAGTAATAGTTGAGTATCATACCAATCCGATTCATTGAATAATTTGAACCCTATTCACCATACACAACTGAAAGATCCACCAGTTCACCCTCCTGTTTCTCAGCTCTGGAGGAAACTTGCATATATATAAACTTTATTACAAAATCTCTGCTCACAATAGCTGCCTTATGACACAGAATAACAAGCAGTATAAAAATGATTCAATGAAAAATAATGAAAGAGTGAAGTGAAAATATATATGATTTGTAGAGTGAGAAATAAAAGGTGATTAATTTAATGAATGACCATAAAGATGATTTCTGAGAATGAAGACTGAATCTCTAATGATACTGATGACAATATTGGAAATTATCCCTGAAATTTCCCAATGTTTCATATATTCTTCAACCAGCTTTGGGATAGTTCCTCTAGCTCCAAATAGCAATCCACGATTCTAGTCACTGGTCATTCTATCTTACTATTCTATAACTTACCCTCGTTTGAGGTATTCTTGTATCTCTGGCAGCATCGGATCTCGGTTGGTGAAATACTCCGGACACAAGGTCCTCATTGTGTAATAAGTGTCGAGCTTTTCTTTGGTTCTCTCCAAGCTGAACTTGCAACCTCGCAAGAAGGTCAACAGCCATTGGTCGTCTAGGGCAAATAATTGATAAAATACATACTTCATTGTAGTCAAACGAAAGCAATGTTGTCTTCTACCCTAGCAAGAAGGGTAATAATGAATCAGAACCTCATTAAAACTGTACGGAACTATTGATAAATAGAACATGCAGACATGTATACGTATATCCACGAAAGACCGACCGTCATTCCATACCACTCTAGTGCGCCGGTTGTTCGCGTCTTCATCTCTCGTGGATACAAATCTAGTATTTTTTATTTATAGTTTGAGCTCTATTACCTGTTCTTGCTTTCAAATGTGGCTGCTTCTTCAGCCAATCTTTGATGTGTGTCAAATCCTGTTCGATTCTTTTTGGATCTTCATTGAGCTGTTTCTGAGCTACTTCTTGTAAGCGCGGACTCAGAGGACGAATTTTAGGCGCCATTATCAACTAAAATCAAACAAAACACATTACCGAATGAAAATATTATAACTTGGAAAAAAGTATCAGCTTCAGAGACATTATCAACTTTAGTATGCATTACTTATTCAAATATATTATCAGGAAATTCTTCAAATGAAATCTAAAAAATAGTATATTTTGTTCTTCTTCAAATATCACACATTTTCCTTTTTCCTTTCGATTTATTTTTTAATGATATGGAAAATGTAGATATGAAAATGTGTCAAATGGAAAGATTATGGAACTCATAGAATCAATTGACAGTTCTATTTGAGCCTTATAATTTATATAGAGAGTTTATTTAATCTAATCGATAGATAAGCGTGCAGAGACCCAATCTGAGCACGATATTTTTCAAAGATACGTCTATGTCAATAAACATAGACAATGATTGGGATTTGATCAATTATTTCAAAATGCACTTGTATATTATTCGATACTTCATTATAAGGAAAAATACTGCACAGTAAAGTGTATTTTTTTATTGGGGAAAGACCTCCTCTCAAGTCTTGAAACAACCAAGGGCTTTAAACGGTATCACTGATTCATCCCTGTTCCAATTGGGAACAATGATTTTATATCAAGTTTTCGATGTTATTGAAGAAAAAATCACTTTCGTATATGGAGAAAATTGGTTTCATATTCCATATCCTCAATTTTATAAAAATAGAAACCGGTCTGCATGTACAGTACTTGATATTTGAAAATATCAATCCCACATTCTAGAAAATATTTCTCTTACCAAGTTTGTTAATAATGAATACTGGAATTTTCTGAATTCTCTAAATGGAAATATGATACAAAAGAATGAAAATGTGTTATTCAGTGAATTTCAAATTTTAACTGTTTTCGCGGAAAAGCAAATTATATCTTTGTATACCCGTAAGTCGCTTATTTGCTCACGAGAATCATTGTGAGATTTTCCTACTAATTATATTTTCCAATTTCGTAATATAACTTGATGAAAAAGACAACTGAAACTAGAGAATCTCGATTATGGGACATAAATAATGGTACAGTCAGAGTCAGGCGATTAAGAGAACCACGGCGTATAATATTTTCAATGTCAACAAAACATATAAACGATCGTAGTGGCTTTCCGACTGACCATATTGTAATAAAACTGCTTCACACCATTCAGAGAAGTATCTTATAAAATACTGTTGATCCATAATAAACATTACAATGAAGTTACCGGAAGTTACATGTCAGTTGTATATGTAAAGATACGTGGTGAGGTAAAAATCGATTGCAAAGCTACCGAGTGTTACTGTTACATACAAGTGATCTTTGCAACTTCGTTATTATACAATTTGAGTCGTTAGCATTTTCGACAAATATTGTCTGCATATTACGATTTATTTGTTAATTTTGTATCTTGCAGGATTCAAGTTTCATGGTCACTTAGATCTGTGAAATGACCCTGGTGGGAACGTTTTGATCTATGGAGACTGGGAACACCTCAAGAGATAGAATTGTTGAGGAACACAATTTTGGTAATTCAGATTTTTTTTAATAACATCGAAACTTGATACAAAATCATTGTTCCCCTATTAAGGCTAAGGATGAAAGTAGGATCGTTTGGACGGGGCACCACAAGGGCGATCTTACCAACCCATTTTATTAATATTTTAAATTAAAAGCAAAGAACTTTGACACCAGGTCTACGCTGTCTGTGACCACACTTCTTCGCCGCAGATAAAAGTCTTCAGTTGCCGAAACTAAAGACTAAAAATTCAGACTAGGCTATAGTTTAAGAAAATGAAAATATTGAAATTCTCTTATTTTTTCTCATTAGCTCTATCAAGATGTTGGTTAATTTTACCCTCCATAATTTATAGGCTTACAATTAATATTGACCTATATGATTAAACCTACAAAGGGTGTAGGAAAATATTGGTAAATGAAACATATAACATTTTGGCAATCAGCAAGATCAATAACATTACAAATTAAACCAACATTAAGAGCCGGTTGTACCAAATGATGATTAGTGATTTAAGCAAAAATTAGCAAATTAACTCGTTATCACCCTTGGTTACCTATGTTATTTTTGTACCTTAAGTAATGATTAACTAATTAATATTTAATCATCAGTTGGTACAATCGGCTCTAATAGAATATAATAGTTACTGTAGTGAATTTCTCACAATCGAAACTATAAAGAAGCTACAAGTAGTGGCTTACAATGTAATAAATTAGAATTCTAGAATCCAACCCGATTGATACTCAAAAACTGTGTTTTCTCCTTACCTTAAATTTGGACCACCTTAATCGTAACGAGTTGATCTTGCACTCTAACACAGATTATGAAATGCAACGTCAAATAAGAGTTGGATTACTCCTGAATATGTTTTAATCGCTTGCAGATAACTAATTCCAGCCAAGGTAATTGATAACGCTGATAACTGAACAGCAGAAGGTCATAATTGACTTAATAATAACTTTATTGACAATTGGAACGAAACATGTCGCGCCTACGTGCGTAATTATTAATACTATCTGAAAGGCTTATCATTTACGTTTTTTTTTTTTTTATCATCGTAGAACTTGACGTGAGATATTATCATTGTTCTTGTGCATTGATTCATAATAGTTTCATGAATTTACATTGGGTTTAACGACGCACTTTTAATCAAATACCCAAAAATTTAAGAGATCTTCAAAAATACTGTATTCTTGAAAAAATGACATTGAAAAATGGATGCTAGAACATAATCTACCTATATAATTACCTTCAAAAGTCATTGAAAATGTAATATTTTAGTACGCCCCATCTCATATCTACATTTGGTTCTCTAACTCACTCGCTATCCAACAATTTTCGATACCAAATGGAAAAAGGGTTTATTTCGTATTAACTTATGATTAATCCCAATTATAGTCATCGTTATATATTTTTTTTTAAATAGCCCATCTTCATTACTATTATATTTTATTTCGTATTTACTTTTCATTTAGGCCTGTTCCTATTGACGTTATTGTAACTTTAATCAACATTTTATTTTGTGTTACTTTTGTTTGATTCATTATGTTTATGCCACAGTCAAACCCAAATAGGCTTTGTGAGCTCTATTGTTGAATACCACATGTATCTTCTACATATGAAATGTCGATAAAAATTAAAAATAGATATATAGGCCCTATATATTAGCGTCGGATGAATAGTAATATGGACTAGTAGATGAATAGTGTGAACAGTGAGTGAGATGAATAGTGAGATGTTGGGATAATCATAAGTTTTCATTTCATATATACAATGGGAAGGATAGTCGCCAATATTGTAGAAATCATCCCGGAAAATTTGCCTGAGCTAAAGAGGGATACGATGAAAAACATCCGTAATGGTGGGCGAATGTTCGGGATCGAACGGAGGCCCGAACTACCCTCATCTCCCGGCCTTATGGAGCATGCGCGCTTGCACTGCACTACCTGTCCCGGATTTTAATGATAGTGAGATATATTATAAAAATGAAGATATTTCTTGATAACAACTTTTCTAGTAGATTATTTATATTTTTCTATGTATCAGGTCTTCCTCCGTTGATCAGTCAGCTAAGGCTCCGCTTTAGAAACTGAAGTCACTCTTGGGCCTGGGTTCATGTCCCGCATATGGCATGGGCTTTTGTAAACGTCCTTTCACTTATCACTCCCTAGTTTCATTGTCATCGACTCATTCGTAGCCCAATTAACCTAGCTTTTGGTGGAGTCGTTAAGCAAACAGTATACAAAACGCATAGCAAGAAAATTCACGGGTAGACCTATTGTGGGCCTCAGTATTGTCAGCCTCAACTCTCGTTATAGTCAGCCTCAGTATTGTGTGCCTTGATGAACTGTGCCTTAAGAAGTTTTGCGGATACTGTGCCTTGATGTGTGCAGTCATATAGTGAGCCTCGATATGGTCAGCCTTGCTATTCTGAGCCCTGAATGTTAACTTTCCGAGGGTCGTGTTATTGTGGGACTGAGGCGCACTATACTGAGGCTGACAATAAGCTTTCCCAAATTCACCACATTAGGCCTACCATGAAATATATTTTCATCGCGAAAGTTGTAAGAGCAGGCCTACATATTGGAATAATTTGTTTATGGTCATTTTCCAATAATTTCCAGTTCACAGATTCGCATAGTTATTATATTTATCATTATAATTTTAATTTAGCCCACTTATTTTCTTTTTTTAGAGTATTTTTTATACATTGTTTAGTCGACAGAAAGTTGTCTGAATGATCCTTCAATGCCGAATATGGCCTCGTGTGTTTTCGGTCTTCCTGGCCTCTTCTTCTCTTCGGTCTTATTGAGCTCATCCGTCATGAACCAGTCTCGGTAGCTCTCCACTTTCTTCTTCCATTCAGCTAAACAAACGAGAAAACAAATTATTAAAACTTGTTTTGGTGGAGGTGCCGGGTTTTTGGTATATACAAATCTTCAACATTAAAAAATACGATTCTGCCTTTTTAAGAACGGTTCCCGAAAGAAACAGACTAACAATAGGCCTACATGAAAAATAGATAGGCCTACATAGAAGCTAGTAGATATAACAGTGTAGCAATGAAACAACATAATATAGTTTATACAAATATGGAGCTATACTTAAGAGAAGAAAGGCTGGCGTAATTTGTTTATATTAAATATGTGGCATCACTTATGAAATTATTCACTAGCGCAACTGACGCCTCTATATGGACCTACACACGTCTCAGTTCAATAATAATTATAATATTCAATAATTATCCATGCATTATCATGTTAGCAGTGGCATTTGTTTTACAAGAAAATTCTAGATTTTTAAAGTACAACAATGCGACTGGTACCGTAACCGACTCTAATCTACATCTAGTTCCCAAGGGAACTATCGCTAAATATATCGCTAAAACTAAAACTGTCGCTAAATGACTGGGAAATGGGAACTTTGGCCCAGATTTGTCCGCAAGAAAGTACAAATACCGGCCATGTTATTTGTATGAGAATGAATGCATCTTCTTTACATTATGATAAAGTCTGTCTGTATCACATCGTTTGTAAAACGTACCCTGAAGTTCAGCTATTGTTCCCGCATCGCCGCCATACTCCTTGGGCAACAATGATTTGGGTAGTTGTGCGTGCAATGACTCCATGTCGCCGTGCATATAAGCCTGGTGGAATACACACAAAATAATTATTCTTCCTGATTACTTATTTTTATTATTATTTCTTCGATAATCACACATAATTACAAATACATAATACAGAAACACATAATTATAACGTCAAATACAAATAGAGTACGGTAATATGAAATTACAAATTCAAATTCAATTTCAAATGCGGTAATATAATTATATTATACTATAGATCTACATATTATAGATCTAGACGATATTATGTAGGCCTAGTTGTTCAATAAAGTAGAGTACGGTAATATGAAATTACAAATTCAAATTCAATTTCAAATGCGGTAATATAATTATATTATACTATAGATCTACATATTATAGATCTAGACGATATTATGTAGGCCTAGTTGTTCAATAAAGTAAATGAACTACAAAATATTATGTGAATCAAAATAACCAAGAAAAACAAATAAATATAAGTGTGATTTTCTTTGAAGAGCACTGAAAACCAAATATACTCTTGTTGGAAACAAAATAATAAAGAAAAACAAATATAGATTCGAATGTGACTTTATATCTAGAGAGAAACTCTTTGAAATAATAATCAAATTAACAGTAAATTAATAATACATCTTGGACTTTTAAAATTCGAACAGAAAATCTGTTTCTTCTCATTTAAGGAGATTTGTGAGATCTCAGTTTCGAAATGTAATGTGAAGTTGTTTCAACTTACCCTCTTTTTGAGTTTGTCTTTCATGAAAGATTGGACAAGGTTGAAAACCGTTATGAAAGCTCCCGGAAAATTGATATAATTCATCGCTTTCGGCCGCACTGGATACGCGTCCTGCCAAAAAAAAAAAAAAGAATAAGTACAGTCAATTTTGTTCATAACTTTTTAAAAATTAACTCCTTGTTTAACACATTTCAAATATAGGCCTATATTATATTAAGTCATATTTACACGCGGTTCAATTCACGTTCGATTCACGTTTCTTCCAACTCCTTAAGTTCAAGGGTTGAATACAACTTCTTGGACCGTCTAAATGGAATTGGTAAATTTGTATACTTTGTCTACTCCCAATTTTGACGAACAAGACCGTGGCCCACAATGCATGCTCGCTCTTCTCTAACTAAACGTTAGTTAAGAGATCAGTATGGCTTACCTGAACACACATCGTCATTTTCTTGGCCATTGACGGCGTCATTTGTACCATGTGACCTAACGAGGCTTTATCAAAATCCAACAAATTCACGTCACCACTGATAATCATATCGTCATCCTCTTGCAGCAAGATGTCCATGATCATGAAGTTCACTTTCATCACCGTCTGGATCTTCAGTTTGTTCGGGTCGTGGATTCCTATTCTGAACAACAAAATACGACGACCCTCGGCATCCTTGATTGGCAGAGGTAAATGTATACTGCATGAAGAGAGAAAATATTGTAAAATAAGGTTGAATATGGTCAAGAAATACCTAGATGGCAGTGAATCATAAAGATTGGTTGATATCGTCACCTCGGTAACCATATTAACCATTAGAAAACAATCAATAACCAACTTTTCTTGTCATCTATTTAAGCTTAAATACGCGGGGCTCGTGTACCGCGACTTTCACTTAAAGCTCCAAAAGACTAGGACTTTGATTGGTTATTATTTACTAGTAGCTGAGACAAGTTCTATGACAACGTTTCCAATCTTTGTAATTTCCATTGTTGTAAACACAAAATCCCAGCACTGCTCATGAGGTGGGATACGAAAATATGTCAATATGTTGTTATATGTTCAGAATATAATATGTCCAGAATGCGTATTATTTTCCATTTTTAAAATGAGATCTTTAGTTTTTTAAAGGCTTACAATTTTTTATGCTGTTTGTTTGGCACTTGAGTTAGCTCTATTCTTTTCTTAACCATCAGTGTATTATCTAAAACGACATTAATTTCTTCCAACAAGACAGAGATAAACATAAAATACCACTATCCATCGTACCCTAGTTTCAGCACCTCTTGTATCTCTGGCAGCATTGGATCTCGGTTGTTGAAGAACTCTGGCAACATTGTCCTCATTGTGTAATAAGTATCAAGCTTTTCTTTTGTTCTTTCCAAGCTGTACTTGCAACCTCGCAGGAAGGTTACCAACCATTGGTCGTCTGGAACAAGAGAAATGGTAACTTTATTTTCAACCTCAACCCCCTCGACATGCTCGTATGTTATATAACACACATTTTAATGAAATTAGAAACACAATTATTATTACGTTCTGACAGAAATGTCATTTTTTTCTAATTGAAACATTTTCAATGAAGAAGATGTACAAATTAAACCAGAAGTTTGAAAAATTGTTGACAGATTTTTCAAAAAACTGTATCAAGAATGTGTCAACATTTTCGACAAAAATTTGAAGAAAATAATAAACTCATCACCTAAGAAAGCTTAAAAGAATCAGGAAAACCAATGATAAGGAGAGTATCAATATGATTAAAATTAGATAAGGCCATACAGCTTCACTGAAGATAATCACTAAATTGAATTTATAAAACCCACCTACTGCATGTAAAAAAACTTAACATTGAGAACCCTTTATATAATCTCGGTAATAGATTATGATATGTTATCATTCTTGTTGAGCAATTCCACAATTTTACCTGTCCTTGCTTTTATATGTGGCTGTTTCTTCAGCCATTCTCTTATATGAGTCAAATCAGCTTCCATTCTCTTCGGATCTTCATTGAGCTCCTTACAAGCTACTTCCTGTAGCTTGGGGTTTAAGGGGCGGATGTCTGGGGCCATTGTTGAGCTAAATAAAACATCATAATATCTTAGATCCTTTCACGTAATGACCACGATGCAGTCATACCAACAGATTTTATCATAATATAAAGAAGGTGTACCGACTCCCATACTAATAAAATGACAGGCATTTGTGGTTTCTTGCGGTCAAATCAGAGCCAACGGTCTTATTTGTCTGTCGCGATTTCCTTGGGAACTAGATGAAGATAAGAGTGGTTACGGTACCGGTGAGGCGGTGACATTGTTGAACTTAGAAAATCTATAATTTTCGTGAAAAACAAATGCCACCTCCAACATGATAATTCTATACTGAGCCGTGTATAATATTGTTGAGTATTTTTATTTTATATAGTTCAATATAAAAACGATAGTTACGCTACAGGAAAATGGGACTATGGACCATGGATTGTGACCCCAGAAATAATAACTTTGAAGAAGCGAGTAGGTACACCTTCTTTACATCATGATAATGTATGTTAATAGCACTACATTGTGTAACTACCAACAATCATAGCAACACTTCGGGCTGGGGGCATTGTTGAACTGAAATCTGAATAAAAACCACGGCATCTTGGATCCTTTCACGTATCAGTTACCAATAATCATAGCAACACAGCGAACTGGTGGACCAACACAGATTATCAACTGATGGACATTGTTGTCTGCAGGTTCTTTCAAGAATAGGTGACGTCACCTTAACGAACTCAGAATGGAATAATTACACTTCTTTCAAATGAATCCACACACATTGTTGTAAAACGTTCACAACAATGTCCCACAAATTGTGTTCTTGTTTTTTCGTGAACAAAGCAAACAACCCGTTCGTGAACTCACACGACCGTGTTTTTTAAAATATCAATTTCATTTGTATCTATTTTATTCTATTTTCATTGGATGAGTTAAGCGAAGACTCGATTTTACTGTAGGTTCGAAAAAACAAACGTGCTAATTTTTTTCGCGCTCCACTGGTCAAACGAAAGTGCAAATTCAGTTGAAACTTGGCAAACACAAGTGTTGTCATATACACTCGATACTGCATAGTTTTGAAGCTCATTCACTTATGCGAAAACCTATTTCACAGTTACTAAAAACCCTGTAAGATTAACCCAGAGGAGAAAATGTGGAAAACACATTTCCTTCGAACGAATTCAAATTTTCACGAAATTTTCACGTAATAATTATAGGCCTACACATTATCAATAAGTTTCACATAAATACGATCAGCTGTTCTGATAACAAAAAGTTATAATTTCAATAGGAATTTAACCAAAGGGTCTAAAAAATTGAAAATTGAAACGATTAAAAGGAGCGATGAATATAAAACGAGAAAGCTGTGACATAATTGTTTTGAATTCTAGGTGCAGATATAACTTCCCATCACATTTCATTTAAATATACCTATATCGCTAATCCAACAACGCATATGTTACATTCTCCTAGTAATGATTATTTTACTAGAAGAAATAAATTGCCACAAATATAATTTTCTATTTGATTGTTTTATGTCACCTACCGTAAAGTATTATGTCGGTGATAATATCACCGATCCAAACACAACGATCGAAATGGGGCTCAGTGTAGATTACCCAAGACAATTATATCATAGGCCCTGTGTCTATGAAATGTTTATCAGTTATTGCATGTATTGATAAGATAATATTGAAATAAAGAATCACAAAGAAAGTGACAGATTACAGATTCCCATAGTAACACAAATACAATAGCAATGTCCCACCACTGAATAGTAAATATCTCGAAAAGTATGGAAGCAGTAATTATGAGACTGGTACCAATCGAGAGCACTAATTGAGCACTAAATATCTGGAACTTCTCATAATTAGTGCTCGTGGTGGGGGTGCAGCGTGAAGTTAGCACCCCCACCATTAATAGTCAATATCTCGAAAAGTATGGGAGCACTAATTATGGGACTAGTACCAATCGAAAGCACTAATTGAGCACTATATATCTGGAGCTTTCTGAATGATTCGCTCGTGGTGGGGGTGCTGGCACCCCCACCACTGTATAGTAAATATCTCGAAAAGTATGGGAGCACTAATTATGGGACTGGTACCAATGAAAAGCACTAATTGAGCACTAAATATTTTGAACTTTTCAGAATTAGTGCTCGTGGTGGGGGTGCAGCGTGAAGTTAGCACCCCCACCACTGAATAGTCAATATCTCGAAAAGTACCGGAGCACTAATTATGGGACTGGTACCAATGAAAAGCACTAATTGAGCACTAAATATTTGGAACTTCTCATAATTAGTGCTCGTGGTGGGGGTGCCAACTTCACGGACCTGAATAAGCTGTATCCTTAACCCTGTGTTCTAGGGTTATGTTCGGTGGTGTCAGATGATTTTTAGTGTTAGTAGGGCAGAGCATGAACCCTGAAATTACTACCTAGATGACAATGTAATACAAAACCTCACCCTATGTAACCCTGACCATCACTAAAAAGACGTGTTGATTACGGCATATTTACAAATAGTTTGACAGAAGGTTGGACAGGTTGGCGGCATTGCTACACGAGTATGGTAAGTTCACTGCCTTCTTGATTGGAACAGAATAATATGAATGAAGCACTGTGGGTAAGTTGGCGAACCCGTAAAATGATGAACATAAACAACAAAACACCTACCTCATGGAAGTTTGATATGGAGAAGAAAATAATTATTTATTTATATAATAGGGACTAAGGAAGTGTGTCTCCAATACGTGATTATTCGCAATTGAAATAGAAGTGTCTCCTTTACCTGAAACGCCAGTGTGTATTTACAGGTAATGAAAAAGTTCCTAGGCCGACCATAACCTAGAGTAGGCCTAGGCCTAAAAAAATAATTTACCCATTAATTAATATGACACTTTGGCACATGCAATTAGATTCTTTGCACATTTTCTTACACTGATACTTGCACATGATGTTTTCATTGATCTTCCTAGGCCTATATGTAGAAGGTCCTATTTTGATGTGTTCATCTTCGTAGACGTTTCCTCTATTGTGTCAGAACTGATCAAGTAGTTCCTTTAGCCGTTCGTCTGTCATCGAGTAAAGTAGGACTAGCGTAATTACATGATGGCTGTTAAATCAGTGCTGTTAGTTTGCATCTATGGAGAAGAATAAAATAGGAAGTCTTTATTCATCATGTATAACAATGTCAGTAGGTACCTACAGTAATGAGACGAGGTTCAGTCAGCTGACCGTTCATCCACCTAACCTAACCTATGAGAAATTAGAGAAATGAACATTGAATGATGTGGATTATGAATGCAAAAACGTAATAGGCTTTATATGACTCGCGAAATATGACAATGAAACAATGTCAACAGTTAATGATCTATCAGCAATATAATAAAGAGTGAGGTTATTTTACTGTGACACTGACCATCACAATTGGTGTTTGATTTTCAATTTTTTGGTGTTTTCTGAAAGATCTTATTCATATCTTTCAGAAAAAGTCGCGGGAGGTTGAGAATTGTTTTTATAGTTTTCAAACTCTCTTCATCTACGATGGTTTTTGCATGTTGTTTGAGAGGGTGGTGCCGCAGGGGTTGATTTTTATTGGTTAGGTTAGTAGGGGAGGGGGGGGGGTTGCTAGAGGGGGCTACATGTTTGTTAGGTTAGTGAGGGAGGTTGGGAAAAAAACACACATAAAGTGTGCTCAGTGTCTCAATAATTGTATCATGTAATACCATTTCTTGTCTCATTCTACAGTTGGTCGTACTTTCAATCCAAAGAAAGAAGGAAGGATGTTTGGGGAAGGAGAAGAAGAAGAGGAAGAGGCTGTGCGGCTAGAGAAGATGGAGAAGAGGGAGAAAGAAGAGACGCGGTGATGGAAGAGAGAAGAAGAGAAACTCCAGAAAACAACTCGACCGGTGAGTAGGCTACCGTTGTTATTGTAGGTCTACAATTCAAACTCTTCAGTTTCGTTCTTGAATCTATCAATTCTCGAGAATTTGCTCGCCAATAATTATTCAACATCTCGTGTCCGATCTTTCTTCGTCATACACAATTTTAACCAAGGGAATCCCTTTTTTTATTTTTACTCTCCAAAAATTTGTTTTCTTACTATAGGTATTTTAGCTTTGAAAATTAAAAATTATGTAGGTAATTATAGTTCATCCATCTATGAATTGGGTCTGTGATTTATGAAAGGGAAAGAAAAGCAGCTCATCAAAGTCTATAAACTTTGTAGAGATACTCATAGTGGGGAGCCCGTTGAAAGAACACAGAGATGATTACCGATATACAAACACACGAGATTTTGACGTGTCGGCTATTGCCTTGGTCAGAGTCGAGTAAATAGTCAGTATCTTGTGATATCAGAGTAGATATCTACTCGACTCTGACCAAGGCAAAAGCCGAAACATCAAATCTTGCACTTGTAGATAATCATCTCTGTGTTCTAACAACGGGCTCTCCGCTACATGAGTGTCTCTACTTACGTATAAACTGTGGCAAGCTGCGGTTCTTTCTTAACTTTCACCCAATTCCTATATATTGCCGCAGATTATTAATTGATATCAAACATATTAATTGCGTGATTACAACAATGAATCGGTTTGTTAATTCAGAGCATGGTTCCGGTCCCTGTACACTCATGACACATAGGATCAATCTAAACTATTTCAATACAGTAAACCCTCGTTAATCCAAGCTTGGTTAATATGAAATTTGACATATTTCGAACTTGACGTCGGTTCCTGGTTGAAGGTATAGGCATTTCAATGTTAATTAATAGGCCTATGAGTGTTCTGAATTCCAACTAGACAGTAATTTGAACTATTATCTCGACCCATCAAATTCTGTAACACGGTTTTCGGTTTGGATAATTCGAAATAGCTCGAGTGAATTCCTTGAATTGATAATTGTTTCGCCAATTTCTGTCAATTTTATTTGACGTGTAAGGATAAGCCGAGGCATGTTGAGCTGTTCGCTGCTTTGTGTGCGTCGTCCGACTGCGTGCGGACTGACCTTGATAAGCACAAGACCTGTTGAGCTTGGAACACTTGTTCGGCAGACTCAGGACGGCTGAGCTCCCATCGAATCGGGGCTCAGTTCTGTTCTCATTCTCAGTTAGATTGTTATGTATATGTAGATTGATCGAATTAGAATACACATCAGGTCTCAGTTCCAAAATTTAGTTAAATTTGAAGATTTTAGAGCAGAAATCAACTTAGTAGGCTATATTTGTTATAGATGGTATAGGCCTATATATTATACAATTTTAGAATCCTTGAAATCACTTTGAAAAAAAGATAACTGGAGAAATGTCAATTGAATTGAGTTTTTGAAATGCCCTTCCGTCATACTACAAAATTTTAGACAAATCAAAAATTATGATTTTTTGCCTTTTTTTACGTTTTTCAAATTTGATTTCTGACGTCAATTTTGTTTTTACAATATCACAAAAAATATTTTCTTCCTTAGAATTGAATCTTCTTGTTGAATAATCAAACTTAATTGGACAATTATCATTATGTCAAAAGACCGTTCTGAAAGTTGGCTGAAAATGTCCGTTTTTTGATAAATCAGCGACGTTTTTCTTGGCAACCGATAGACCAATCCTAACGGAACTTTCTAATGATTTGAAGATCCTGAAGTTGTGCTCATAAAAATATACTAGAACATCATGAGTCTCACCAGTCAATAGAAATTAATTGCAAAAGGTCAAAAACTAGTGTATTAACCCTGTAATAACCCTGTATTAACCCTTTGATTTCTGACTTTAATATGGTTTTAAAATTTCCGAAAAAATATTTTCTTCCTCAGAATTAATCCCTCTGTCTGAATATTTGAACATTATTAGATAATTGTCGTTATTACAAAAGTCAGTTCCGAAAATTGGCTGAAAATGTCCGTTTTTTGTTAAATCAGCGACGTTTTTCTCGGCAACCGCCAAGGCAATCCTAACGGAACTTTCTAATGATTTAAAGATCCGAAAGTTATGAACATAAAAAAATACTAGAACATCATAGCTCTCACCAGTTGATAGAAATTAATTGAGAAAGGACAAAAACGAGCCCTGTACATTTTGGTCAAATTTTTTGGTCGCTTGAAATTTTTGGTTGAATTTCTCAGTTCTGTTGTTATGTATGTGTAGTGTGATCAAATTGGAACACAAATCAGGTCTCCGTTTCAAAATCGAGTTTAATTTAAAGATTTTAGAGCGAAAAACAACTTGGCGGATTTGCCATGGTAGCGGCCTATATAGAAATTTAGAATCCTTGTAATTACTTCGAAAATAAGAAAATTGGAGAAATTTCAACGGAATTGGGTTTTCAGAATGTCCTTTTGCCGTCCTACAAAATTTCAGACAAATCAAATTCATGAATTTTTGCCTTTTTTACTTTTTTCAAATTTGATTTCTGACTTCAATTTTGCTTTTAAAATTTCAGAAAATTTTTTTTTCCTCAGAATTAATCCCTCTGTCTGAATATTTGAACATTATTAGATAATTGTCGTTATTTCAAAAGTCAGTTCCGAAAATTGGCTGAAAATGTCCGTTTTTTGATAAATCAGCGACGTTTTTCTCGGCAACCGCCAAGGCAATCATAACGGAACTTTCTGATGATTGGAAGATCCCAAAGTTATGAACATTAAAAAATACTAGAACATCATGGCTCTCACCAGTTCATAGAAATAAATTGCGGAAGGTCCAAAAGTACCTTGGAACCCTGTACATTTCGGTCAAAAATTTTTGTCCTCTGAAATTCATTGTTGAATTTCTCAGTTCTGTTGTTATTTATTCATATGGTTATTAAATTCGAACACAAATCCGGTCTTCGTTTCAAAATCGAGTTTAATTTATAGATTTTAGAGCAAAAATCAACTTAGTGTACTCACCATGGTAGGGTCCTATATAGAATTCTGGAATCCTTCTAATTACTTTTCCATTAGCATTATTAGCGAAATTTCAACGGAATAACTCTTTCGAAATGTCCTCTCGTCTTCCTGCAAAATTTTAGCGGAATCAAAATTGATGATTTTTGATGACTCTGAAAAGTGGCTGGAAATTGCAGTTTTTGGGTAATTCAGACACCTTTTTCTTGGAAATGGCTGATGCGAGTATAGCCAAATTTGCTGAGGATTTAGGGACCATCAAGTTATACTCATAAAAAAATACTAGAACATCATAGCTCTCACCAGTTCATAGAAATTAATTGCGAAAGGTCCAAAAGTACCTTAGTTAACCCTGTACATTTCGGTCAAAAATTTTTGTCCTCTGAAATTCATTGTTGAATTTCTCAGTTCTGTTGTTATTGATTCATATGGTTATCAAATTCGAACACAAATCCGGTCTCCGTTTCAAAATCGAGTTGAATTTAAAGATTTTAGAGCAAAATTCAACTTGGTGTACTCACCATGGTAGAGTCCTATATAGAATTCTGGAATCCTTCTAATTACTTTTCCATTAGCATTATTAGCAAAATTTCAACGGAATAACTCTTCTGAAATGTCCTCTTGTCTTCCTACAAAATTTTAGCCGAATCAAAAATGATGATTTTTGATGACTCTGAAAAGTGGCTGGAAATTGCAGTTTTTTGGTAATTCAGACACCTTTTTCTTGGAAATGGCTGATGCGAGTATAGCCAAATTTGCTGAGGATTTAGGGACCATCAAGTTATACTATTAAAAAAATACTAGAACATCATAGCTCACACCAGTTCATAGAAATTAATTGCGAAAGGTCCAAAAGTACCTTAGTTAACCCTGTACATTTCGGTCAAAAATTTTTGTCCTCTGAAATTCATTGTTGAATTTCTCAGTTCTGTTGTTATTTATTCATATGGTTATCAAATTCGAACACAAATCCGGTCTCCGTTTAAAAATCGAGTTGAATTTGAAGATTTTAGAGCAAAATTCAACTTTTCAACTAAATTCACCATGGTAGAGTCCTATATTATAGAATTCTGGAATCCTTCTAATTACTTTTCCATTACCATTATTAGCAGAATTTCAACGGAATCACTCTTCTGAAATGTCCTCTTGTCTTCCCACTAAATTTTAGCCGAATCAAAAATGATGATTTTTTATGACTCTGAAAAGTGGCTGGAAATTGCAGTTTTTGGGTAATTCAGACACCTTTTTCTTGGAAATGGCTGATGCGAGTATAGCCAAATTTGCTGAGGATTTAGGGACCATCAAGTTATACTCATAAAAAAATACTAGAACATCATAGCTCTCACCAGTTCATAGAAATTAATTGCGAAAGGTCCAAAAGTACCTTAGTTAACCCTGTACATTTTGGTCAAAAATTTTTGTCCTCTGAAATTTATTGTTGAATTTCTCAGTTCTGTTGGAGGTGTAGTGATAAAATGGAACAAAACCTTTCTCCGTTCCAATCGAGTTAATTTAAAGTTTGGGCCCCCCCCCCCCCCCCCCCCCCGGGGGGGGGGGGGGGGGGGGGGGGGGGGGGGGGCTCATAT